>NW_019091374.1:1012745-1091368 GCF_001949145.1 Acanthaster planci
CGTGCAGCGGTACTGTGTTGGCTCATCACTGGGTGGTAGAGCGCTTTTGTCCCCGGTGGGAATCCGCTTGCTCTAAATGCCCCAAACCGTAGTATAGTGTTTCAAGACAAGGCTGGATTATCTCCACTATTAAGAGTGAAAAAAATGTTGATAATGCCCAGCAGCCTGGTTTTTTGTTACGAATACGGTCTTTTGTTACAAGGCCCAGTTCCCTTTGTCCGATTTCGGAGACCCCGGCCACGCGTATAAAGAATACGGTTCTGGTACCGGCAACCGGCAAGTGGTTAAACAGCATTGAAGTCAAGTCCTAGTAAGCAACTCAAAACATGGGTATTGCCAGGATTTTTGCCAAGGGGGGTAGGATTATTTGGGCTGGCCGAACACTTATTGGTAGGAAACTGATAAACCATTAACCCTGGAAGGTGATAAATTCTGAAGTAGGTTCCAATAAATGGGTGAGTTTCCTCCCCTTTCCTCCTTTGTTTTTCATTTCTCGTGCGTCCTCTTAAGTTATTGTCATTTTCCATATTTGGCCATTATTTGTCCTTTATTACTTGTGACCTGATTTGTGATGGGATTGATGACAATTCTGCCCAAAAACCGTCCAGAAAAAAAAAGGTTGGGATAGTGAAAATGTCTTCTTGAGAATTCTGAGGCGCAGCGCAGATTTTTGGCCCACTATTTTTCAACGCTTAAACTGTTGAAACTAAAGTATATTTATTGAAGTAACTGGTGACCTTGCAAGTTGATTGAACAAGAGTCAAGTAGGCCTATTCACCCCCTCCTAGCTGATTCATCAAGATTTAATAATTGGAAAGGTCTTAATGGTATATACAAAACATACTAACAACACCATTAAACATGAAGACAACGGTTTTCCTAACCTACTTTCTTCTCAAGGCTTTAAGACTTAGACAATGCACCTACACAAACACCACAACAGATTTACAATGGACTAAATATAGGATGATGGCAGGTACAACTTGGGATTCAACAGAAGATGTCGAACACAGCACTGCCGTGGATGCAAAAAAAGGGACTCTTCTCCAGGCTAAAACAAGACACGTCAATTTCATTCCAAACACCGAGTAATGAGCATATTGATGTTGATTACAAAATAAACAAAACAAAAACACTCCTTGATGTTGATGATCACGATACCCTCACAGATGAACTAATCCCCGCTTCTCAGTGATTAACTGCTCTAGTAACAAGCACGCCACAGTAACAATGCTCCACAATGCACCCACAGCAGTACACAGACATGTGCACTCCATGCTATCTGCTCTGTTCATATATCCTGGTCACCCGGACGCAAGTAGGAAAAACACATGCATGCGAGTCCCCTTTACAAATGTTTTGGACATACGCAGATGGATAAAAAGTTGCAAAAGCCTCGCTAACTGACCACTTACACACACCCCTTGTCAGACTGTCACAAAGTATATTGCCCAGCTGAGCATCACCCAGTCAAAGACTTTTCAACTTTGAGATAATCTCTTTCAAAATGTGGTCATGGAAATATGCAGCAGTGCTGGACTCATAATAGTCACTGTGATCATATATCACAGGATGAGTCTCAGGCCATTGGTTTTGAGAAATTTGGTTATTGGTTTGCATAATACAGAGCTGTTTGTTTTGATGCATATTTCAATCTGTCTTCCTGATACAAACAGTATTCCAGCGTAAAACATCATAATGGTTCCTAATACACACCGGTTCCTTGCAACTCATTCTGTAAGGTTGGGTTCTATTTAGAATTTGATTTTTAACCACAAAAGAAATTGATTTCATTGGACCTCTTCACAATTTCATGTTTTACAAATCTCAAATATTATTGGTGTAAGCTACGGTCAGGGGTCTCTTCTGGACATCCAGTATTAAAGAATGACATAAAAGCCACTTGAACAGGCCAGGCATGAGACTGCCACTTGAGTTATCTCACGGGAGCCACTCAAGCCCACCCAAAGGAATCACAACTTCCCTGGTTTTCACTGATCCCTATCAATGACAGTGCACCTGTAACAGTGAAATGTCATTCACTGTGTAATTATCTGTCATAATGGCATGTATATTGCACTATTGAACAGACTTTGTATGGAAACAAGCTGCTTTAGCTGCAATAAAGGACAAGCATATACAGGCTAAAAAGGCTGTAAACTATTAACCGTTTTCCCCCTGTACTGGTAGGTTTTTTTTCATGGGAGGGTGCACTCTGTAAAATTAAGAAAATGTTTCTGCTACAGATTGAAAGCTGTCCCTCATTTTGGAAGGAGTGATGATCACAAATGTGCTAGAGATAGGAAGAAACTAGCTGAAGCTGCAATAAGTGTATGAAGTTTGCGATCACAAAGTCTCTGACAAATACCCAACTTGGCAAGTGTTCGTGGTGATATGGTAACTGTGTTTTGTAAGCTAGTACACCCTCGCTTCTAATCTGATACTTTGCAGCAGGAAATAAAACTCATCGCTACCCTGTCCCCAATGGCAGTTGTGGTGCAGTTTGGAGTGGAGTGGTGGGGCGGGAAAATGAAGATGACAAAAAAAAAACAAACGGCTTGTTTGGTCGCCCTGTGAATTGCTTGATCGTTGCATGATTGGTCAATCTTGTTGGTAATTCTGGTATCCGTCAAATGCCTTTTCTTTCTAATTTGCAGTTGTGGAGGACTGTTTTAAAAAAAGCAAACTTAGAGATGTTACACAGGATCAATTGACAGTGCTCCATTATTGTGCTATCATGCCGACTGATCACGACAAACATATACATCAGCATGCATAAAAAGCTTCCCCCAATCAACTAGTGTATTACTGTGCATACAGTCCTGTTTCATCCCACTATGCAGCCAAGGCAAGCAGATGTTACTGTACACGTGGCCACTATCTTTCTCACTGGGTTTACACGGCTTCATCAAAGAGGATGGACACACTATTAAGGGGACATTTTTCCTCTTCTAGAGGGCCAAATTTTTGTCAAGTAAACTAATCCTGTGCTTGGTCCCAGGGAGAGTCAAACGGACAAAGATGCCTTGTCCTCAGAGGTACAGCACTTTACAATTATTTTGGAGTAAACCAAAACAGCTCTGAATTAAGACTGTGACAAAGACACGACAGACATACGTGAGAAGCAGGTGGGGGCTGCCTGTGATAAGCGGGGTGGGGCTGCCTGTGATAAGCGGGGTGGGGCTGCCTATGATCATCAGCAAGGTTTGAGGCGTGATTGTCCACTGCTGGCTGCTCACGAAGTCCTCAATTTTGCCAACAGGCGAGGTGATGGGATGCAGGTCGTTAAAGGGTGGGGGTTGCTGCTGAGCAGGCAGTGGGTGTGGCGGCAGCATGTGGGTGGGGTGTGAGAAATGGTCTTACCTGTGCCTGTTGCTTCTGGGTTGGACACTGATAAAATGAAAATGGCATTGGAATGTACATTATGATGGATTGGATCATTTACACGGACATGCCACTTTTATGAAAAGGCACGTCATACCAATGGTCGGTAAGAACAAAAATTTCAACAGCTAAACAATTTTTCTACATTGGGACATCTCTCAAAATTTGAAGTCTTGGAAGAAATGTCACAAAAGTCTCTCATCCAGCCCGAGGATTGCACAAAAGTGTGGCCACTGAAAATATATAGCAATGCATGGTCCTATGCATGGTTTCATTTTTTAAATGCTTCAACATTCACCAGCAGTATATATTTACTTAAATGGCCGAGAATTGAATTAAAAAATGTACAACAACCAACGGATCAAAACATAGCATCTGAGCCACAACTAAAGAGAGCTGCAACCGATCACTGCTGTCCCACAGGTGGACACAAAATGGATGCCACAGGCAATGATGCAGGCAGTCTTCAGGTTATCCATCAAGTGAAGCCATTTTGTGTCCCTGGGAAACTATTTGTCACATTGAGGCAGTTCGGTATTCCCAATACAAATGCACACATCAAGGTTTGACACGTTTCTCCTCCGGGTAAACAATCTATCACAAAATCTATCTGTGCAAAAATTGGCATGGGTTACCAATTGTAAATATCTAATTTTTTCCCTCACCAGCACAATATTCAGAAAACTTTGGACTTTACCACACTTGACAGTTTCATAAGTCCAAAAGCAGCCAAATTGTTTTGGCAGTCCCTTTTTTCATCCATGTAAAATGCAGATTTGGTTAGCATTGCAGATACAGACTTGTGTACAATCATCCACTTTAATGATGCGAAAGTTCAAATTATTATATCATTATGACTTATGTGTGTACGCAACGTGTACAACAAATAGGCAAAGCTATGCAGTGTCCAAATTATTGGGATACGGCTGAAAATTACACACAAATTAATTGGGAAATGATTTGGCTGCTAGCCAGTGGTTGAAATTGATGCAGGCATGATGCCAAGACAGACCACAGCAAGAAATTATAGCGCCATCTGTTGGCCAATGATAGTGGGCTGGTTCTTATTTGGATCATTGCCCCTCCCCCTTTTTTCCTTCCAGGAAAAAAAGGGGTTTGTTATAACTGGCTGTGTGACCAGGGTAATTGATACCAGAAAACTCAGTTTTTAAGGTGGGAAATGGAAAACAAGAAGAGAGAATTAATGCAGAAATTGGACATAACCACCCATTTTGATTTCTTTGATCTCAGCTTTCAGTTGAGATTTCAATGAAAAAGTTCGAACTCAAACTGAACGAGTGGATATTCCAACAGCGCATGCCCTAAATGAAGTTGTCCCGGGTCATTCAGAGGTCATGGAGGTCTACCCAATCAGTGTGGCCCTTAGCAGATTCATGCAGTGCTTTGTTCCTGAATGACCTTGCTTTTTTAACTCATAGGAAAAGGACTAGGGGGGGTTCATTAGAGCTCCTTACAGCCTTGAATATGAGTTAGCATCAGTTCCAGGGTACTCACTTGTTATTGGTGGGACTCTGGACAGGTTTTAAGTGTGGCTTCCACGTGGCCATGGAACATGAATTAGGATCGGCTGCATAACATCTCCACAGGCACTGCAAGAAAGCAGTAAACTAAAGCTTTACAATATAACCTGGGGATGTAAACAGCCAAATCACAGTCTTCAATGTTGCTAGGTGGGGTTCTTTTTTTCAGGGAACAAAAAAGAGTCATAAACTATTTTGTTCTTTACCCATGCACTTCAAAATGAGTTGGTTATTGATGCAATAAAAGAACCTAATTGAAGTAAGCCAAAGAAAATTCGGAGAGCTTTTATGGGGAAAACAATTCGTATCTTGAGGGAGGGGATGATCTTTGCATGACAAAAGAAACCATCCCAGGACCCCACGGATGTATTCTGAACTGGAGGTGGACAAGATGGGGAGAGGCAGACAGAATCCGATGGGTGCTTCAGCAATCCTGGCTCAATGCCTTCCCTTCAGATTGCATGGCCCACCTGTATAAGCATGGCTGCTGGATGCCGCCTCCTGGCAAAATGCTTCTGCCTCTGCTGCTGCTGGACTTGCAAGGCAAAGCCTGAACCCAGGATACCCTGTGAGAAGGAAGTCAGCACGAGGTGAGGATTAGGAGAGCTAGACAGCCACAGCCTTTGAATCTTTTGGCATTAGTACTACGCTGCATTTTCCTGAACTAATTCACTGGTGAATTACAAAATGTAAAGGGAACTCCTGTTGTCCGTTGTCTCTGGTGATACATGGAGTTTTAAGAAGCCATTTCGGTAGTGCAATGACTAATGCTTGAACTCACAAGAGATTTATGCTACTGGTCATGGACAGTTGCTTCATGGCCTTTTTGAATTAGGTTGGCCAAGTCTAAATTACTTGGCCTACCTTCTTGGCTGCCTTACAGAATGATGTCTGATCTGATTGAAATTTTAAGTTGGCAATAGCCACATCTGGTGTCAGCTCACAGTGAAAGACTGCTATCTGCTTGTTGTTAAAACTCAAACTGTTTCTGACAACATCATCTGACATGAACAAAATGAACAACTTGCAGGTCCAACAAAATCACCTGCACGAAAAATGCTCAAAACAAACCGATACATGTACAGCTACTGGTCTGGCGCTTACTGTAAACCCCCCCCCCAAAAAAATGCACTCCTGGACTTTAAAAGCCAAAGACCTGGAGCACATTTAATTCATTCTGTGCAGCGGTATGGGGCTCCTGATTCCAATTAATGACTGCTGCACCAAAGTCATATTCAGGACAGTGCCGGAAGCACAAGGCTGTGTGGCATGGCCAATGTGGCACTCATCTCTTATTCATCAGGATGTAGTCCATGCACAGCTGTGCCTTAGGAATCATCCGACGATCCTGAGGCTAATGAACCTCCTCACCAACCACGCACTTCACAAGACATTTGAACTGGCGATTTCTAGACAATATTTTTGATGAGGACTACCGGGGAGAGGAAGTTCTTTAAGCTGCTTTGGAACTTAGTGGCAGTCACACAGGCGATGAACCCAGTGACACTGTTCTCTATATGTGCCTTGTAATGCTTTCTCTACAGAGCTTTAGACTGTATCATGGAAATTCCTTCAAAATGTAGAAAACGCTCTTCGTGAATATTATTCCGTGCTGGACAAGAAGTTACCTTTTACCTTGATAATGGAATGCAGCATGTATTCTGATGCTAAAATAATAGTAATCAGGGATGTGATCCAATGCACTACTACTGCCAGAAAGCTTTGCCCGTAATTTGGGAAATCCATCTGGTTGGAATAATCTTTGTAAGAATATGACCGTAAAATTGAGAGGAGGCAGTAGCAGTGTGCACATTGCTTTTCAAAATTCAACAAAAGTGAGTCTTTGAGAATATCTTAAACTTCTGGCAATTATCATGAGGGGGCTGAAAGTGAAATAAACAAAGTTGACTTCAGTATTTTTCACCCTGTACAGAAAATAAACAAGGGGTGTCCAAGTAGTCCAGATGTTCAACGTTTGGTTACATATTAAATATTTCAATGTTGGTACACCCTAGTGATGTCTGCCTGCCATAGTATGCCACACAACATGAAAAGACTATTGTTTGATTCCTAAATGAAACTCCTGAAAAGTCTGAAATCACTTCTGCTAATTCTGCTGAAATAGAACAAGATGACTACTCTAAATGCAAGGCCCGAAAGTTATGGACAGAATTTGAGCTCACCGCTGGAAGTGCGAAAAAAGACACCCCGAGCACAGCTAAGATGGCAGCTGACAGCTTCCCTGCCCAACTCTCTGGTGTCTTGTCACCGTAACCTACTGTCGTTAAAGTAACCTGCAGGTAACAGAAACCAAGGAAGACCAATATGAGATAAGTGCTGAGGAAAGAAAGCTGCTAACTAAGAGATGAAGTCAACCTGCTGATCAGGCCATGTGATCCAGGCTTGGAGTCACCCCACAGCTCCACTGTCGAACTCCACCCGCAACATTTGACCCATCAAGATACATGTAGGGTGCACTGCCTAGCACCTGCTATAGTTCATGCGCGGGAATCAAAGTCAGCTGAATGGTGCTGACTGCAAGATCAGTTTACCAATTTTAACCCCCCTGCCAGTTTCACGAGTACCCTTCAAATCGTGAATGTGCAGGCAACGCATGGCACGTTCTCAGTGCTTGAACAAATCTGGGCCATCAAGTAGCTAGCAGCCAGGTAACAGTGAAT
This sequence comes from Acanthaster planci, assembly GCF_001949145.1. The sequence continues at coordinate 1,020,352 of NW_019091374.1, forward strand.
GAGCACTGCAGAACGAATGTCCTTCAGATCATGTGCTCATGGGCCGGTGTACACCAAAAATACATCTTTTACTTTATTTGCTGTCATTTTATGAAACTGACCAATTTGGGGTATTGTAATTTATTGCGGCTATCAAGCCACTGACTTTATAACACTGTCTTTCAAAATCACATGATTATGGGTAATTACCTTTTTGCTTTACTTGCAGTACTTTTATAAATTGACCAATTTAGGGAATTGTAATTTATTGCAGCTATCAATCCATTGATTGGTTTTATGTACGGGAAGGTAAGGGCCAAGAATAGTTAACATGTACCGTGCGTGCCTCTGCACCAATTTTCCCATGCACAGATTCCCTGACATTGTTTCATTTTATGTAACAGGTTTTGCTCTACTCAACGTATATATTGATAAACACTGTATGATCAGTGCTTGTCCGAGAGCATGCGAAAAAATTCACAAGCTTACTCGGGTGGGACTCGAACCCACGACCTCCTGCTTACTAGTGCAGACGTCTCAACCACTTGACCACAGAGCTTGCCGGGGTCGGCTGGCCGGTCCGAGTCAGGTGAAGCAGCGGGTACTGCGAACTATTTTCAAGATGTATTTTTTGCGTTGGGGAGATGTTAACATTTTTGCAACACACGGCAAACAACTGCGTGATGAGTTTTTCTCAGACACAGTTTCTGTGCATTTTTACACTCTTCATTTTATGAAAATAATCTGGCATCCTCTTAGTGGTGGAAAGTGCCATTCTTTAAACATTTAAAATTGTCTAGTTTGTGGACAGCAGCTGATGCTTTGCGGTGATGTATCTTGCATTTTTTTAGTAAAATTGGGTTGAAGTGTATTTGGGGAAAAGTGAGGGCGCTCTTTTCACATGTGCAAAATGCAGCTTAAGTGGGTGGATCATTTTTGAGATAGCATGATGTACGTTTAGTACTAAACTTTGTATCTGTGCCAAGTCATTCATGAAAATAGCGCATGTGCTTCATACATCAATGTGTCAACATCACCTCATGTGGTAAAATGCTGTATCTGTAACATACACTACTTCACCAAAAAATCTTTTCAATGTTTGGTGCCACCCTGCTTGCACTGGTATATATTAAGATACCTCAGGACCTCTACGCTCACAATCTTTGAGGAAGGCCTACTCCTCGGAAAAATGATGTATCTTTTAAAAGATGCCCTTTACATTGTTTATGAGGTAAATAAAGCAGAATGACATATTCAATCAATAACAAAAACTGCTAAATTACTCAAAGAAGTTACTCAAAGTATTCGCTTGAAAACAAGAAAAGGGCAGCACCTCAAACTTTAAAGCGAACTATCTCAAAAGAAACTTTTTCAAAGATACATCAATTCTCCAAATGAGGATCGCACTGATCAGCTCATAGGTTTTTCTATTGAAGCTGTGGGCCCAAAAATTGCTCAGTGAGAACATTTCTGTGAAGGGGTTCCTCACTGCTCTTTGTACTAAACTATAATATATCAACAACAAAAATCCAGTGAAATATTTTTAATGCACAAATTGATGCAACCTTCAGGTTTCCTTCTTTGGAAAACATTACAGTTTTGCTCATGAATATGCAAAATTGTAACAGCATAAAAACCCAAATAGCACCAAGATACCTATTAAAATAACAAAACAAAATTAGAAACTCAAATTAATTGAAATACGATGCGCATAATCAAAGAATGCAGCAAAAGAATATGCACTGAATGGGCTCTTTAAAATTCCTGGTCCAAGCACATTTGCCAACAAGCTAGTACAATCGAAAGTGCCCGGCCACATTTCATTTAATCTCATTTGCACCATTCTTTAAAGAACTGACACAGCAACCCATTAAGCAACGTTGCCGGAGGTAGCTACAAGACCCCCCCCCAGAAGAGAACAATTTCCATGAGAAAGATACCTCCCCAAAGAAAAAATATAAATAAGAGACAAAACACTGTCAGCGTCAGTCAACCTCAGGGAAATCCTCCATCTAGGCTTTGAAAAACGGCACTCCAACACTAAGCCTATACAAATGGAGATGGCGTTGACAAAAACCGATAAAAGCAGATCAACAACCAGTGTTGGCAATTCCAATTCCCACTTGAGCTACAGAGCCGTCACTTCTAAATGCAAAAAAACCTGGCAAATACCAACAAAATGGGGAGTTTACTCAAAGGAAATGGGACAAAATATGTAACTGGGCCATTGGCGTCACTTTACGGTAGGTGTTTAAGCTGGAAGAAATACGTACTGCACAGTCTTGTCTGTGACTGAATACACTGCGCAATGCTGGTGTATACATATAAATGTGAACTCTAAGTGGCTAATTCAGAGAGTGATGTTTACCAGCATGTCAATGTGTAAAATGCAGCCATTCCACGGGCCGAAGACTACAGCTATGTACGTCTGAGTTTCCATCATGCACTTTGACTTTGACTTTAAAAGTTTCCGGTGTTATCCGAAAACAATGCAATCACCTGATTAATGCTGGCCTAAAATGTTTATCAAATGGGAAGACCGCACTATGTGGGAAGTAGACAGACTGTTTTCAATTGCAGATGATTACTGCTTTGGGAAATCAGGAAGGCATATCTCAAATCCTAGTAATAATGCGACCTGCTGACTGGACGAATCGGCCACTGAAATGAAATTTTTCACACTGTTCCCTGCACAGAACAACATCAGCATTAACCGGTGCACACATGGCCACAAACAGGTTGGTACACATACAGGCACAATGAAAGTTCAATCAGAACATCTCAAGAGCGTGAGCTAAAGCCAATTTTTTGAGGAAAAGAAAACAAAACACAACATCACTTTCACTGTAATCTTTAGTTCTAGCAGACATACACCGATGCTTGCATGACTGTGCACATTATATTTCCATATAGCTGTGTCACTATGGTAGACAATGAATATCTGCCTCTAAAGTATTTGTGTCTGGTTTTTCAATCTCTATGAAATGGATGAGAGCATTTGGCAACTCAGTGAAACTGGCATTACAGTTTCAATATTTATTCTTCAAAAATGTGACAATACTGGTACATAATGCTGCCGGTGGATTGCCCATATATGCCTACACAAGCAGTAATCTGTTGTCTCAGGCAACAGAACAAGAGAGATTTAAAATAAAAACAAATTTGCCGATAACAGTGTGAAAACAATGTCTTGTCTCAACTTCCCATTATAAATGTACACTTTTAAGTAAACATGTCACTTCCACCTTCTTTTGGGGGGAAAACGCTGAAAGAGTTTGCGATCATTTCGAAAAACTAAGGAGACAACTGTAAACAAATGGGACATGATTACTAATTGCAAGACAAAGGCACCACATTTTCTCTTTTCCTCTGTAAAACTATTCCTGATGCTGCAAAAATCCAGTCCGAAATGTCATGTAGATATGAACCGACACAGTCTCAAAACATTAGTTGCCAGCGAGAATTTCCGCCGGAAAGGTCTCAGGCCCACCGAGCATCAAATATTCATCGCCCTTCTGTTTCTTCCCACTTAGAAGATCTGCATGTTGTAGGTCTCTTCAATGCCCACACACAATACACAAATATGTGACTACCCCCCCCGCCCCCGCCTTCATAACCAGGTACTGCAGTAGTGGTTTGGAACATTAATCGCTGGTTTGAAAGATGCCTTGTTTCCAGGCTCTACTCTCCATTAGCAGACCCTGGGAGAGGAGGGCACCGTTACAAATTCTGATTGTCAAGGAAAAAAATTGCATACCTGGTAGTTTTGGTTCAGGACCTGAATTCTATATTTCATATCTGTTCAAGCGCTGCTCTATTATGCTGGCCTTAGCAATAAGGCTGGCATTTTAAGACTTTCGTTGTGTTATGAAATGTGCAGACTCTGATCAATACAGTTTTAGAAATAATATAGCAAAATTTTAATCATTTTTTCCAGATGCGAGATATTTTGGAGAAGTATTCAATTCTTTTTCTCACGACACAATGCTGAGAGTGGACATAAATAAAAAGCATGCCGCAAATGGCACTTAAAGCCTCTGGTCTTCATTTTGACATTTCAGACTATTTTTCTCTTTTTGTAAAGAGGTGAAAAAAAATCAACATTGTGTACTAGTGAGCCCTCATCAATAACTCGAACAGCTTTACAATTTTCACTCATTATTTTCAATAGCCTATCCAAACTTTCAGCCCCTGTTGTTTCTGCAATTGGGTCACTGCACTAGCTGGCGAATAGCACTGTCCTAACAAATACTATCAAGAGGGACCATCACGCAGACAGAACCACTTAACGTTAAACCCATACCAAGGAGGCAAGCTTGCTCACTTAATCCATCTTCATTCACGTTGTCCTTCCAATGGGAACATTTATGCATATAACAAATCATTTTCATTTGAACATGTGTGTTTGATAAATGCTTTCTGAAGTCCACTCAGGAAAAACACATCCATTAATTTTTGGAGCTCTCCCAGACAATTTCAATGTAACCCCATCCATCTGTGCCCTGTGGCTTTACAGTTGATCCCTGGTGGCATTCGTTCCCATCCCATTTCTTGTTCTTTTATTCTTCTGTCCGTCTCTAATTTTTTTTCCGCAATTTCCAATGCTTCTGAGGCCCATTCTCCATTCTTACACTTGTTTATGTCGAAACTGTAATGAAATAAGTGCGACCCAGATCTTGTACCTGAAGTGGAACTGCGGTTCTTTTCTCCGCTTGGGGGATGATCGAGCGCGCCAGCAGCAATTTTATTTGAGGTTGGACGAAGGGTGGAAAGGTTAGTGTATGACTAGGGCAGGAATTAATGTAAGGAATGGGATTTAGGCACTATGATTAAGAAAAAGCAAAAAAAAAGTTATACTCTAATGCGAGGGAGCAGGTTACTTGCTATTACTAAACCAAACTGCTTTCCCCTGAGGATAAAAAAGATCTTACAACCATCTCACTAAAACATTATTTTTTGGATATACGTATACTTCTCAACTGCATGGAATACCTTCTTCGTCTGGAGGATGGGGGATTGGTTACAATGACTTACCAAGCCATACCACAGGGCGTCTGGTAGCGTTGCGTAGTCCCTGGGATTAGCCTCGTGTTCCAATGTGTATACAAGGAATGATATGGATATAAGAGCTAAGAAACCAATATACCATGTGGTAAGCAGCTCCTGCATAAAAACAGAGAGACGGAAGGGGGCAGTTATGCCTAAATGCACTCAAATGATTACTTTTTCTCCGGGTTAAAGAATAGATTTGTGTATGTGAGCGTGTAAGGTCACTTTGGTTAAAGGCTGTGTCATCATATGTCTGTTCTGCTCATAAAAGCCACTGTCAGTCCTAGGTTACAAAAAACCCACTTGCTCTTCCCAAGCACAGGTACTTCTCCTGCCCCTCACAATGCATAGGCCCAGGGACTTATGCACAATTGAATGCATTCTTGCAGTAACAGTGGTTAAGGCGAGATACATGTGAACGGCGGCATATACTTGTTTTGTTTGATGGGACTAACCTGTCTGTGTGCCCATACCACAGAGCCAAGCAGTTTCCAGGTGCTCCCTCGCCTGTCCAGCCGCACCATGCGCAGGATTTGGAGGAAGCGTAAGCCACGGAAGGCCGGCTCCAGGAACTTTGCATTCTTTGTGCCCACGGCGATAATCAATACTGAGGCAAACACAACCACAATGTCTGCAAAATGGATGACAGACTGCATCACAATCATAGGCCGAGAAAGTCACCGCAGTAGTTTTTCTTGGGGAGGGGGTTTGCAATCGAGTCCATCACAACTTTCACAAGTCCGTGCAAGTCCATCACAAGTCATTCAGTCTTAAAGCAACTCAAAAGCTGTTCAGATGGACAGTGACTAAAGCATTCCTTTGTCACTGTTCACCCCGTTTATGACTGGTCTTGAGAGAGGACTTGTGAAAGGACTGGCGCTGGATTCAGCTACAATTCTTAGGTGGGGGCCTCCACTATGTCTTTCTCTTTGTAAATACTTTATTAACCACACACGCGCGAGTGGAACACAGAATAATGAACATGTAGTGTGTCGGGTGCGCAGGACACAGAGGTACTACGCTATTCTGTGTCTCCCTACGTGCTCCACAAGTCTGAGCGTGATAACGAACTTATCTTCAAGCAGACGTGACATGCAGAAAAGATATTATTGGGGCCTGTGCGTGCAAACACGACATCTTTGCTTTTAGTGTAAAAACAGCACAAGGTGTTGAGCTAGAATAGCACATTACGCAGGGTTAGATATAAACTGTGCAATACAGTTATATATCACACTGTTTGTTGAAGGATCGACCAATCTGAATTGAGAATTCAGGGCCGGAGAGCTCACATGGTAGAGCAAGGTACCAGAGGTCACAGGTTCAAATCTTCCTTCAGACAGTTTCTTAGATACATTTATCATTAAGAACAGTCCTAAATCCTCCAACAGGTGGCAGATGAGGACAGGTGAAGAATGGAGGACAGGATAATTGAAAAGTGAACTAGGCTAAGTTTCCTATTTGGCTTTTAATGATCACTTTTTGTTCAAACTACCTGTTTGCCTGTATTCTGAATGCTTGGAAATTTTAAACCAAATCAGAATTGGATTCTCTTGTTTCCCCTTCACACTGTGAATGGCCTAGATGTGATTTTCCTACAAAAATGGAAAGGCGACTTGCCTGGCTGTCATTTTGGTAGGGACTAATGTCTACATCCAAATCACCTGAATCACATCCAAGTCAGCAATAACATATCCTGTGTTAGTGCCTTTCCAAAATGACACCCAACGTCTGGCCACTCGACCCAAACTGCATTATAATCCTGGACGTGATTTCTGGCTCAGATGTGATCTTAGATTATGCCTGCCAGAATCAAATTTTATCTCCAATAATACATCCACCCAAACAAGCTTTCTCTTTTTGTAGGGAAATCATATCCAGGCTATTCACCATGTCAACTTCGTCAAACTCAAGACATTCAAACTTTCAGACCCAATATGTACACCTTACATAATAGATTTTGCACATAATCTCCCGTCAGTTTGGCTTGCTTTGCCATTGTAATGTTTTAACAGGAAGAAAATCTTTGGGTTTATGCTGCAAGGGATACACGTATCTTACATAAATAAATGGGCCTGTCCGTATAAAGCTCCGGCTCACATGTATTGAATTTTGCCAGGTTTCTTCGGGGCAATGACAAAGCACTTTGAGAGTCCAGACATGAATTTACATGAAAATATTCCATGGAGAATAATGTATTACCAACCCCCAAAAAATTTAAAAAAAACCGAGAGAGAGACAGAGAGAGAAAAATGACAAGGAATAGGGAGAGACGAGTGGCCACTGCTATGCAGCTCTCAGCCAATATGAACCCTGCGGCCAACTCGCAACTCAATCACGAAGGCTGGAGAGATGCAATCGGCCAACGGGAACCAAACCAAGAGAGGACTAACTTTGTTAAGATGAGAGGATTGGAAAAGAAGGGAAAAAATCCACGCACGAGGAGGAAAAGAGGTACAGAGATGTGAGAGGTAGAATTCCTGGGTGCCACTCCGATACTCTGCTCTGCTGTGCCCTGAGGGGGTGGCACTGGAAACTCGATCAAGCAAACCGAGAGATGTCATTTACCCAAATCGATGTTATACCTTCCATGCTGGCTAGAGTGTCCCTCCTCAGCCTGCTGTTTGTGTAAAGGGTTTTTCTTTCCTTTTTGAAACACACCTGTTTTTAAAAGAGTAACTATTTTAAAGAGGGAAATATGATAGAAAGAGGATAGGCAAGACGATGTAAGGGTGAAAGGGGATTGTGCTTAAAAAGCAATAGGGGTGAGTTATTTGCGTGCAAGGCGCCATTCTGATGGGTGTGGGTACACAGGCGGAAAGGGTTAGGTTTCTCTGTAATGCTTCGGTGATGCACTTTTGGAGACTGGGACTCAATTGAGCACGGCTAATATGCTACCCGTCCTATCGATTGTGCCTGCTTAGTCACACTGTGACCAGGGGCCTATCTGGCCTTTGGTTAAGTCACAATATTTGAGTCACATTTATTTTAAGAAAAACCCAACTACCCAGAACAAAAAAATATGTCAATGCTGAAGAATTAAACGGAATGTTTAGCTAATGGGTTTAGAGAAGACTGAACGCATGTTGACACTGAAGTCGAAGGCTGAGTTAACGTCATAGAGGCCTTCAATGGCATTGACTGGAATAGAAGAGATAATGTTTTCATAACGTCTTAGACCGGAATGAAGAGGTACCGAGCGGGACCTTTTAATTGTGCAGTGCAATAATAACCAGAAACAAGAAATATGCCAATTTTTGGAGCAAACAACAGTTTCCGGACATTCTGGCACCTTGGTACAGGAAAAAACTGTCTGTCGATGCCAGGATGGGATTATCAGAATAGGTGCAATAGGCACTGTACCTCGGGCCAGCTAAAAACAACTCAGAGCCGGCCACAAATTTGAGGGCCTACAAAAATGCCACAGCACGCCCCACACGTTGTGTGTTTACTAGTCCTCCAAGGTGGAGTGGTTTGAACATGTATGCATGTTTATATCAAGCAATTCATTACTAATAAAAAGCAATTTACAATATGGAAATAATAGCAGAAATCTGCCTATTAAAAGTTATTATTTGACCAACTGATGCTGACAAAGCTGCACACACACAGGCATAACATTTACATGTAAAGTTAATTGGTCTGGAGTACACGGAGCTAAGAGGTTTTAGAGCCGTCCGTGTGGCCTTGGCTCTTGATTTCGACATGAAATGCAAGGCTTAGGTGCTTACCTGTACAGTGAAACCATACCAAACACTAGTGCCTAGGGACACACCAAATCTTGCACTGGCCGGTGTGTTTGAGTTCATTGAAGAGCACAGACAAATTCATCTTTTTGAATACCAGCCATGGATACACGCACTGAGCTCAACACAGATTTTAGGTGTATTTTGTCCCCGAATCAAATTTCATACTAAGCACTGGGCTGCGTACAAAGAAGATGGCAGAGTTTTCAATTCTCTCATCTCAAAAATCATCAGAGCAAATTATACCACACTCATTCAACAAGACTTAGTATGCAAGAAGGTCATTCAAGACAAACAAAAGTCTGTTGAGTTTTGCTCAGATCAGAGCATCAACACAGTGAGTGATGAAAGTGACTCATGGCTCATACTCAGTGAGTTATTTAGAAAACCTTATTACTATCAAATTGAGGAAGTAGACTAAACTGGCCAAGTTTTGTCGGCCTGCCATGAAGTTGGACTCAGGTTGATTTGTTCACTGCTGTGACTGAACGACTTGGCTTGAACCTGCACATGCCACAGCTTGTTTGCATTTCGAATAAGTAAAGGCTCTCCTTTCATGAAATCTTAATTCTCTCGGCATTTGAGACACTCAGGGGCACAATAATACCCGGCTGGCCCTAGATAAAGCCCTGTCAGGCAACATTGCCAGACCGAGGGCCAATCCACAAATGGACGCGACAGCCCTACAATGACAGCCGGTGCGCCGGATTGTCTGGTGCACACGCTCCTTGCCAGATGTAAATATGCCCCTCTTTTGGGACAAGAAAGAAAACGAAGAAACTATTGGATGCGTGTAGTGTCTCATTATCTGCACTCGGTCGTGCAGGCTTTCAGAAATGGACAAGCTGTCGTGAGTTTGAATCAAGATTTGAAGAGTCCTTTTGACAGGATTGCTCCGTGCAGGTGGGAAAAAAAAATAAATTCGCAAATACTACAAAATGATGAAGAAATGCCCGGCTTGTTGACACAGACGTTCAGACAAACATGCTGGCTACGCCTCCCAATTGATTCATTTCTTTTTTTGCAATGAAAAAACATGCAATCGGAGTTGTGTGATTTCTTTTTTGTTTGCCATACTGTAGCGGACACAACCCCGAAAAAGCCAAATGTCACATACATTGAGATTCGGAAAGCAAATCAAATGCAGTGGATTGTGTAGTAGTGTCTTATTTGCAAAATCTTTTTGCATGTTTGTCCCATTCTCTTCTGGGCTAGGCTACATCATTTTTATCAACGAGTTCTCGCTAACACGATGTGACCTATGCCAATTAGTCCTGAATGTTTCATATTTTCCCTCAAGACTTTAATCTTTTCACAGTTCTCTGTAGTGCCTTGAGGTGATATTGTGTCCCACCTTCTCTGGTGCGTAAATTTCTTTTATTAGCGATATCTTCTGATAAGTAGGCTGACATGCAGTAGATGGCGGTAACATTCAGAGGGGCAATCATTCATAGTGGAGAGTGTTTTGCTGAATTTTGCCTTCATACATGTGTATACCAAAGTTTTTTCTTAGAGCCGGAAATTAGCAAGAGCGGGGCCGGCTAAAAAACAGCCCATTTCTAACACTGATAAAAATTCCAGGTTAAGTTGTCTTAAGACCTCGGAAAGAATGAACAATTCTAACCTTGGATCAAGTCTTAAAAAAAAAAAAACAGGGTAAAGAGAACAAGCACTAGCAGGCATGCCGACACTTGCTCTCAGGGGAGTTCTATCAGCCTTTTTGAGGCCTATCAGCTCTGCTCAACACCCCCCCATGAGTATAATCCCTCTAATGCCCCCCTGCTCACACTCACCTAAAATACACAGGGGTCGTCTTATAAAACGAAGTCTCCCATAATGCCCTTGGTATCGACTCCTGCAGCCCGCCGACCATATTCTTAAGATGCACTCAACAGTAAGAGTTAATACAATTATGAGTTCCTGCCAAAAGAGAGAAAATAACAAAAAAATAGCCTTCTTAATCATTTTCTGGCATGTCATGTATCTCATACAGCAAATTGTTACCATGGCAGCAAATAGGAAAAAGGACCAAACGCAAACTATATCCTTTACAACATTATTATTAAAAATTACTGCAATAGCTGAAAATGTGAACTTTCTGCCCTGAATGTCTCTGCGGCAGTCAACTGTTGCAAGAATACTCTGGCAGCATTCACACCAGTGTTACAGACAGTGCTGCATTGTGTAGATAATGCGAAGTTTTTCCTCTTGTTTGTGGGGTCGGGTTCAACTTCAGCACTTCCTTCATTCCGCAGCAGCACTGGCAACTGTAATTCAGTTGAAGAGGGGAATCCATTTGGTGCCTTTTTCATTAAGGCAAAGAAATTTATAACTAGAAAAGGGACATAAAAGGGACAAGATTAAGCACGGGTTAAAAATTCAAAGACACCTGTGCAGAACCTTTCGAAACCGTATAAGCCTACTGTACTTTGAAGATCAATGCAGAGTGGTGACTCTTTCACTAGAAAATTGGACAATCTTCTTTAGAGGCATTTGCCATTTGAGCTAACAGTCCTCATTTCTTTAATCTAAATAGGAATTTTCACATGCCCTAGAGAGTTTTGGTTGACCTATAGTTTAAATTTTTTCGAAATGCAAAGGACATAAACTAGAAACATCAGTCATTAGTGAGATGACATTAGGGACTGACTTCAGTCGCCAGCAAAGTGGGGCAAAAGAAAATCACGTCAAGAGCAGGCCAATCAACGGGAATCTGCCTGACGCAGAGCTTCTGACTCAATCTAATGGATTTCAATACCACGGCAACCAACAGCTCAAAAACCATTTAGCCGTCTGATGCTGGCATGCAAACAGGAAGAAAATATCCACAAATAGATGCAAGAGAACTGAAAAACAAGGCATATAAGCACTGTGTGTGAGGCCAAAACATTGACTACAAGTAAACAGCTATAAAAAGGACAGGGCTTATAGTACAGTCAAAATAGCATGTTGACCACGTCAGTGACAGAAGACAAGACTGTGTTAATACATGGAGGGATTAAGCAACCTGAGTACCAAAGACGTACTGAATGTCAATTAAACTTCTTGGTCTCTCGTGGTCCGGGCTGGGATGGGTAAGGACTTTATATGCATTGTGTAATATTGTTACAAAAATGTCTAGATGAAGATGTCAGATGAAATGTTCAGCTCCATTTGGCTTCACTTCACGGAGTGAAACATGTCATCTGTCACCTCATGACTTTTTTCTCACCATTGGACTCATAAATATTCATTATTTGTATACTATCTTCTTTTGGTCCCATATGTAAGTATTAGCTTTTTCCAGACCTGGGTCGATCCATTCCAGCCATATCCTTTTGCTCTGACTTGTACGTCCTTGTATTCGAGGGGGGCATTGCCCAAAGCCAGGCTGATTTTCAGGTCATTTCATCTATTTCTACCTATTGGCTCATGTGGAGAAACATCTAGGTTGCACAGCTTCACTGCACCCTTTTTAAGGGGCAGGAAGTCACTGGCTCAGTAATTTCATTCATTTTTTTAATGTCCGTATTCCCTTGTATTCTTCTTTAAACTTTGTCATTTGTCCTCTTATATAGAAAGTCACCAAAACCTTTTGTGTGGCAAGGTAAGTTAATCAATTATTTCAGGTCTTAGTTTTAATACGAGTCGTTGATCTTATTACTGAAATTCTTATCTTGGCAGAATCCTTCAAGGGGTTTTGTTACAATATCCATTGAAACTAAAGGGTTCATATGAATGAATGCTAAGACACTTTACAAGCCTATTTTACCAGTAAAATGAAATAGACATTAGCGGATTTAGGGGGACATGCTATTGGGGGCCATGGCCTTATCCCCCTAAAAAGGATCAAAAATACATTTTCTTTTTGTTTTTTTGTTTTGAAAAAAGAACTGAGAGAAAGAAGCAATAAAGTGGTGCCCCAAAATGTGGCCTTACCCCTCACAAAGACCACAAGGGTTGTACAAAAAATATCTGCCCCACTGAGCATCTGGTTCTGGATCCACTCTGGGAAATATAATTTAACGAATGCATGATCTGTGTGATCCTCCATGGTTGGACAAAAATTATTCACATAAGGTTTGGAATGGAAACAAAGAGATCTGATCATGTCATCTGTGAATTAAGCCAACTGGTGTTGACGCTCCTGGCCGAAGAGGAGAGGGTAAGTTAGTGATGCAACAAGGGGCCTCAGGCTGTCCAGAAATGGTCAACAGGGGAACTGCATGGTTAAAAAAAGTTTGGCCATATCACGCGAGAAGCACGGATGCACATTCAACAATCTCCAAAAAACAAGCCATCTTGTCCACGACAGGGGAACTAATAAATGAAATGAGGCATCCTCGAGACACAGAAATTGGCTATGTTTTGTCCTGACAGGAGACAAGATTGAGTTGAAATAAATGTTGTAAAAAAGGGAGGGGGCACCTGGAAGCAGCACAAAATGAAAGCATGTATAGAGCTTTTTCACCCATGTGACTAAATGTAAACAATACCACCACGTGTGGACCGCCTTGGCCACGGTGATCATATATATTCCTACGGCTAGCTTCAACTACGTGCAAGCGCACGTGCGAACGCTGCATGCTTGACTAGTTTATCTTGAATAAGTAGATTACCATCACAACACTGTGCACTCATTACCATCACAACACATCAGAGGTCCAGCACGATCGTGAGTGGGAAGGGTTTTTGTTCAAGCTTACAAAGGGCTCCCTCCCCCACCCACCCACCCCCCCCCCAGCCTGCCAAATCTCATTAATCACAAAGGGCATTTTTGCATCCCGTACACATCCATATCTCTCTGGTTTCCCGCAATTCGTCAGTTAAGGATTGCTGTTGAATTCTTGTGGGGGTTGGAGGAGAAAAAGCACTGATTGTCCCTTTCAGGAGGCAGTGACACAGAAGCCCAACTGCAGCCGCCAAGCTTTTCACATGGTTGCACAGTGAAAAATTGTGTAAATTTACGCTTGACTAATAGTGTTTGACATATCAAAATATGACAGCTGACTCTGCTGCTGTGGGATATAAATGTTATGAAAAACACAAGACTACCTGTAGTTCCAGAGGTAAACTACTGCAATTTTCCTCTGTTGGTACAGGTGATTTTCTGTTCAAATGCAGTTTTGTAACAGCCAGTAAACATTTTACGAAAAGTGCTTGCCTTTCTTTTCTGTTTATGGAGTCAAATTAGTGCTTGGTAATAGAAAAAAATCAGTGTTTTTCCAATTTTCACATTGGCCAATCAATGGGTAGTTCCTGTTTAAATAAAACTGCACGTCTCATATTGAACACAGTGGCTCTTGCTACATTCTGTTGGGGTCTATAAGTATACCTTCACTTGTCCCTTGTCCAACAATGTGGTGATTTCAGGCTTTAAAAGTGACAGATTGTAACATTATTCAGGACGCAAGTATTGCCTATTGTTTTGGACCTTTGTTGAGATGTACTGGTCAAAATGAGGTAGATGTACTGGTCAAAATGAGGTGGCCGGAACTCACACTGCATCAAATTTCTGAACTCATAGTTGAATAGTCTAAGACAGGCTCTATGAATATGTATCAATATATCCTTGGCCAACGAGTGGTTGCATACAGCATGCACTAAATTATCAATTGGAACCACATAATTTTTTTGTATAATATCAGGTAGCAAAGTTATAAGTAGGCCAGTGTTTCCTTTTGGATTTGTTTTCATTGGAAAACTAACATCATGTGGTAAGGGTAACAAATAGGTAACCTAACCTCCCTTCAACAGCAGGTTCTTGTGGCACTTGTAAATATCAGCATTGCTTCTTGAATGTGTGCCAGGTGAGAGTGCACTGCAGCTCTCACTTCATACCAATTTCTTGATTCTGATTAAAGTTCCAGACTTTGCCACGGAGCGGAGATATTCCAAGAAACAGAAGAACCCCAAGGAGGTCCAAATTGAAGTCTGTGTAATTCAGTGCAAGTCAAGTAGAGGGATGTGGTCTAGGGGGACTTCTGCAGTAGGACTGTCATACAGCAAGACTGCCTTACATAACTTGGAATAATGATCAACTCTCTTGGCATAAATTTCAATCCTGCCTTAAGGTTAAAGAATCTGACTTCCTCTTCAAATATGTCTTCTTTATAGCTGATGATGCCTACATACTTTATCACAACTACATGTACAGTTAGATTCACGATGGGAGCACATTTAGTTACCTAATCCTCGGCATTTTAACTGCTTAATTCCATTGAATTAGTTTTCTTGTAAACATCTTAGCTGTTGCTGCATTTCATCGCAATGTTTTTTGGGGACTTTTGCACCTGTTGTTACCCAAATTAACATGTTTTTATTTCATTTAGATTGTTTTATATTCTTTATTGATTAACTTTGTATGTCCAGATGTATTGGAATAGAAGACCTTCAGGTAACAGTTTTTGGTAAATATTTTTCAGTTCCAGGTTTCATCCTTGTTTTTGTGAGAAGTGCAATTTTTTTTGTATGGTCCAGCTCATATCGATAACAAACATCAAGTGCCGTTTATTTTTATTTATTTATTTATTGATTGATTCCTTCGTTTATAAATCCAGGTAGCCCAAACAGTCCGAGCTGGTTTTCATGGGGGCCTTGCATTTTAAACATACAAGCACTGATTTCAAAATTAAAATAGAAATTAAAACAAAAGATGAAATAAAAACCAATTAGGAACAGGGCTAAAACAGGAGCAAAGTCACGCTATTTCAGAATGAATTAATGATAAATAGCTAAACCACAATATAAAGGTAACTTTATTACAATTTAGAAACTCAAAATGGACAAGATCGAAAGGTAAGTGCATATAACAAGGACTAACAAGAGACAAACGAGAGAAACAATACACAGCAAGAACACAAAAATTAAAAAGAAACTTATAGACCATAAAAATAAGGTTCTAAAATCTTAACATATTACAGAAAGATGAAGCATGTTCATAAAAATATGTTAACAGATCTTTCTGAAAATTAGGAAAGGAACGTATCACTCTTTAACTGGGCAGGAAGAGGCTTCCAAATCGTCAAGTTGCACGAGTGACTGCAAATCTGTGAATGTAGTAATCTGTTTAGGCAACGGGAAGTTTTAGAGTGGCACTGTGCCTAGTGACTTTGTAATGTGCAAAATAGGAAAAGAAATCTACCATGGAGTCAGAAGCCACGGTGTTTAAACATTTAAAGACAAGAATACCTTTCCTATAATTGATCCTCTTTGAAAAAGAGAGCCAATTTAGGGCTTTAAACATATCCGCAGATGAAGTGGTAACTGGACACCCAAAAATCAGTCTGCTCTTTTAAGCAATATGCGGAGTATGTTATGACTTGTGACTTTCATATCAGCCCCCCTGTATTATGCAACAGTAATCAAGTTTAAGGCAGAACCAGACACTTAACCAGAGTGCGAGGACTGTTTCTGGGAATACAAAGCCAAATTCTATTTATCATGCATAATTTGCACAGACTGACTTGTAAACATAATCAACACGAGGAGACCGAGTCAGTGTTTCATCAATGACAACGCCTCCTGAAGCATTTGAATGTGCTGACCTCCTCCACTAAGTAAAGAGCCACTGATAAATATGTTCAAGCAATTTGAAGCAACTTTATGTTTTGACCCAATGAGTATGGCCTTAGTTTTAGAGGGATTAATGCTCACTTTATTTCTCATGGCCCAACTGTTTATTCTGACCACAGCCTAATTAAGGTTAGACTGGATCTCCTCTGCAGAAGAGGATGAACTATACATAATTGTGCAGTCCTCGGGTACATATGTAATTTGCAGTCCACAGGAATGACAGAGGTAATGGCCGTAGTGTACAGAATAAACAGGAGAGGTCCAAGAATTGAACATTGTGGGACATCAGTAATGAGTGGGAGAGAATCCGATTTGACCCTGTCAATGCGCACTGATTGTTTAAGATTAGTTACAGGTAAGATGCAAACCAGTTTATAACTGACCTGGACAAATTCGAGTTATGCAGCTTTTTCAAGAGGATGGCATGATCAACTGAATTAAAAGCCTCATTTAGGTTAATACAAACAAACCCTTGTCATTTGCCTATGATCTATAGTGTTAAGACAGTCAGATCATCCCATGGAAAGTGGTCTCTGTCAAAACCAACGGTCTGAAACCAGATTGACGGGCAGGAATCAAGTTGTGTTCATGGCAATGTGTATATAATGTACTAAGAACTGCACTTTCAAGAATCTTTTAGACAAATGGCAAAATGGAGATTGGCCGACAGTTGTTAACGCTTATTACACTAGAGACTATGGGTTGAGGATCTTAAATTTAGAAATAATTGGCTTAATCATGTGATTTACTTTAAAAATGTTAGTATGCTTCACTGATGCACAAATTTGTACTTTTGATCTACTGTACCAGAACAGCTGACCTTTGTGTCGAGATGCATAAGTGTTTAGATTGGCCTGGGAATCATTAATTTTGTGGAAGGAGCTTTCCAGCTTAAACCACCTGTTGTTGCACAAACACCTGTTGATGCTAAACTGAACAAACCACAAATCCCAAACCATGATTTCACGGCTGCTGTTCAAATCTGCAATGTAATTGTAATTTTGCTTCTTAAAATTAAAAATCTCCCCCATACATCTGCATGTATGAATAAAACAGTTGCATAGTGAGTTTGTAATATGAAAGTGTGAAAATGTAAAATGATCCTAATAAACAAATTACCTAAAAATGCATAATAACTGATACTTGTTTCAACAGAGGAACGAACACGTGTCACCTTAATACTGCACTTCCATCCTGAAACACATATTCTCTTTTTTTTCTCGATGATCTTCTCTTTATGAGGCAATCTGTAAAACTTCATTTGTTAGTAAATTTATCAAATAAAAAGTGACTTCAAGATGGATTATTTTCTCAAAGAATATATACATTTTCAGGATGTCTCTCCTCCTTGGAAAAGCAGTGCTGACAAAGGGGAAATTTCCCCAAGGATGCAGGCAGCAAATTGGAGTTGCCAGCTACTAATGTCCAAGATTCACAAACCAAATGGGAGGAAAATCCCACAAACATTTTTGACAAATGACCACATTTTTTATGGCTACCCACTTCCCTTCCAGAAGCTTAGACTAAAGATAACAATCACATTACCAGACATAAAAGGCTTGCCGGCATGGCAACATGTATTTGCCTTTAATAAATGGTTCTATTAGCACGGAGAAAAAGGGTCTATCTATGAGGATGAAACCGTCATTAAATTTCATTTGATAACAATCCCATACACAGGATGCACTTGCATGAGATTTATCAGGGGGAATTACTTGTCCGAGGAAATTGGATACAAAAGAGGTCATTCATTATGGAAAG
Organism: Acanthaster planci; assembly: GCF_001949145.1. The sequence continues at coordinate 1,038,438 of NW_019091374.1, forward strand.
CTCTCCAAGCGAAGACAATAATTTCCTTCTTCCATCTTTCTAAGAAGGGCTGGAAATCTAAGTTTCAAACAGCCCACAGCTTCAGAGGCAAATTCTTTGAACATTGCAATTTATAAAGTAAAAGTTGAACCCCCACCCCAAAAATTAGCTCTAGATGTTTTGCACAACAATTGAGTACAGCATACGTGTATGTTCACATGTTCATTTTATCCTGTCGATTTATAACACTGTTTTCCATGGTGAAACACAGGTATCCACTGAGCCATTTACAATGTAGTTGGCATTCTCTGAAACACATGTGTGGCACATGAGGAACTTTCCTACTAAATTTTCTAATGACCAAAAACAGATTTGATTTCAAGGTGGGAAGTGGTTTGTGAAGGGCCTTATGTTATTGTCCAGGTAATCACTACACTGGTGATAGTGTGCGAGCCTTACACATCATCGTGGTTGGACCAGGGAACAAACGAGGTCCACACAGGCCACGTCCACACAAGGCAGTCCCCTTTTTTGGAAAACAGTTTTTTGGCATTTTGGGGCAAGGGTAAGGGTTATCTTGTTTTAAAGTTTGGCATCTTGTAACAAAAATGTGCCCACAACTGCAGCCATGTTGTCTGCGATTCTGCAAAACTACCTCCAATGTTATTTTGACTTCGTTTTCAGTGACAAGGGCACCGTTTCCCATTAACAAACAAACTCAGTGTTCAGTTTCATGAGCTGTAACAAATGAACTGTCGGCAGCCGGTGCACTTTCGCCGGCGAATTGAATAGATTTTCATCATTGAACCTGCCCCTCAGGAAATCGCTGAATGATGCAAACAGTTGCCATAGCAACTGTATCTGGGATTTTAAAGGTTGACCGCTGACTGCAATTTCATTCAGTCAATAGGACACAGGGAAACAACGCACTGGGGCTTTGAAATAGAGACTGTTTTTAAGGTGTCGACTGTTTTATCACGGCTTCATCAGCGATTGAGAATTTGGGAGAAGCATACTTGCTGATAGATGCCTCCCCCTTGCTCAATGATTTTATGTCACTCGTGCACGCTGGAACTAAACATGAAGCTACAAAGCAGAAATTAACTGCCTGTGAATTATTTAAATCTGAATGTTTCCACAATGTCTGGGCAACCTTGATTACTGAAAAGCAATAGAGGAATTGGCATTTAATAGTAGAGTGCATTTACAGACGAATTGTCTGCTACAATTTCCCTTTGGTCAATGAGCTAACAGAGGCATTCCTTGAGTCGCTTCTCTGCAGGAAGCATCAAACTTTATAGTACATGTATGTTGCAATCTGGGGACCATGCCATGGCAGCTACCAACAAGGCCTCCTGAGCCGAGGTGATGGAAATGAAGCAAAGTACCCTCCTGATGGACACACACATCACTGCCAAATAGAGACGAAGCTGTCAAGCAGTAAATACCACCAGGAAAAATATATTAGTGACCAAACATCAGCTATGATTTTTTGTCCGAAGCAAATTTGCATGCTGATAGTGCATGGGTATGAAACAAACCCCTTACTGGTTATACAGTAATGTTTTTAGAACAAAAATGTTACCGTTTTTATTAAATAAATTTCAGAATTTCACAATTTCAGAATTATTCACATTATCATCAGCACAAATTTGCACATTTTCACTGGTTCTGCTGTCTCCCATTACGCCCTTCTGTCCCCTGCACTTTTGCAGCCGGCACCCGCGTAATTTTTCAAGTCTGCTCAAGGCATGCTCGTTACCATGATGCAATAGCAACATGACATGACAGGGCACGCTGATAGCATGGTTCCCCCATCACGAAAACTTCTCATCACCATCAACTGTCCCATATATCGCGGGCCTGCGAGCTTACTGTACAAACACACATTCGATGCGAAGTCGTTTTAGTCTCAGGTTACATTTCCTAAACATTTTCTTTTAAACGATTGTCTACAACTTGAGGGTTCTTCTTTCAGTGTGCATTACACCTGATTCATCAATGTCTACATTGGATTTTAGACTTCAATTCAAGTCCTCTCTACACTTCTTATAAAGCTGATCAATGCATGTAATGTAACATCACACCTTGTCTAAATGTGACACCTGATTTCTAATTAGCTAGAGAACTCAAATAAACTCTATATAACAATTTCTTGGAGCGCTCCACAATTATAATGTTTTAATATACACTTTATATTCGCTGACCCTAATACACAAGCACAGGGAACACCCACGCCCATTTTGTGCGTGCCTGTATAAAAAAAAAAGGTAAAATGGTTGGACTACGAGAATCACAATCTGAATTATAGAAATGATTAGAATATCAAGAAATCTGTATCACTGTGAGGTCACAGCTTTACATTCACAGCATCATTGTCATTAAATTGCCAAGACTTGTTCTGAATAGCAATAGTTCTGGTATGCTGAAACCAAACATTTGTAGAACTGAAATGGAACTTTCTCCTCCCACAAATCAGCAGAATCATATTCAAGCCATGCATACATTTTAAACGGTTGATATCAATTCCATGTCGCTCATTTACAAAACTCTTTAATGTCGAGGGGGCTGTACATGTATACCCACAATACAGCCCCAGGTGTTCTTCAATGTGAATGTGACAATTGGGTGCGTCTCTTCATTGACACCATAGAGCGACATACATGCATTGGGCCTAGTTTCTGCACCAGATTTGACGTATTTTGTGGACAGATTACATGTGTGTGACACTTCAGACTGCATGAAAAACTTTGTTCTCTTCAAGTGGCCTTGTCAAGAAAAGAGCATGTTGGTGCACTCTACTGGGAATCCCATCTTTGGGGGAACTTGGACTATTCTCATTCTGAAAATAACACTTTTGATTTTAATGTGAGGGCAATTACCCTGTGCTCACACAGCTGTCTGTTGAACTGCTTAAAGTGATCTGTGCAAAATCCAGCTTCGGCACTGCTAAAGCCAGTCTCGGACAGAAATAATTGAGAACTGGGCAAGGATTGACGAACGGCTGCATCAATATCAGCGTCAATATCGCAGCCGCAGACGGAGAGACCCAACCAGCTGTCTGTCAAGAAGCCGAACGGGGTAACTGGAAATTAAAGGCCGACCAGCCATGGCCGTTATCATAACTGGCCGTCATCGTTTCTAGTAGCCTGTAATTACCCTCACGGTTTATTGATCTAAACTTTATGGATTGTCCTTCTCAGGATGATTGAGAGCACAGAGACTCACTGAGAAGCATCTGCCAAAGACTTCTCATTTGTTTTTCTACATATTTTTAATTGTATCTCTTTTATGAGATTAGGGACAGGCTTTATGTGATCAGCAATCTTGGGCAATGGCATTTGGATAGGCAAGTCATCTCAACATCAAAAGTTGCGTTTTGTGTCTGCTGCATGAAGCATCTTGTCCACAGGGCCATTGAACATGGATGCCGAATCTACATCATTATTCGTAGTGTTGTTACGCCCCAACTATAGCATCAGTCCCAACTATAGTTGGGAGTGTTTACACAAGATTCCAGGAAGATGTTGTGGCCCTCAGACCACACACCGATGATATAAAACTCCAGGTAATTCTCATTGCTGTAACCTTACTACAAAACAGTTCCCCCAAGACCAGTCCTCAGTGACAGCCGGAATGTAAGCTATCTTGGTATCAAAATTGATGACTACAGTTGTTTTTCTAACTGCAAAAAATAAAGCATCTCCATTGGAAAATAACTTAAGGTGTTGTAATAGTATAAATGTGTCATAAATTATCTAAGATATATGTGTCAGAAAATGCCATTCCTCACTTATGAATGATTTGGTCAGAAAGGGAAAACCAGTGGACTGCTGTTACATCTTGCCTGTGATACAGAGTCAGTGATCTGCATTCTGCATCAGTCAGCTATCACATTCAATGACCACAAAAACTCCTTTTCAAGTGGAGAGCTTTAAATGCTGGAATGACACAGCAGACTCCTTTCTATTTCTCAAGACTTCTGTGCCTTATTCAGGGAAATAGATGGGGTCTGACACGTTTGCTTAAAGTGTCAATTATGCAGAAAGAGTTTAACACAAATGTGGTGCAAATGTGTTAACTGACAGTTAAGAAACACATGAAATCAGCCTGCATTATGAGAGAATTTGTAACCCTGTTCTTCACACCCTGGTTGGTTGAATTGATGTGATGATGTCATTTTGACCAATATTCAGCACTGAAACAAATGTCGCCTACCCCCTAGGTTGGCACCTCCTCAATTCAATGCTTCCCTGGGAGAAAATTGTTCATCTCTTATTCCTATGAATTCTGCAGCAGCTGTCCCCTTATCAACTACCAGTAATGACTTTCACCACCAGCAGGGAGTGCAGCGCAATAAATGACAACTCAGAAGGGGGATGCTTCACCTACTTCCTTCCATTGCACGTGACAAATTTTTCGAGGAGCAAGTCGGGACCCCGGCAAATGACAGGACTTCCCCACTTCTCACTCGCAGAACAACACAGTCACGTTTGCCTGGTCTGTTGTCCAAGCCCCCAAGACCCTGACCTAACAACTCTGAATGCTAAAGGGTGTCAAATTTCGAGAGGTGATGCTTTGGACGCTGGAGAAACAAGGGAAGCGTGGGCAGGTGGAAAGGGGGTGAGGATGCACATGGGCACAGGTGTGCGGACACAAGGTGTTATCAAGTGCGCAAAGATGTTCTATTAACACATTCATAAGCTCATCAATTTAATAAACAAGTCTCATCTCACTTTGTTTCATATCTGTAAAGACTAGAGTTGTGGGGTTTAAGACCTAATTACAGGTTTGTATCGAGGAAATTCAATACACAGTACTAATCTCTCAAGAGCTGTGTGCGGAGGTACTGGTAGAAAACCGGGCTATGTACTTTGAAGTTTAATTAGGTCAGCTTGTTGTCACCAAGAGCATGCATCTCGGTGAGGGAAATGGATCTGAATGATTCTTGAGGGGTAGCATGGTGGAAAGTACACGACTGTGAAATGCAAACGTGTGTCAGGTTAAAAATGGGACCATTGGCTCTCAGGAGAACCAGCTGTGTTAACTTAACCTCTTCAGTCAGGTTGACTTGAACCAACTTTTTATTGGCATCGTTCCGTCTATACCAACTGCTTTTTTAAATCAGTCACACTTGCAAATGTGTGAATAAGGTACCCGTTGTTGCAAACCATTATCAAATTTCTAGTGCCTGGAACCATTTGAAGCAAGATATGGGACGAAGAGAACCCCCCCCGCCTTCGTGTTGGTTGTTTGCTTGGAATCTCAGGGATTCTTTACAGACTTCTAGGGNTTGTCTGGTATACCTGGAACAGTTTGTCTTTTGTCAAAGTTTACTCAAAACCAAGGAAGGAAGGACAGCTATTCACATTGTGGCATTCTTATGTACAGAGTATAGCCACATTAATGAGCACATCCCGACTAAGTACAGATAGAATTTACCATGCCACAGTTCTAGAAGACTGGACATCATGCCCGTGCACATGTATACCCACACAGTAAAGACATTTCTGTTTATAAAGGTCAGTGTAATGTACAACTTGTAAACATCCTGGAAAAAAAACAAACCAAGTTGGGCTGGGTGGGTGGGGATTACTTGCTTGTTCACTATTGATACACTACAGTGACCACACAGGCATCATGCCTAACATCAAGCAAGACATCAACCGATTTATTCCCCATGTTCCAAAGAACACATTTTTTGCACTGCCTACAGATATGCTCTTCGTTTCTTGCTCCTCCAAGTCAAGCATTCTGATCCACTGCCATGTTGGTAGTTTTGACCGTCAAGTAGGCCTGATTTCTCCCCAATCCACACAGCTCAAAGGCTGCATCTGAGATGCCACAGTCTGATCTGCGTGTAACTAAGTTGACTAACTAAATAACCTCTGTGGCTGAAATAAGACTCTACATCACTGACGAGCACCACCGCCTCCTAAGCCGCAGTGAGTAATACCGACAGCCTTGGCCCAATGTCGCACATTGATCCTCTGCGGTTACAAAATAACTACTTAATTTGTTCCCCTCGACCAGTCTGGGCCATTGATTTACTGTCACGCAGGGGGCTGTGAGACTGCCAGGGGTTTAATGAGCCGTGTAGTCAATTGCCAATCATATTCGATTCATGCCAACGATGGATGATACACATTTACCTTGCTGGATTAGGGATTAATATTCCCTTGTCGCTCGCGCAAAATCACAGCGTGAGAAAGTGCAGAGGGCGGTCAGCTGAAGTAGAAAGATAACGTCCCTCTCCACAGCATAACTACGTGTATAGCGACCACAGCAAAACTCCATTTTCAGGTTGTAAAACTGCCCCAAAACTTGTTCCTTTATTGTTTATTAGATGGCCTGGTATTGGGTGAAGTGCCTACACCTCTGCTGATGTACATTGTACCCCCATTGTATGCATAACTCTGACACAAATGCTGACCAAACTGTGCTGAGGCCAGAAGGATCACGTAAAAAATTAGTTTGGACAACATGTCAATGTATTCTCTAAACACATGGGATGTCTGTACCTCATTTCTGAATTTTTAGATGGATAACGCAATGCATTCCATAACAAAGTTCACTTAAGACACACTGTCCAACAGTATTGGGCTTGAAACCAAGGCACCAGCACTGACTGATATCTCTTTCAGTGAATTTTTTGAGTGAAGTTAACGCACAGACGTACACTGTACATGTACATGTATACGTTTGAATGAGAGGAGAGCACCACATTTGGTGTCATGACCCCCAAACCGGCAGGATTATATTCATTTCCAGATCAATCAGATCTTCCCAGGAGACAAACACACTCTCCAATAGGGAAACATCATTAGGCACCCAAACCTCTCTTATATTAGTTTGTGGAAGCATAAATATATATTTCATTTCATGCAGGGCATTGCGAGGAATCTACTTGCACACTTGGTTTCCTCCCCTCCTTGGAAAAATGAAACATAAAAAAGAAAAACAAACGAGAAAGAAAAGAAAATGAGAGAGGGCGGAAAAGGGATAAAAGTTATTGATCTAAATAAGCCTTGGAATTGACACCTTCCACCGTTAATGGGTTATCAATTTGCTGCAATGAGTGCTAATTTCCCCTCCCCCACCGGAAAAACCTGGCAATATACCCACAACTAGGCCTATGGCATAATTCCCACAATGGTAGCATTGCGCAAGGTATGAAGTACAGGCCATGGTGTCCATTTTTATAAAGTGTCTGTTTGATCAAATCTGGTTGAAAATGAGCTTGTTGTCCTGCAGACAGTATGCCCATGCACCAATGACGTAATGCTTTGCTCATGTGTGGGCTTTCTTTGGGGACATCAGACTTAAAGCTCCATAGGAAATCATGTATGTAAACAATGCCTAACATCGTCAGTACATAGGACTACTGGAGAACGCATGTACATGTACATGTATGCCTCGGCCTACCAAGTGGGGGCCTGATCGAGCACCTGTTCTTTAAGGGGGAAGGGAAGTTGGAAACAAGCGTATACATGTAATATGAGGAATATCCCCCTACCAGTGGTGGCTATAGAGCTACTGCTCTTAACGCAATGCAGGTTCATTTTCTGTTTGGAGGGGGGGTTTAATTGTTGAATATGTATTTTGGTTACTTACATTACCTTTTCTCTGGAGCAAATTATGCAATAAACTAAGAATTTGGGGGCAAATGCTGGCTTGTGTTTTGGGGAAGGGGGTAATGAAAAGCACACGCTTATAAAAATTAAAAATCACTAAACCAAACTGCACGAAATTCATTCCAATCTAATTGGCACAAAAACCTTGGAAAACAAGATTTGAAGCTTGCATGTATTGCTTAAAAAACAACAACAAATTGTTGTTTAACACTGAATGCCCCATAGACATGAATCTCATGCACGATACTCTCCCTCTTCACTTAACAGTCACTAGGAACAAAACTTCAATTTTATCAATATTGCTTTTTCCCCTCTGCCATGACAAAGGATTCTGTCAAATGTCTGATGGGACCTAAAATCCGAAGCTTTTGCCATTTGCCCTTCCTTTGTTGTTAATTTGATATGCCACAGCAAGCAAACCGTTCCAACTGCAAGACACAAAGAAATACTAGTGGCGTTATTTATGGTAGCAGGTTGTAAATGATTTTTATGCTCACAAAGGTGTGTTACATTGTGAGGTGACGCACTTTATGGAATATATGAGTGTATATTCTCATGACATCTGACTAGTGTGTCAGTCAAATTAATGTATACATCATGTATTTAAAGCTTAAACAGAAGTTTCAGTACACTGTTGAAATTCTAACTACATGTATACGAATTGAAGAACTCATCACCACAATTTGAGTGTAAAAGACAATGTGGCAAATAATGGTTGACAATGCAAAGAAATGAAACAGAGAGATTCAATAAAAAGCCTGCACTAAGGGTTGAAGCTTTGGCAAGACCCAGCAAAGATTCTATGTTTGGCTTCTGATGTGGGGCATTTGTCTCTCCATGTCCTCCTTGGATGTGCAACGTTAGCTCATCTAAACACAACAGGCCTTTCTGCTATTCACAGACCCTTCCTGAATCTGACAAAATCCAACATTATAATTGTGCAACATTGACACACACCGTGCAACATTAGCACATCTAAAACTTACAGGCCTTTCTGCTATTCACAGAACCTTCCTGAATCTGACAAAATCCAACATTATAATTGTGCAACACTGACACACATTGTGCAACATATGCACATCGAAACATTACTAGCCTTTCTGCTATTCACATAACCTTCACGAATCTGACAAAATCCAACACTCTAATTGTGCAACATTGGCACACATTGTGCAACATATGCACACCCAAACATTACAAGCTTTTATGCTGTTCACAGAACCTTCACGAATCCGACAAAATCCAAGGTACCACTTTGGCTCTTTGACAAAAAATGAGGACAAAGATCCCTTCATCTGCTGATTAGAAGCTCCCCCCTCACCCGCACAGAAGAGACAAGCCAGAGGGAAAACTTTCTACTAGGTGCAATGCGAATGTGAAAAGACCACACCCAACATTTCAGGAGACCCTGGCTGTGCTCACTTGCTCAGGGCATCTCATGCCAAACATGAATGAACTTGTATGTACGAAGTGTTTTCCCACTGAAAAGATATCAGGAATTCTTCTCATTTCCATAGCTTTCCAAAATCAACCAAAATTTTCCAAACCCTTTTTTGTTGATTTTTGAAGAGTGTCATCAATATTTACAAAAAGAGAGCCAATAGAAATGCTTACTATTCAATAAATTCCTCACTTTCTCTATCATTTTACAAATTTATCTCTACTTTTCCACAATTCTTATAATGTTCGCAGTTAACTGCAACTAATATAGAAAGGGGTGGGACATTCTAGGCGTGACATCATACTCTATTTTTACAGTGACAGTTATCTGAGCCTTGGACATCAATACCTTAACTAATATAGTCACACATGTTTAGACGTGTTCTGTTTTAAATCCACTGATTGGATAATGATTCCTTAGCAAATTTATGTCCTCAGCAAACATCAGCAGGGAACCAGCAAGGAAGCGATGTACATGGAGTGAATTTTTGGCTGGTAGCCTGCTTCTGCTCAAGCAAGCATTTTCTGTGCTTTACAGATTCTGGTGCTTAGCAGCTCCGTGAAATTGGCCCAATTGAAGAAACTGGTCTAACTGGGAAAATTGGCCCAATCAGATTTTATTTCGGGCACATAGGCTTCGTACACCAACCGGAGAGCCCAAAACTGGACAAAAGAGCTATAGACCTTACAACAAAAGACCGTACTCCGAACAAAAGACCGAGCTGCTGGGAATTGATAACATTTTTTCAGTTGTCAATAGAGGAGGAAATCCGTCATTGTTTTGAAAGATATTACCACTGTTTGTGGCATGCAGTGCGAGCAGATTACCACCGGGGACAAAAGCGCTCCAGCACTCCAGGGATGAGCGATACAATATCACAGTCATTCCTGTGGGTGTAAACGTCCAGTAAATGAAGTTATGATTTTTTTGAAGAATTTTGAAAACGGAAATGCTTGAAAATATCCCGCTTTTACGTCATGCAACTTCACGTCACACCCGCAAGCAATTGGTTCAAATTGCAACAGTCCATTCAAACGTCAAATGTCACTTACCATTGTAAAGACAAGATGATTGCATGTGATGTATATAGACGATCGAATGATTTCACCATTTGCAGTTTTAGTACTCGTATCCACGGTTGCAAGAATACTGATGATAAGGCACAGGAAAAGCAATAGAAATCTGCCAGAGGGGGAAAAAAAAAAAGAAACATGACAAAATTGCTCATGGGTTCAATTTGCAATAAGGCTTGGAAATAAATTCCATTGTTCATGCTTCTTCTTGCACTTTGAAGCACAACATCTAAAATCAAACGACAAAAGCTATTACAGAAGTTGATATCAATATATAAAGTCCAAAGGACTGTTTGTATCGCAAATTTTAACAACAGTAAACAAATGTAACTAATTTTGCCGCAAAACCAAGGAAATCCATTACTTCTGATACCCAGCCAGGGAGCTAGTACATCAACTATCAATCAATTATCTAGTTAAGATAGACAAATTATTTATCATATACCGGTACCCCATATTAAAAAGCATCACAGCTTTGGAAAACACTGAATAACATTCCTCCATGTGCTGTGGCTGCTGCTACCATTTAATGCTAAGCTACAGGATGATGTCAGGTGATTTCCACCCCTTTGCAACAGTTCCGCATTTGCCCTATCAAGTACTTGAGTGGTGACTATTACCTGGGTAAGTAAGCCAGGCAATAGTCTACTATGCACCCAGCACAGATACCAGGATGTATGCACCTAGTTAACAGCAAAAAACGGTGACAGTCAGCAAAAATAAGGACTGTCAAACAACGGTGAATGGACTAGTGAAAATTTGGCTCTCCATCACGAATACGTAACCTGATCGACTTGATGCATGCAAACGTTACTGTCTGTGATTTCCACCGTGGCAGTCCCAATGGGCGTCCTGGCTCCATGCCTTGGTACAAGCTTCACGACCTACATGTATTGCTGACAGAAGTTACATGCATATGTCTGTGCATAAGAACTCCCTCACCAATTAAAAAAAAGGGATAGGTTGATTGGGCTGACTGCTTGGTTCCCATGTCCAGGATATATTATTATTTCTGAATGTGTTTTTATTCTCAAGTACATGTATACTGCAGAATGTAATAAAAGAGTGACTGCGTGTGGTGTGGTATAAAATGACAGCCTGGTGATGTGTGAAATGACAGTATTTTCACGGTATCAGGTTTTTTGACTATACTGAAGTTGTTCACTTTCAGAGGAGCTTCAAAATAGCTTAAGTTTTAATACTGACAGGCCATAAGATATCATATCATAGGTTCTTGACATGCTCTTACGTTTCTCCTCCTTATAAAAAATTTACAGCCTAGCCAGGTTCTTATGCAGAACATGAAAATGAGGCTGCAGAGGCCTTGTGAGTAGTCAGACATTGCAAACGAAAGAGCCCAAAATCAGGCTTTGGCCTGATAACTGGTATTCCTGAACCTGGGTCTGAGGTTACCAGCCCTAAGGGCATTTTACAAATCCACAAATGATCACTTCAAACTGTTGTAATGGAGCACTACTGATGCACGAAAACTGTGAAATCTGTCAGCCCATTAGTGACACCTGTCACAGTGTTAAAGTAGGTCAGAACCCAAATGTGTGAAAGCGTCATCCCTGATGAACAAGTACAAACAGCAAAACCACAAGAACAGACGGATGTTCTGTAAGCCGTAGCCACAGATCAATCAAATTGTCTGGAAACAATGTGATGGATGAAGCCATGAAATTGATCTGATATATCTTCTCCATAATCTCCTAGCAATCCATAAAATACACACCTTCTAACCTAAAGGGCATACAGTGACAGTTTCAGAAACTCAGAATCTCAAATCAACTCCAAAAGCTAATGAAAAATAAACAACCTATAAAAGGCAAATCTTTCTTCCATATCTTGATGACTGCTGCATTGCTGCATTAACATTTGCGTATAGCGTCAAGGCAAGGATAGCATTTGTGATAATTTATGAAGCAAGCACAAGAGAAGGGGAGTGAATGAAATAAGAGTTCACTGAGCAGCTGCCCCTGCAAATCAAAATATGGCATGTGCTTTTTTAAGGGAAGATGTGGTAAGTAAACAAGTTTGCATTTGATCAGTTTTGGGAAGCACGAAGTGGAGATAAATCCGTGGGGAAAATATCAGGGTGCCATGTGAGCTGAACATATCTGGGACATCTGTCACTTTAGAAGTAAAGCGCAATGCAAAATCCAGCAATTCAGAAATACAAATTTAAGAAATTGAAGTTGTGATGTCCCAGGAAAAAAACAACAACAAATAACAGGGTTCCTTTAAATAAGGCAGCAAAGCAGATGTTGTGGCCAGTGACATGATAAAGCACTGAATCTTGTTGATAAATTGTTCACGCTTGGGTATGGCAGAGGGATCAATAGCACTACCTTGGTTCCATTAGCTAAGAGCTGCTATTGTACTTTCAATCTCTGCCCTTGCATGTTTTCGGGGGGGGGGGTTGTGCAGCAAATGTTTAGTTTGCAAAGGTACTGGGGTTTTTCTCTTGGTAGTAAAGTGAGGTGGATCTTGATCCCTTTCATGATGACACCGATACTAACTAACATGGGTGGCAATGGCAGATTTGTCGTCAATTGGAGTTAGATTGAAGTGCTCAAGTGTGGTGGCACTTTGGTTTCTGTATATCAGTACATTGACAAGTCCTATCTCGCGTTAAGTCTTGAGCAGGGCTAACTTTAAAATCATGGTGGAATCTCAAAGAAGAATCTCAGTCTTATGAGTGTTCGTGTTGAGTGTTGATGAGTTTAAATGTTGGAGTCTATGAAGTTTGATCATCAATAAAGTCCATCTCTCAAGATACAAGACTAGCTCTCAATTTCAAGCCTGAGATTCAACTGTGAATACGAGTCTAAATGTTGAGTCTGAGTCTGCCAATTAGTCTTACTTTCAAGTCTCACTTTTAAAATTGAGGTGTCACTTAGTCAGAGTCACCAACATAAAAAAATAATGCAAACTGAACTATAAACTACATGTAGGCAAAAAATCTATAGTTTCCACATGTCTGTGATAGCCTCAAGAAGCAATTAAAAAAGCAAAAGGTATTCTGTCAGTTGGATTATTCATATTGATTACATCTCCACACAAACGATAGCTAGCAAGTTTAAATGTAACTCTTGCTTATATTTATCTATTTTTTACCTTGCACATTTTGATAGCGTTATAAATGATTTTTACATCTCGTGAAGAAAAGTAGAATAACAGATTGAAATTTGCCACCGAGCCTTCAGCTGTGACATGAAACCATTTGTCTAATGTCTAATTCTAGGATATTCAGTGACCAGACAGGTCCCTATGAGACCTGCTGTTCATGCTACACAACAGCCCTGCCAAAGCTGGCTCGAATGGATCCCGCGTACTGACACGCCAACATGTCACAAAAGTCTGGCCGGCCCCTGCCGGCAGGGCCGGTGGGGGTGAGTGGTTGAGGAGAAGGACTGGCTCAGGGTGCTTTGCGAGCCTCATCAATGCTGCATTAAGAAGCAACCTGCAAGCTAGACGTAGTCACACTGTGAATACTAACAACAGGACTGCACGCTTGTGTCTCTTTACATGTGACACAAAATCCATCCCGAGCTCTAATGGATCCTTCCACCTGTCCGAGTAAACAATGTATCTCAAATTCAAACCAGTGCAAGGGCATGTAAGAACGCTAGACATACTTCTTTCATTTCCACATGTATGCCTGAACAGAGAGCAGCGCTCTGCTTTTAACTTGCAATTTCTGACATGCTTGGATAGTGGCAAAACAGCTTGAGTGTTTGAAATTAGATACGGAGGTACATTAATATATTCCTATTCGTTCACTAAAGGATAGTTCTCAACTGGTTTATTAAACTTTTAGTGCATTGGCAATGTGATGGAAATTGTTTGACTTGACACCTTTGTGTCAAGCTAAACTACATACACTTTAATGAATGTATTTCAGCATCTGTATGGCAGCTGTGAATTTACACAAACAACAAGGCAGCTGCAGTGCCTGCAGTTTCGTGATCAATTTTTTTATACATTTTGTAGCTGCACAGTTAAAGGATCGCATGTGCACGACATTAAGTCAACATGCTCTTTCTAGGGGGAAAAAAAAGACTGCATATTCCTGTAGTCATCGAGCATCTCAGGTATTAAACATGTTGCATCAACTTTTGAAAAAAAAAAAACCTTTGCGGGAGGAATGACAAAATACACAATGCAAACAGCTGGAGTGATCGTTCCCATATTTAACTAAATAACAATGCAGGCATGTGCAGCAATGGCAGATACTGCTGCAGGGTTATGGCCCAAAAATCATTCCATACATATTTTAACAACCTGAGTCAGATATTCAATGTAACAAACAGAAAAGACCATTTACACTGTAGGCTTTTCATCGCGTGCACATTCTGTAACCTGGCTTGATGAGCACGTGCACCTCAGGGTCAACCGTATCATGAATAAGCACATTTCCTGAAAAAGAAATTTTTGATGCAGAAAAGTTCTAAATTTTTTCAGAGCAAGAGTGCTGCAAGTCCCACAGCTACTTGATGTAGGTCATTTGTGCTAAGTATTTTTTCCCCTCTGTGTGACACTACTAATATTCATTCGATATGAATCCATATTGAATATTTGACCTCCTTCCCAGAGCACCTTCCCTCATCCAGAACAACTGCACATGGAATAAATAGGTCTTTTGTTTACTGCTCATGAGATCATCCAAGAAAAACTGCCCAACTGTCAGTGTTTCATGTGGCAAGTATAGGGCTAAACAGCAAATGTGCAAAACTTCCAATTAATCTTTGGATTTTTGCCCTGCCCGACGTGTACTTTAACACTGCATGTTCTACATTACTATATCGGAATCTTCATTCAGAAAAGAAGATCAGATGTGACATGCCTCGACACAAAAATAAGTGAGGTTGAGTTTATGAAGGGAGGTAACTTGTTCTTCAGGCTTCCGCTCAGGTTAGTTTCTCCTACACCCAACCACAAAAACCAAGTCTTAGGACATTACAGTAAATTAAAAAAAAAGAAGTCAAAAGTGTGAACCAGACGTGAACAGAATTAAAGCAGAGAAGTGCGAGACACAGGGAGGTAAAAACTAGCAGACTGGCAACAACCAGATGGTTGAGAGTCTGACAAGAGCCCTCCAACCCTCCCTCTGTGGGTATTCCTGCTATATCTGTGTCAGTCCCTCTGGAACCGATCGTTTTGTCGACTGAGCGGTTCGTCTTTGCATACCCAAGTCTGCAGGCCCCGCGAGGCATGGCCACCCGTACTCTGGTGGGAACAAAGGCGACGCTGGACCGATGCGGGGGTGATACGTGTCTAGGGGAAATGTGATGTAACAACAAAAACAAGCCATCTGCATGCAGCAGCATTCTTGCAAAGGATACGAGTCCACAGTTTAAGCCATTTAAAAAGCATTTTCCTGTACATAATGTTTCCCCGTATCATTCTGCTTCATTCTCTTCTGGACCAGAAATAAGAACAAGAACACAATTTTTTTTCCTTCAGTTTAAAAGGAAACTCTGAACTCGTTGCAAACCTTCAATTCTGGATGGAAACTCTAAATATTTTGTGAGTTTTTCATACTCCTCAGTGGAGTCATTTCAAGACAAACTGGTTGGTATCAAATTTTTGTAATAAATGTAACTCCGTGTTGATGTATGCAAACAGTGCCAGAATGCGTTGCCACGGCAACAGACAATCTGCTTGCGTGGAGGAGGGTGGATGTGTTAGCATGGCCATGTGGCATTTAAAACGTCCCTGAAGCACCAGGCTCAGATTTCTGCATGGCCAAACAGTGATGCAAGGAAACTAGGGAGAAATTAATCGGTTGAGCTAGTGGAGGAGAGAGCTGAGTTTACATGATTGGCGCAAGGCGGGGAACAGGGGAATTGCACATAACGCACAGGAGGGCAAGCACATCCCTGCTCCAAGCTGTGCAGCCCGGACCCAGCGGAGCGTGTAAATGGTTAATTAGATTGATGGCACATGTATTTAGACCGCGGAAGAAGAAATCTTGTTAGTGTTTGTGGCAACAAACGCATTAAAGTTAGACACTGCTTGTCCGCTGTCAATCGGATCACTAGACATCAACCATACATGTACATGTACCAGCACTAACTCCACAAAAATCAAATGTTTACACACCATCCAAGCAAGCGCAGTTGGCCCCCTTGAAATCCTGCTGTACAGCGTTGACGTGTTTCCTCCTTTATATTTACTTTTCAGTTGTACGTACAATGCACATTACTCAGGACACAACCATGCCTGGTAAGAGCGTCAGGATGCAGACATCTTTTCATTTCGTACATATGTACGATATCCATTCGTCGGGATACATGCAGGCATGGTACAGCACTTACACAAAAATCTTAAGCATGATAGTAAATTTGAATCAAAAAATGGAAAGAAAAAATCGACCCTTTCAGGAAGTGGAATGAATGTGGGCACGAAAATGTGACAAAATGAATGACAATTAAATTACCTCAAACTACAATGTTGCAGAAGGGTAATAGATCTGTTTGGTTGGATTTCTGCAATGAGTCAATTGTGCTGATTTCTGATGATAACGCCGTGCCAAGAGCTGATTACCCTCTCTTTATGCCCTCTGGAAAATGGCTTTTAAGAGGGTCGAATATTTCCTACGGAATAGACTGACGGTGCAGCAGAATCAACTGCTACTGTATAGATCCATGGATCACGTGCCCCCCTTCCCCCAACTGGCATATTATTACATCCTTAATACTCTGATGAAATTTTGAATGTGAAATTTAATATGTTTACCATTCATATTTCCACAATGGCAAAATATTCTGAAGCTTGAAGGACTTATAAAGTCGTAAGTTCAAACAGCTGTTGTGCTGTACTTCAAATATATCAAAATAGGTGCTACATTTCAGTCTGTCAGTTGGTAGGGGTGGGTGGGTAGGATCGGATTCAAATCTTCTTCACAGGCTGAGATCACGTCCATCCCAGCGAGCAGCCTTCTTCCAGTTCAACTGATCCAGGGCCCATTCCTCTTCCATTTCATGGTTGTTTCATGTCCTCTCTGACGCAGTCCATCCACCTTTTCGCTTGGCTTCCCCACTTCCTCCTCCCAGGTATAGCCAATTCAACTGTTCTCCTTAAAGGTTCCTCTTCCAACCCCTCCGTGTCACATGCCCACACCACCTCAATCTTGCTTCTCTCACTTTCTCTTTACTCCCAACCACTCCTGTCATTTCCTTAATACTCTCGTGGGTCTTCTTCTAGAACCCACCTCAACATCAGATTAAAACGACGCAAACTGTAAAACTGCAAATGATTTCCACACAACAGAGACTGCTGCATAATATCGCATCCCTAATAGAAGCCGGACCCGAGGAAGAAGAGAACTGAAAGATACATCCAGCACAGGGATTGTAACAACGACAACAATTGAAAACTCCACAGCAGTCTGACAAAGGATGAGTTCTGATTGATTATACCAGTATCTCCGAAAAAGTACTCCTACTTACAAGTCAGCGGCACAGCGGCCAGTTACAAGGCTTCTCCACTTAGCTCTATCTTCTGCAATCTCAAAGATTTCCTTTGATGCAAGGATTATATTTTCAGACAGAAGTCTTGTAATGTGCTGTGCGCACAAGAAGAAAGGTCTTTTTTTGCTAGAATCCCAAACACGGGTTGGTGCGTGGAGAGCACAGAGATCATCTGAGCACAATTTAGCGTCCAAAAATTCTAAAATCTGCGGAAATCCTGACAAATCACAAACCTGACCTGAGTTGTCAAACAACAACTTTGTAAATCTAAATGCACCTTTGAAACTCTCCTAAACAAAATGAACTTCTCATGACCTGCAATGCAACGCACAACTAATACATTTCCAGGAATAAAGCACCGTGCACAATGCCTTCAAATGTCAGCTGTGTTCTTGTTTAAACCCAGCTGATTAAACCAACCCCCCAACCTCCCACCAATTCTTGACTGCGCCAAATGGCTCGTTCTGCATTCAAATCACCATGACGACACAAGCACCAGCACTAACTCGCAGCCAACCTATTAAGGTATATTAATGCCCAGTTACTGATGTCTACCAGGGCAATTTATAAGGCGAGCAGAGAGGATTCATCTATGGCTGGTCAGTGCGTAATGGTGGAAAATTGCCCCTGTAAATTTGAGTACAATGAATGCGCAGGGAGTTTCTAGGATGGAGTTAAACATCAACCAAGACTGTTTTAAGCTTGGGACTCCTACCTGCTGTTGGACAACAAATGAGTGTGTGCTCCCAACTTTTGTGGGTCTAACAATTAAATGATTGCTTTGTGGACACAGCTCTCGGCCCTGAAGTGGTGATGCTTGTACGACAGTGTTCAAGTACAAGTTAATTTGGAGCAGTTGGGGGCAATATTTTCCCATACTTTTTTGATCCAGCATTATTAGTCTTGAACAACTGGGGAACAACCATGCACAGATGCCTGTCTTATCACATGACCAGAACCAAAAAAACATGGGAAAAAACTGGCTCACACACAGCCCCGCTGAAAAAATGGACAATTGTTTCCAGGAAATCAGAGTAGAACTTAACAGATGAATTTCATCAGGCTTTTAAATGTTTTTCAGCCTTTGGTTTTTAAATTTACTGTAGCATTGGATCCTGTCAGTTCCATTTAGATAATGAAATTCTTTTGCAACTTGCTCACAATCACAATAACTATTAAGAAAAAACTACCTCAATGATAAGGCTAGGCTCAGATGACAACTTGGAATTAAATCTGAACCCGCTGGAGTCACAATCTATTCAGAGCTGATGCCAACATGTTCCCCATGCCTAGAAGGCAAGGAAAGAGTCCGCAATAAAAATTAACTAATGGAAGCAGAAGTGAATACTGCTGCGTGGCACGCCGTATGCTTTTTGTTTGATTCAATTTGTTTCTTTCAATCTTACTCAATTTGGCCAGTTTCAGAACTCACTGCTCAAAGCAATCAAGCGCTGTCTGAAATTGACTCTTCGGGAACTGGAATTGGTTGCAACAGTGAGTCAATTCCTAGAAAAAAGGAGTCCCATTTCCTAATTCAAGTTTGGAATAAATGCTGGCGCAGCTACCCTTGCGAGACGGATGTCTACAGCAATCTGAAAAAAATACTTCAACTTGTTTGCAAGTCTCCCCTGGCTCACTGCGTGCACAAAAAAGCAACCTCTCACAACATTCACTTTAATGAATTGGACTGCGGTTTACCGGTGGCTGCCCCGGATGAGTTGCTGCAGGCCAGCTGCATTCTGAACTCTGGAGCAACAATTTGTGAGCATGCCCCAAGAGGTTTGATGGGAAGTGTTTGTGCCACATCTCTCACCATGTCCCTTTTCTTGTTCCTTTGAAGAATGCAGGCGCCTGTAATTTTGAACATGGTGACATGAGCAGCCACTGTTGGAGGTGGAGGAGATCCGACACGAGTAGCCACGGTCTGATAAGAAGGGAGGGGAGCCAGTAATGAGAATGCTGTGGAGGAAGTAATGAGGCAGTAGGAGGGGCATTGGCTATAGGGCTGGGGGAAGCAGTGTAGCCAGGGTTCTTACCACAGGGGCAATTAGGGGATGCTAGATGTTCCCGTCTATAGTAGTGCATAATTCAGATGCCTGAGACATGTTAATTAATTAACATATCAATTCAAAGCTTAGTTTGTTTCTCATTACTTGGCACACTTGGTCAAAGGATTTTTTTTCTGGACAAAATGTCAGTTTTGCTTCATCCGATTTGAGAAGGGCTAGTATCAGCAAAAATTATGTTTCAGGAGGGTACAAATCTGAAAAACATGACTTATGAAGAGGTCCCTTAAAGTTTGCCATAACCTGAAAACACAACCTATTGAGAAGTGATTTTTTTTTTAAACTTCACTTGAACCAAAAGAGTCCTGAAAAAAACCTTCAGCATAATTTATCAGCCAATTACCGACAATATTTTCTGACTAGAAACATAAATACCTGAAAAAAACCTGAATACTGCGCACACTATGGCACAGACAGGAAGACAATCTAACCAACTGTCAACAAACCTGTTTTTGACCAATCCAAAGAGCCGATCTCTGCCCACACTTACTAGGTACCCATGTGGCCTGTTTAATACAATCTAGAAGACAAAAAAATGTCTATGACTGAACATATGAGCCTTTGTCTTCATGTATGATTTAAAACAAAGTGAGAGACAGACAAAACAGAAGAGAAAAGCAAAAAATCCCATGTGTCTTTCTACATCTCATCAATCATTTAGAACTTCCTCAGAAATCTCGAAGGTACATACATGCCCTCGCCTCTGAAAGCACAGTGAAAGGGAACAGAAAAAAACAGTAACGGTGAGAAGAAACTGGACAGAATCGCACAATGGCAACTGAGTCGCTTGTTTGATATGTCACCTGAGCAATCTGTCACCAATTTGGGACTCAAAGGAAATCAAGTGAAGGATGCAAACAGCAAACTGAAATATCGTTTGTTGACACACAGGTATGTGATCCTTAATGTCACAGACCGCATATTGTAAATAATAATTCTGGAGACGAAAACAGGCTCGCAATGTTTCCGCCTTTTGACAAGACTGCAATTTGAAATTCATCAACCTCTGGATGATATACATTTGTTTGACATCCACAGCCTGAGGTACATGTACATACACCTACATGTGTGTTGGCATGCACTGTGTGCCAGTTAACCAATTTGATGACATTGTAAAACAAACTATTGTTTTGTTGCTTCCGAACAAATTTCTCGGGGAAAGCTGCTGTCTTTTTAAACTTCCACGTGGAAGAACACCAACTGCTGAAGTGACCCGTTCCCATGAGCTGACCAAAGCCCAAACTCATGTGACAGCTGGGTCTAGATTCCACTTGACTTACAAGATACATTCTGGGAAGGATTCTTCAGAAGAGGGTTGGGTGCTTTTAAGTATTAGTCCTGAATAACAATTAACTCCACAGCGACCGAGGAATGATTTAATGACCAGCTGAGCTGGGGGATGATGAGACACTTTACTCTGATTAAAGCTACCTCAAGCTACTTTATCACTTTAATTGGCTGTGTAAATGGTAACAGCCCATGAAAAAATGACCGAAAAAACCCGAAAGCACCCAGGGTTCTCAGGTTTAGAGTCAATCTCCACTTCATTCAAAGAGAGTGACAAATTATCTTTAAACAGATGATTTGACGTCAGAGCTGAGAAAAAGAACTAACCAAAGTGGAAACCTTTTTTTTTTCTTGCGCAGGCTTTCTTTCGCTGATGTCACACTTGTTTACCACTGTGTCTTGGCATTGAATTTGAAGTTGTTGACAGAGAGACACCTTTTTTGTTCAGAATGATGCAACAAAAGGGAAGGAGGCAGGAGGGGGGGCATGGGGGCAGCTGCCCAAGATTCTGACGTCAAATAGGGTCTTGCGTTAGTTCAGCCAGAGTAAACAGGCAAAGGTGCAAGGTGTTCCCAGTTTCCTCTCTAATGAAACGCACACTGTACCTTTGCTCCGTGTTAATTGGGTCGGCGCTGCTCCTCGGACAGGGTTATTCAGTTATCCTGCCGTACTCCTCCCTCCGCAGCACACAGAGGATACATTTTTAATGGTGCTGGGTGTGTTTTCCCATTATTATCCAATCCACAAGCATCAATAACCACCACCCTCGCGGAGCCCTGCATGTATATAAAATTCTCACCTCGGCAACTTTGCCGTATTGATCTTGCGCCAGCACTGAAAAGTAAAGAGAGTTCCTCCGTGTCAACAACCCCATTTATGTTAAATTAACCCGGCGCTGTTCACGACATCGCCGCAAATTTTCCCTGTATTTCATTTTCCCTCCAAGCGAGCTACCCCATCGATCAGCACTCAAAATTCCAGACCTGCCTATCTCATGCACTTCTTACGTTTAGTCAGGGTGAAAGTGAACGAGACAAACAGAAAAAAAAAAAGGCCGCGCTTTTGTTGTTGAACGCCACTGCAAAGCCACTTATAGGGCCTACTGCTTGAGTGCTTCGCATACCCACAAAATTGCTCAATTATTGATATTGCACAGAAGACTCGTTAATGCAGGGATCATCCTATCAAAGTCTTAATGTGTGTTTGGCCCTCAGGGCCCATATGGTCTGTATTGATTCGACAACCAACTAATTTTCTCCCCCCCCCAAAAAAAGAGAAAGCCTTTGAAGGCTCGTGTCTCTCGGAATAACAGTGTATCTCCTGAACTTCAATGCATTATTGTTGATGCATGAATACAGCAGCCGGCCAAGCCCAGTGTGATGACCTGAACGGAGGTAACACAAGCTGGCAGGAAAGTCATCAAATTTCTCTTGCTTAGCATTATCTCATGATCTTGCTAGTGGGTTTTTTCTCTTGGCTTTTTAAGTCATGGTATCTTGGCAATTTCAAACGGCCAACTCACGCATGTGAAAAAAAAGAAAGGCAATCAATACCATTTTTTTTTAGTTTGTCTAATTTGTTAGATGACCACCTTGTAATCAAGACCCACAGCTTTCAGTCAGCTAAGTTTAATGCAAACAAAAGAGAGATGTTCCACTTTTTAACAGGAAAGAGATCCCATATGTATTTCAATCTCAATCTCATAATTCCCTCGATTCAACTTCATTTTCAGATAAAAAACTTTGAAATGCCTCTGTAATTTCATATGTTCAAATCACACAGCTTACAAAAGGTTATAAATACCAAGTGCTGAAAAAGACAGCTAGTTTGTTTTATATATGTCAGCCATTTAAATAAATTTGTGATTCAAAGATGTTCCCCTCGCACAAATAACTAATTCCTAAAAAGAACAAACTCTTCAACTCTGTCTTTGATGGGGACCAAACAAATTCCTCCATAATTTCCAGTGATTCTGTAGATTTTCAAAACTGCAGGACAGTAGTCGACCACTCAGCCTTTGAATGAGGCCAATTTAAAAAAAAAAAAAAATAGTTTGGCATCAGTTATATTTACAGAAAACAAGGTGTTTTTTGTTTGTTTTTTCCTTTATTTTTCTTGTTTTTGGTTTTATACTTTGGTATTTCTGAGATCTGGACTGCTGCAACCACGGAATGAAAGTGCCATGTTCACTTCTGACTCGTGCACAGCAGTACAGATGATATTGTGTGTCTGTACTCGGGTCGCATGTTGTGCGTGCACGAGATTGTGTGGGCGTTGTAGAAACTACGGTGTGACGGCTAAGGACATTGGAAAAGACAACTTTTAAAGAAAAAAAAAATACATGTAAAAATTTAAAAAATCACTCAGCAAGATTTTTTTAGGCGGGCGCTGATGCTAAACTAATAGTTTTTTTAATGTGGCCTAACTGCTACTCTCCTTCAGATCTGTTCCATCTAGTCTACACATATTAGTACACACAGGGCTGTGAAGCATGAAGTGCAGTATCCGTGTTTCTCATTCCATGTTCCCACCCCTCAGTACAAACCCAGCTTCCTCAATCAATCGACTCCCAATAATATACAACACGGCACCTGACTCCAGCACATGGCATTAATACGTACGAACACATAAAACTGTAAATTGCTAATTCTAACTTCGAGTACCAGCCCCCCCCCCACTTTCTCTCCTTTCCCTTCATGCATCAGGAGTCCATGAATAAACCCCGAGGCAAAGCACAGTCCTCCGTTGCAAACAAGATGCCACACACCCACCTTTTTGGTTTTTTTACCACTACATAGAGGGTGTCTTCGGACTGTTTTTCAAGCTAGTGGTAAGCAGTCTGCAACTGCAGAGAGTAAATGTGTGTAAGGGGTCTTGTAAACTGACTTTGAATTTGGGTAAGCACTCAAGCACACAAACAATTGAATCAATCTTTGCCTCCCCCCCGGAAAAAAATGTAAAATTTGGTCTGACATTTATCCTTTAAAATAACAATGTGCATTATTCTAATTGACACAAATCAATTTTTTTCAGCTAAGGAATAATTTCCATCATCAGCATCAATGTGTTATGACTAAATACAAAGATAAAAATACATCACCGTACCCTAAGACGATGAGTGTGAACTTCACACAATGGTCTAGCAAAGTCAATCATACAAACCACAAATTTAAACTGTTTCTCAAAACACCTGATCCTCTCTTGAAAGAGACTTTATTTGTCAAGATCCTTTAAACTCTCCTGTTGAGTTTCTGAAACTAGTGGAAAGGCAGTGGTGAATAATTTAGTAGAAAAAGATTTTATTGTTTCAAGTGTTTAAAAAAAAAACGTTGGATATTTTGCCCACTGCTAGAAAGCAATCTAAGGATATCTAAAGTATCTCAATTTTCTCCTTCAAAGATTCCATAACACAAAAATCCCAGGTGCTATCCTTTTCAATAAAATTTAATGACCAGAATGAACACTGATGAATGGGTGATTCATTTAGGTGATAATCAGTGGCAATGTATCCTCAATCCACATCTTCCAATCAATCTTAAAACGAGACTGCAAGAGGCCGTTTTGTTGCCAGGGCAATTTTTTATATTAAAGGATCAATTTAGTGATGCATGGCTACCCATGCGACTCTCTCGGGGCAAAATTAAAGAAAACTGTTTTGACCTAACAGAAAAACTGCACCATATGTACGCTTTCTAGATCGTCAATTTCGGAGATTGATAGGCCAGCTGGTAGGTAGGAAAGCCATCACAGACAAAAAGTCAACTAGGCATTAATTTGTTCTGTAAAAGGCATTGCATTGTAATGTGGGAATGTCATATTAATGCCGCTGCCTTCTCACGTTAGTGACACACAGTACTGAACTGATCCACTTCCTTCAATTATGGACAGCAAGGAATATTTACAAGTCTGGGCAACTGAAACAATTATCTACATTATTATGAAAGAAAGTCTCTTAATTCTGTTCGACTATACTCAGCTAGATTCAGTCAGTGTATAACTGTTTTGGCACCAAGAAAAAAAATGATGTAATTATGATAAATTCGTGTTTTGAGAGATTGTAATTGCTCTGTTCATTTGTTCTGGTATTCCTAAGAAATGCGTCCCTCTGAATCTTCAGGGAAGAATAGAAGGGAATTTAATCCGATTGTGAACAAATTCAACAAAGGAGCTGACCAGGGTGAAAACTAGGGGAATAGGCAAGGGGCAGTGTACCACGAGATATGAATGCACATTTCTGTGAGGTAAATCTTTGCAGTAAACTCATTTGACGCATCCAGTTGTGAACCATGCTGAGGATACGAAACCCCAAGCAACATGGTTGACAGTCACGCCCAGATGGCTTGTCCACTGCACACAACCAAAAAGTGTGACTTTTACAGAATTGAAGCAAAAGATTACCCTGTGAACTGGTATGCAAGTCTGCAGCTGGGCAATGAGAATTTGATCAGAGGCCTACAAGTAACGGTTTGGCTACCACAGTCATCTGCATTTACCTGTGCACACCTTGACAGATTTATTTTTCAATTGCACTGGCCATATCAAGCAAGCCAATAAAGGAACTTTCTTATATTTCATCCTCCCCAAAATGCCCAGGGTAACTAAATGCCGGTGGATCAGACCCGCAAAGTTAATACAAGGCAGGGGATAAAACGCGCCGGGCAAGACAGCTAATGAAATTTAATTTGCCACCCTGACCAAAGATGCGATTTGGAATGCTGTACTGCTTTGCTGAGGCCCATGTAGGCCAGCACGTGGTCATTATCCACTGCAACCCAAATCTGCTGGGGGATCCGAGAACAGCATTTCTTATTTTGTTTCCTGGGCTGAAGGAGGGGGAGGGGGTTGGCGGGGGAGCACAGGGACTGTAATAAAGTCCTGAAATGCGATTTCAAATGAATGGTGACAAGGGGTTTTGCAATAAATCCGCGGCCGATGCTATTACGGGCAGTGGTGTGCCTGGTTTGCTGTGGAATGCCGTAATAGGGTTCTCGCCCACACACTCTCTGCTGCAATACGCTGACTGCATCGCCTCTACCCATGAACTGGGCTCTATAAGGTGTGTGCTCATGTACCCCCATTATGTAGGGGGTTTAGGCAGTAAGATCTTGTCCTCCTGCTATTTGAGCTCCGTGAAACTTGATTGAGTGAAACCTCCAGGAAGGCAGTCAATTTTAAAAATGGGGTGCAGCCACCCGCAAAGACCATTGACAAAGAAGCCACAGTCACGCATGACAAGTGTGTCAAAGTCACCAGCACAGAGTAAGCAAGAAGGGATCCTTAGACAGTACGATATGGCTATGTCCCACACACAGTCGAAGATCAAAGTCATTCTACGTGCACTTCCTTGCTTTAAGGCAAGCTTCGTATTTTTAACACTATGATGGATTAAACAATCAAATGCTACACGTATGTTGTACATCAAATTTTGTTGACCTATAAGTTCTGCTTATTCTGTTCCCATTATTGAATATGATCTTAATCATTCTTTGCCTTAATTCTTTTGAAAACTCACAAGAAAAAGAAAAGTTGAAACCTGTGAAAGTACAAACCTGCAACCCACTTTTTTCCTTTCCACAAACTATTCATTTCTTATTGTCATACTTTCATCTGCAATTCACTCCTCCTGGCTCAAATATTGGACATATCTGTCAGGTGGTTCAGCTTCACAATGCTTAAAGAGTGGATCTGCATTTATATTAAAATTATGCAAAACAAAATCTTACGAGTACACAAGTAAGTTTCAAAAACAAGATGGTAAAATATCACTTCTTGCATACATATATATCACATCTGTCAAAACACATTTAGAAAAGTTGGAGGAAATATCAGTGGCTGTGCTTCAACAAAGACACAGGAACGTTTTTAGTAAAAGCTATTAACGGATTAAACTCGAATCCTAGCACACTTCCTGGAGGATTTCCTGTGATACTCTGATGAAAGGTTGCACTCTCAAATACATTTGCCACATGTAATGCTTGTTCAGAAAGGTACACTTGGAACAGCAATCACTGTCTATGGAAAGAAGGCAGATGATGGATTGTATGTAAATGGGGGGGGGAATTGGCTCACCAGTTGTGACTGTGTTCTGCTTCAAAGGTACAACTTTCTGCTCACTCAAACTGAAATTAAATAACACAAACAGCCTCTGTGATCTTATAATTGAATTCATCTAGATAACAAATAAATGGTTAAACTTCTACTTTACTTTGCTTTACAGCCAAGTGTGATAAGACTGAGCCGAATAGCTGAATAACCGAATATATTGATCAATTATCGAATATTCAAATATTATTTTCCAAATTTGAATATTCAAATGTAAAATTCATGAAAGGGGAACATTTTCCTTTTGTTTTAAATAAGAAATATTGCACTATGAAGGCTTGTTTCAAGCAGATTCAAATGAAAAGTGACAAATCTTACAACAATTCAAACAGTAAAATAGAAATTTTCAACAGGGCAAGAAGTATTGTTCATTTCTTAAATCTTGCTAAATCGTGGCTGGAGATGCTCCTACACGTGACAAGCTATTCTATTGATTATAATGTACAACTGTATGGATTATTGCAATTGATTTTGTATGTGGTTTGCTCATCAACAATTTGATCGAATTGAACGTTGAATATTTGAACAGCGAATTATTCAAATTGACTCAGCCCTAAAGTGTGATGACTTCTGAGAAACACCTCAAAGAAATTACCCTCTGGATCAAATCACACCCTGGAAATATCACAACCTTCACAAGTTTAGGAAACAACACAGAATCTCTCCATTTCAAAATTAGCGTCAAATTGGCTTCTGGTGTCAACTACAAATGATGAGTTGAATAAATCATGACGGGACTGAGAATGCGAATTACGCCCCCTGAAAACATCAGATTAACCTTCTGGGATGGGAGGGAAAAACCTGAAATGCCTGAAGGCTCTGGCAACCCAAGGGGCAGCCCGACAGGAAGAATATATGGTGCTAACTTAATCAGTTTGGGATTTATAACAAGATAATGCGATACAGAAGAAATTGTGTTTATTAGCTGAGGTCTCTTGGAGCATAGACCTCTAATGCAGAAAATTTGGGTCTGGCAAGACATCTTCACAAACCATGGGGAAGTCACCAGATTTTCTCTTTTATAAGAAACGGCTCAATGAATATTGTTTTGAACACCGCTTGGCGAGACTATGTGCCATGTAGTGGCTAAGGCATCAACTCGATTATCATTCAATGGTGACGCATATTCACCCGGTTTAAATTTGATTTGGGCAATCAAATTTCGATTTAGCCTCAAGAACGGTCCGGCTTTAATCTGGACATGGGGTGGGATGGAGAGGTGGAACTGAAGGTTGGGAGGGGGGAGGGGAAGATATGTAGCGTACAGGTAATAACAGTGTATGAGTGGATGATGGATAATGAAGGGAGTTTGGGGCTCAAGCAGGTGGAGTTAAGTACACAAAAGTCGGTTTTTATACTATGAGGGTTCCATTGTCATTCAGTAGTTTTCCTTGAGTGCAAGTAGAGCATACACTGTAAAAAAAATGGTGTTCAAAACAGTGTTGGGCATTTCTTCTTCGCCCAACCTTGGTTAAAGCTACCACACTGTTGGTCAATTTTCCGTCACCGTTGGTCAAACATTGGGAAGAATTTGCCCAAAGGTTCCTAAGTTGATATTTTTACCAACACTGGGCAAAGTATCGACCCAGAAATTGACCAACCTTTTTACAGTGTATGAGTACATGGGATATTTTATGTGATTGCAGGTTTTCATCAGTATAATTGGTATAAATGCATAAAGTAATTCTGGTACAAGTAAAAGTACTACAAGACTGCAAGGGTCAGTTTAGTAAAACAAATAACACCATCAGTAGATGTAATGGTCAAAGACACTGACTCTTTCACAGTTCACACCAATTTAGGGTAAAAAAAATCCTTGCAGTTGAAAAGGTAAATTTACAATGCCCCTGATGAAAAAAAAATTCATCTTGTGCTAACAGACCCCGATTAGTTTTGCTCAATAACTGGTGTTAGTTAATCTTTACTTGGAGGATTTCTTTTCTGTTATGAAAAATATTCAAATGGGCCACGTTAAAAGTTTTCATTGTCTGACGGATTATACTGCTCTCCTCTTCTTTCTCACTCAACTGTAAAAAAAGAAATTAAAATTGATCAGTCCTCTTCTTTTCATCAGAGGCACTTTGTAGACAAGCTCGACTTTCGGAAACGCTGCACCTGGCAATGCTTTGACAGGCCACGAGGCCACGGCTGGATTACGCGGGATCAATAAGCAGGGCAGAACAGAAGAAAACAACAACAAAAGAAAAACTTACGAGGGAAGAGATTACATTGCCAGGTACGGTATTGTCTTCAATCCATGAATGCTAACAGGATTTATGAAAACAAGGGAATGAGGAGATGGGCCGGCATGTGTTTGTGAATCTTTGTCAGCATATGTGTGGAAACAGAACACTAGAGTTCTGGTACAATGTAGTTTCTGGTCAACAAATGCCATCCCAACAATGGTGTCTGGAGGGTACATAATGCATTATGAAACTGTACCTAAAATCTGTTGTTTTGGGGCTGGGCTGTTGCTAACGTATGTCGAAAACAACAAATATACATGAATCATAGGGGTTCCAAGAGACAGACAGAAAGATGTGTGGTATAGACTGGTCTGGTGATCAGAAAATTAGAAACCATTACTGTGGGGCCATCCTGTGTGTTCACGCAGTTGGTACCAGTGCTTTGCATTGTTCTTAGCCGGGTCAATAGGGTGTTGTGACTTGCCAGAATGTGCACTCGCACTCAAATTAAAAACCCATGCAATAAACTGCACCGACTGCCATATATCTCATTATTTACACGTATGCATTATGCCTGGAGTTAATGGGAAAGTGCACAAGGACACCCTGTAAGACTTGTGAAAGGAAAGACAACTCTCAATCACAGTCAGCAAGGAGGTACGGTAAGCAGGCCGACTCCTGAAAGCCGCCAAGTAGGCCATAAGGCACAGAGACATCCCCAAGCTGATACAGCAACATTCTAGGTCACCATTGCCAGCACCATATCATTGCAAAGTTGCTAGAAAAGATGTTTGACTTGTGAACGCTAGATTGTGCCCTTTAAAGGGAATTTCAATTCAATTTTTTATGTTAATGCATTCGCATATTTATGAGCAAAAGTGTAATATCATCCAAGCCTACACGTACCTGTGTCACAGCTATTTCTGCATTAACTTGCACTTTGGTGGTCTGTTTTTGTTCAGTTTGGGACGGTAAGCCAGTGAGAAAAAATTTCTTCAAAATTATTTTGGATGAGCAACTCAAGGGATAACCATTTGAACACTGAGGAAATCCCTACAATGAACCAAGTCTTCCTGCAATGACCTGTCAGCAACAGTGCCCTCGTTTGTCAGGAGAACACGGAAAAAGTTTAAATGTTTCAAGAAAAGTGCACATTTAAATCACAAACACCAAGACGAGATGTTGGTTATTTTTCTAACATTTAAGAAGAGCAGGAGATGGCCCCCAAACCTTCCATGATGTGAAGAAAAGCTTTTAATCCCAACACTGCACAAAAAAAATCACGGACAACAATAATAAGACACAGAAAATATGAGACCACATTTTCAAAATGAGCACAAGCTCTTGTAACTGAACAAAAATCAATTTTAAAGTAATGCACATAACAGCTGGATGGCCAAATTCATGGACCAGTGTTTGAACAAGATACGTCGGGAGGATGTGAGCAAATACAATGCATATCAAAGTCAACATTTTTCATGTGTCAAGTGGGCCCACAGAACACATACATGTGCTGTTGAACAAGTCTCGCGTGCATCTGAACGTTTGCATATGAGTTCGATATTGGCGCACAATCCAGGGTACATGGTGAATTCATGACAACATCTTTTTAAAAAGCATTTTCACCTAAAACACTAGACCTACGCAAGACATCACAGACAGGAATGCCTGGCATGCTTTTACTAACGAGGCAGGTGTGCTGAAACTTCACGTATGCAACCCAAGGAGGGTGCTATCAAAAAGATGCTTTCTTGTAACATTCCACTCTCCATCAGATCAAATTTCTCCGATCTAATCAACACAACTCATCCCGAGTGCAAGATAAATGACAGCCCTGCTGCACATTAACAACCTCACCAGGTGCTCAAGTCAGAACCAGAATAATACTGATGATTAAACTTAAGAGTCATTTAATGGCTGAAATTGACGCTTTATTACTCTCGTCCATCATGCCCATACATCACGCCTGGACTCTCGCCTCACCTAAGATTAAAATGTGCAACTGTACTCAGTGTACTGCAAGAGCTGAGCTCATTAGGTATTGAAACAAAAATGTAAACATAAGTGGGTGTTTGATGATTTTTATTTATTTACAGTTTGTCTCATGCTGATTTTTTTTCTGTGCAGAAGGGGGCACTCTCAATTTTCAAGACACAGCTGCTCATAATGTTGCACTGTAATTTAATCCTTAACTACGTGGAGATTAATACCTTTGAAATGTTTTTTCACAAAGCAATGTTCCAAAACTGTGATGCAATATGTCTGCTGCAAGGTGGTTTTTTTTTTATTTGCATGTAGGAAACTAAAATAACATAAAATTCAGGCCGAAGTAATTGCTACCCGTCACTGTTTGGTCAAATACCACAAACTCACACTGTCAGTGATTGAAACTGATAAAAAACGGG
Source organism: Acanthaster planci (assembly GCF_001949145.1). The sequence continues at coordinate 1,070,089 of NW_019091374.1, forward strand.
GGAGGAAAACAAAAAAGACGAAAGTCAAGTTGCAACTTGTCTGGAGATCCGTGTATTCCACCAGGGATACAAATGCCTCGCAAATCGCATAATGTGCATATATGTGGGTGAATCACTGACATTTTATATTGCAAAACATGGTGTAGGAGTTAAAAGGATTGAGGATTTATCTCTCATACTGTCTATCAAATAAGGAAAAAAAGGATAGAAAACTGAAATTAATTGTTTTGTCACTGTAATTTTTTTTCAACATACACATTATTATGACGAGGCAAATATGATTGAGTCAGATTCATTTGGAAGATTGTACTCTATTTTTCCATTACTAATACATGTATATTTCAACTCCATGCATTCTTTACGTGTACAGGGTGTCTCAAAAAAAGGTAATCCTACTTAAAGGGGTTATTGTGGCCAGACTCTTGGTTTACCAGCTTCACGCCTTGGGTAGCATTCCAGGGTCACGCATCCTGGAGCACCAGTGTCTTGAAATTGTGGTGCAAAAATGAAGTTGCTCCACTTTTGAACAGATGTCATTCTGGCCTACAGACGGTGTGCAAACCTCAAGAAATGGCATGAAACCAGAAGTATGCAGGCTACATAGGATACCTTTAACGAAGCATTCCCAGACCAAGAACCACCAGCAAAGAAAACAATCTGTGCCAATGTGAGAAAAGTATGAAGCACAAGGAACCAGCCTCAACCGCAACAAAGGACGTTCAGGAAGGCCAAGGATGGCCAGATCTCAGGAAAACATCGCTGCCGTACGACAGCAACTGATTGACCTCCCACAGGAGACAAGTGCTGGACGGAATGGTGTTGGACTGAGCCATGCCATTTTAATTGGATCACTCGTAATGACCTTCATTTCCATCCGTTCCGCGTCCACATCCGTCATGAACTTCTGCCTGCAGGCTGATCTTGCAAGAAGACAGACTTCTTGTGAGTGGCTTCATGAGCAGTGTGAGAGAAATCCTAGATTTCTTTGCAACTTCTTGATCGGGGATGAGGCTGCGTTTGCAATAAATGGTGAGGTCAACACCCACAATGTTGTTCAGTACGCCCCAGCTGGGCAACCACCAGTGTTCAACTTCGAGCCAAAGATGAGCAGAGCGAAAGTGACTGTCTGGGTTGGACTGTGTGGCAATGGCGTGATCATTGGTCCATTTTTCTTCATATGATCAACGAAGAGGTTGTACCACAGATGGACTCCACTTCCAGCGAGGGCAAAATGGAATGTTCCGTTACGTGTGGTGAGCTCAAGATGGTGCGCACCAGCCCATCGTCTCATCGCTGTTCGAAATCACCTCCATGAACTCTTTCACGAACGCGTGATTGCTTTGAACCACCCCAATGAATGGCCCCCAAGGTCACCAGACCTCAACCCCTGCGACTTCTTTTTGTGGGGTCAATTGAAGAACAGAGTTTTCAGCACCCCTCCCCACAACATGCAGGATTTGCGTGAAAGGATTCATTGCGAGGTTGACAGTTTGCGACAAGATCCACGTACGGTGAGACGAGCTGTGGAAGACATGCGCCATCGATCTCAACGGTTACTGTGCTTGGAGAGGGAAGGTGGACATGTCAAGGGTCTTGGCCCATGAGAGAAAATCATACAAACTTCAGCTGTTGGGTGTTTTACGCATAGTTGTAAATAAAATCAATGGAGCAAACCATGCCTAAAATTCAGGAATAAAATCCAGGAATTAAAAAAATCATGAATCTGTGTCGATTTTGTTCAGGAAGAAAGTGAAGCAACTGCATTTTTGCACCACAATTTCAAGACAATGGTGCTCCATGATGCGTGACCCTGGAATGTTACCCAAGGTTTCATTGAAAGGCGTGAAGCTTCGGCTTTAAGATGATACAATGCTTTTTGCGGGTAAACAAATATTCTGGCCACAATAACCCCTTTAAGTAAGATTAACCTTTTTTTTGGGAGACACAACCGTAATGGATGAAGAATTAGGGAGTATAAAGTAACTTTTGCCTGATGCCATCATAGTTCTCAACACCCTCTTTCACCTTCAACATTGACTGCAGTCTCTCTACCTTGTATGAACCAATGCATTTGCTCAAAATCATCCATGTTCCCCAAATTGTTTTGAAATTACCCACTCTATATTCTAGTGAAAATTGGCCCTATTTGACTGAAAATTTACTCCCTCTGACTAAAATTAGGGGCACGACAAATTTCAGTGAAAGATACTCACTCAAAGACACAGAGATTACACTCATGTTTTCACGGGGCATGGTTCCTTCAATATAAATTTACAATGATTGTGTACTCTACATTGTCTAGTGAGTCATAATGGGTGTTGGTAGGGGGACAATGGAGGTCCCCCCCCAAAAAAAAATTAAAAGTAAAACGGGGAAAACAGGGGAAAGGGGGGGGGGAAGGAGAAAAAAAGATGAAAGGGGATGAAAATCAGCAATGTCCTTGAAAATACAAAACTTAAAATTGACCCCCTCAAGTCATTGATGAGTGCCTCCCTCCTGGGAAAAAAATTTTCCTTCTCCCCCCCCCCGAAAAAAAATCCTGGCAATACCCATGGTCTAATCTCTATTTCACCCTCAGGAAAAAAGACTCCCATTCGCCCACAACTACAAGGAGGCCGGTGACGTATAACTGGAAAGTTATTATTATTACGAAACCATGTACGCTGGCACTATTCAAGCTCACGATTATAAGCCAATTTTTAGATTACATATCTGCTGTATTGTACAGCCTGTGGATAATATATATAATCTTCATGGATAAAAACATGTTTTTACTTTGATCAATACCAATCACAAACATGTTGACTTTCCCAACTAGCAAAGCCACACAATCGCTATGATTAAAAAAGATGTTTAAAAACAGTACGAAAACATTCCTGTCCAGTCAAAGCACACATGGTTTCTCTTTTCTTTCCATATTTGTTTTTCCCAGCCAATCAAGTTATTAAAGTTGTCGCAGTGAAGCACAGATGTGGAGCACGGCCGGGGAGGGAATATATCCTCTTGAAATTACAAATGTGTTGTTTTAGGGGTAGTGTTCCCCCCTTCCTGTAATTGAAGGATTTCTGATATGGGAAAGACGCATTCTGTGGCTATATAACATCAGAATGAATCGTGTTTATCAGATGGTCATATCCCCTGGATTCATCCTTGCTTTCAGGTTCTTCATGCTCTGTACACATATTAGTATGCGCGCAAAAGTGTCTCAATGCCTGTTTGCATGACAAGGTTAAAGGTTGCCGCTGATGGTTTTGTGTGCAAGTCTTCTTTTTGCAAGGTCTGGTGGGGGAGAGGGGGTCAGGTGGGGAAAATGCCCCTGCTCAGGGGCTGACATGGCTCAGGCCCTTTGATCTTTGTTCAAACTGCTATGAATGCTAATTGTAAGCACCATGCTTGCAAGCAGCTGCTTCATGTGCTCTGAATACTTTGTCGACCACAGGGTGCTGTGACTTTCCTTAAGTTTAAGAACCTTCACGTATCACGTAAGTGTGGCGCACACCGCAGGAATTGCTTCCTGGATTAGTATGATTATGATCATCAGCCAAAGCCCCAAACAGCAAAGCAAATTATCAGGCCTGTCCTCGGTCCCCAACTAATCAATATACATGTACAACTCGTATTCTAAGGAGCAACCAATGAAACAAGTGTAAAGTGCAGTCAACCAGTCCTGCATTTCTCCAGCTTCTCAAGCGTCCATCTCTAGAGTTTCCTCCCTCAGGAGAACCCGTTTACTTCTGAGTCAGCAGGACGGAAGAGCAAACAACAAATATTATGACTGCATTTCAAATGATGATGAGCAAGGTTCCTATTAGCTCAATACAACATTTATTTGTTAATTGCGGAGTTCCCTTCTGGTTCAGTTCAGGTGACAATGAAGCGGGGATATACCGGTAGTTATCCACCTGCCCAGGTAGTGCCAGTCAGAAACATGTTGTCTGTTGGCTCCAACTTCTGGAAGACCAGAAGGAAGAGCAGAACTTTAGTTCGGACAAGTTACGGGAATGTTCAAAATCAAGCAAACATTACAAAGTAATTGCTCTGCCTGTTTAGTAAAACATTCCACTTGCATTCCATACCTTTAAATGCAGATACTGAACATTTCTAGACTCGTTAGATAGTTTGTTAAGTATCTGGTTTCCCTCCTTGGTGCCGATTACAAGTACGCCTTGTTGCTACTCCTGTGTAATCTGTTCACTGAGATTGGTACAGATGTCAGTGCAATCATTCTGTTATTCTGGTCAAAACATTTGATTTTTCCATCACAATTTTCTTGTACTTAATCTAATGGGAAAGCATTGCTTATATGAAAATCTACTTTAAGTTATGTTTCTAGTAGATGCGTTAGGAAGTTGAAGAGAGTGACACAAGTTGTTTGCGACATTTTCCGCTGCATGCATTTTGCATGCCATAACATCTCTAGAGCTTGACATGAACTGGCACTACATATTCTCAGAAGGAGCGATGCACAACAACCTTCCCCTTCATTCATTGAAGGCTGTTGTCATCTTCAGTAAGAAGTAAAGCAATGTAGTTTGATGGGAAGTCCTACCACACCCCTTGCGGCAGACAAAAATTTCTGGTATGTTTGACTTGGAGAACATGCACAGCATGTTTCTTGAAAGAACCCATCACAGATGTTGAGATACTTGCGTGGGTTAATATGCTCCTTTTCAGAGAAAAGATTGATTTCACACATGTACATGCCCGTTAAAAAGCAATGCAATGATGCCCACACGCTGCAGCACGAGCACTGAGATGGAATAAATCAGTGTCTTTGGCCGCAAGTGACAATGGACAAAGAGCACATGGCACTGACATCGAGGCCAATGCTGCAAAAGCCTCAACAGGAATTTCAAAGACCTGTGGGTACATGCATTTGATCTATCTCAACTTTAACGTGCGTGCACTTGAGAAGATTGTGCAAATCTAAACTGACGATTTTTCTGAGAAATTTCCCCAAGAAGGAAAAGGATGTACATGTAAAGATAAAAGAGAAAAAGTGTACCCATCACTCTTGATTCTGATTGGTCAGAGAAGACCTTATGATAAACGATCCTGCACCCCTCAGCAATGACAAGTGAGAAGGGGGGGAGGGGAGAATACAGCACAACCAAACACAAGTCAGGACTCAATTCCAAGGTAAACTTGGTGGATCCTGGGGCAACTTGGTGGCTTCGTGTTACGGTTTTTCTGATGAAACTGCGGTTTGCGCCGGCAGGTGCTATCACAGCCAGTCTCTGGCCCATGCTCCCGAACATGTCAGAGTAGGCTACCCTGGCGTTTTTTAATATGTACCTTTTTTTTTTCTTTTCCACCTTGATAATTGGCATTGCCACAACTGTCGATACCACAGAGGTTTTAATGGGCAATTAACGTTAATGTCCGGTTGGCGGTCTGATGGCCCTTGTGGGCCCTTGGCCAGGAGTTTTTTTTTTAAGGGAGAAAGAGACTTGTCAGTAGGCTGTGACTACTGCATTGTTGGAAGAGTCTGCTCTTGGTGGACTATGACTAACAGAAATTGGACACACAAGAGGATGGCGGATATTAGTGGCAGTTACCGTGTCTACAATATGATGCTGAAACAGAATTGTTGGCTTAAAGTGGAGCTGCAATAAATTTTTCTGAGGCACACTTTTTTCTTCGACTTGGTATTCTTCTTCAATGCATGGAAACTCTTTTACATTTCTCTGAAAAGTGCACTTTTTCAATGCAATCTTGCAAAACATGCTCATTCTTTTCTTTCTATACATTTTTAGCTGCTGAATTCAAGTGCTCCAAAGTGCTTCTCAAAGAATCAGTTTGAAAGTGCCAGATTCCCTGCCTTCTGCCTTAGCAAACTGGAAAGTGTTTTTTGGGGGCCCTCAGAGCAGGCAGCTATGGTGTCTAAATTGATCTTGTTTATTCATTACTGTGTGGTGTCACGTACATCATTTGTTTGTAACCTGAAAGTATGTACATGTTTGTTGCTGAGCCAACATACATGTATGTCTCGGGCCTACAAAAGCTGAAATGAGCTAAGAACATTTCTGTTCAACCTCAAAACCAAAGATCTGCACCCTGCACCATATAATATCATTGACCACACAGGCCTCAGAAAATATACAATTCATCACGTACATATAATATTTGTGAGTTCAAGGCTTCATCCATGATTACTCTTCAACTATAGGTCATAAGCTATTCAGCCCCGCAACTTTGACATTACAAGTGATGGAATGATGGTGTACATCCACAGGTTGTATATGCACCCTCTTTAATAATTAGTGACCATTATTATTAAAAAGAGTGAGCATACCATTGGTGCTGTGTGTCTGAAGCCAACATAAAGATGCCATTCAGGTTTGTGCGACTGAGATGAAAATTGCATTTAGCCTGCAAACCATTGGTCAGTTTAAGATGCTACATGAGTTTGAACACACTGAGATGAAAACATATTCTGCTCACCAGGGTTAATGTACCGGTAAGATGCTACATACATAGCTTTGTGCATGTTGAGATGAAAATTGAATCTCTCTGCAAACCTATGGACAATTAACCAGGGTTAATAAAAGATGCTACACAGCTTTGTGCACATTGAGATGAAAATTGTATGTACTCTGCAAAACAAAGGTCAATTTCAAGGAGCTGCTAAGCACAGATATTTGATAAGCACAGAAAACATTTGCTTGAAAAGAACAGGTTACCTGCCAAATATGTGCACAATGTGTATTGGTGTCTTACTGTTTTCTGACCAATTTTTGCTTAGCACATAATTCTATCAGCAATCCTTTCTGCTGTGTCACTGCCACTTTGATCTGTATGCCACACCCTGCTCCACATTGCACACTGCACATTCTGTATGTGATTCTGATTATCATTGTGAACAAGCCACAAACAACATACAGCTCATTTTCTGCTTGGATTGGATGAGGAACGTTTTTGTTCTTAATGTCATTTGCTTGGTAACAGATTCTTCAAGCATCTTATACTAGCCTCCTTTTGTCCATCACCTGAGAAACCTATTTCCCTTCCCTTCTGGGAAACAGCTTTGGGAATCCTCAACTAATTGAAAACAGCAAGCAAGATTCACATCCAAGTGGCATTCACATCCAACTGGCATAACCGTTAGGCCAAGGACGGCTCATTGGCACTAATCTCAAGTTGGACTAATGCATTACAACTACCAAACTGATCACTTTGGAGAGACTGTCTTCTGGGGATAGCAGAGATCTGAGCAATTTCTCACTTGTGAAACCTTGGCAAGGCTATCCAGCAGTTTTTTCAAGCCTAAATGTAAAAACCAGAGGCTGTCTATTGGGAACAAAACCTGAAAGTGTATTTTTTCAAATGGTTTTGTTCTACACGGGTGATGTTCGACATGGCAACACAAAGGCAAGTTAAGGCAACTCCACTATTCATGTATGGACGTAAGGAGGCAGTATCGCATACACTGTTAGTAGAATGATTCTTGTACGTGGTTTCAAAAAAAAAAAATGGTGCGGTCATCCAAGCCTAATATGAAGTCGTACGAATAAAAGCCAAGTTCTCAGCATAAGTAATAGTGCTACAGTGTAAAACATTCTCTAATTTTCTGGGGGTTTTGGCATGCTGCCAATTCAAGGAAACACTCAGTGCATATGCAGAAAAGGTTGACTTTTATTTTGAAAAAGATCTAAGCCTGGAAAGAAACATAAGAAACTTAAAGGATTACAGTTCACCATGGTTATTAATCTTAAATTACAAATATATTAATATTTAATATTAAGATAAATGTTTATTCTCAATGGATGTTAATGGATGTAAGAAAGATAATCTTAGAACCAATACATGTGGCAAAAAGTGCCATGGCGATTTAAATGGTACACAGTCCTCTACATAAACTTCTACTAGAGGTGTTTGAAGACATAATATTCCCTTGTGAAGCTTTTTAGTGTCATTATTGGGTGAAAGGAAGCGGGGATGTTCACGGATTGTAAACTGCAACTCTGTGGGAGAAAAGTTATCTCACATCTACACAGAGCACTTAAAGTAATAGGATAAAAAGTTTTGAGTTCAATCAATGTTTGCTGTCACGACTAAGGTTTCCAAGAATCAACCTTTAACAACCCGAAACAAACAGGGACTGAATCGGCGATAAAATGCATGATTGATTGACCACGCCGAGGGCCCTGAGTACAGCAACTTCACAAACAGGTTGTTGATTAACCATTTACAGTGTTACATCTTACTGCTTCGATTGCTGGTTGACATTTAGGGCCGCTTGTGCCTGCAAAGCTGAATTCATCTTTAAAAATACATTCATCATTCTGGAGGTTTATTTGTTGCCCCCTTGTAATGATGATCAACCCACAATGTAAGTTACAGCTGGAAACAAGCGGGGGGGGGGGACTTTTTGCTGGGCACATGTGGGAGTATCGACCTCCACAACAACCAATTTTCTTGTACAGTATGGAAGTGTTCATGGGGATAATCTGATAACAGTGATGCCGTGTACAGGTTAGACAAAATGAACATGGCTATAAATGCATTTGTTACTGGGCTTCTTCGCGCGTAGGCTCTATCCATCCAAAACTTAATTGGATGTTGTGGGTGGTATAACGTTACCACGGAACTCATTTTATAGCAGAACAAAACTTGAATACAAAGATACTGCTGATCTGAAATGGAAATTCCTTCAGGAAGAAAATGCACCGAGCTCATGAAGTTCTTATGGACATAAAAGGCAACGACAATTTTTGTTTTAAAAATTAATCTTCTTGAGAGTTGAGATAAAAACAAATGACAGAATCATTTTATCTTCTGGAGCAAGCAGACATAAAATTACCACTGGTGCTGATAAAATACAAACCAATAAAGACATTTCTCTGCATTTGTTTCCGATTCTTTCTTTTTCGTTCATTTTATTGCTACCGCCCAACATTTCATGTGGTTAGATTCTGCATCTACTGAGTGTGCATTGGCTGCAAGGATTTTTTTCTCCAATGGCATTTGTTGACTACTCTGATGGAGGGTGCAAAGTTTAAGTCTTTTGTTCTGATTTGATATGTGAAAACGTGCATTTATCAGTAAGTATGAAATGTGTTGTCAGATGCAACAAAAGCCCGCAAGTCAAAATGTATCTACAACGAATATGCAAAATGCAGCACTGACTTATCAATTTTTTTATCACTGATTACTTTTTTAAAGGTGAAAGAACAAAAGAAAATAGACAGGATGTTGTTTTCTCAGGCTGCTCTTCAAAGAGGACTTTTTTTTCTTCCTCAGCTGCCCTGTGTTTTTGTTGATAAACCGATTAACACTTAACAAGCTGAGGTGGAATAAGATGGAAAGGGGAGAGAGTGAATTTAAAGGAGGGGGAAACAAAGGTTGGCACTACAAAGAAGGTGAAGGATTGGTTCTACTTACACAAAAACGTGATAGATGATGGCAACCCATCCTGCCGGTCTTTCCAAGAAGTTGTAGATCTTAGTTTGCACTTTGCGGAACTTGGCGTCCCGTTTGGACTGTCTGTAGGCCAGCGGCTTGCCCAGCAGGCTCATGCGCTGCTGCTGCAGCCGCTCGTGGCTGCTGCGGCCGTTCATCTTGGCAAACTCCCGCTTGACCTTCTTGCGCAGCTCACTGTGCTCGTCCTCCTCTTCCTCCTCCATCAGGAAGCCCACGCGCTGCCGGGTGGAGCGCACCACCAGGGGCATCTCAGCCGTCTCCGGGCTGGGGGTGCTGCCCCCTTTCTCCTCCGTGCCACTGTCGGTGGCGCCCGATGCCCCGCTGGCACCAGACGGGTTCAGAGGTTGCATTTCGGCCTCCTCGGTTGCATCGCTGGCTGACATGGTGATCCCAGAGAACCACCCGTCACCGGGAGAGAAAAAAGGCAAGTAATCCCAGTGACTTCTCAGTGACCCTTCAGAGTGTACTTCAGACTCGTGGCTGAGGACCTACGTGCAAAATAAAAAGGACAGAAAAGCCAGTGGGTACTGAGTCGCAACAAAATTGGAAAACATCAAGAACCGTAGAGAGAGGACCCGAAGGAAGCGTGTTTGCACAATTACCCAGGCCACAAGATTGATGGCTAGGGCAACAATGAAGGTAATCACTCGGTGACAATCGCTAAACCGCAGAACTGTACTCAAACCTTCCCTGCCATGAGAGCCATTTCCGATGACAAACCAGGCAAGAGAAACATCCCCCATCACACACGTATCCTGATAGGGGGCCTGGTTACCTACATCTTTGTTCTTCCTTAGTGATACTGCGATATTGAAATTACTCTGGGGGAGGCTGTCTGCAGACTAATCGATTGTTTGCCACTTCATAAGTGTGGGCATTGCTGAGCTTGTGCACGGACAACAGTTATACGTCTTGACTATCAGAGTTTGGTGTGTTACAGTGATCAACATTTTGACTTTTTTCAAAGTTATATGTTACATTTACGAGTTTACGCTTTGTCTGTGATGTTTTAACAGCACAGATATACTGATTTTGGAAGGGAAATTAGGTTGAACACGTACAGGTATGAATAGTCTTGCTATCAAAACACCTGCATGTCATGTAATAGAATCAGAGCACCAAGAGCTGTGCAGTAATGCTGCATCTCTTTGTCTAGAGTTTTCATAGCAACTTGCACAATGTAGAGAAGGCAATCACTGGAAGACTCGATGGTATTTTGCTTTGTCAAAGGGGGTCTCAATGCTCTTTTGTCGAGGGGAGATTATCAGGCCTCACATGAGGGACTCACGGCAAGCGAGCCAATTTTGGACGATTTTGGGGTGTCTCTGGATATCTGGGTATGCTTTATATGAATATTGACAACTTATCTTAAGTCATTCACATCAAACAAGCTTTCCAAGAATATGAATGATTCATTTCAGTAAGTCAATCACCAGCTCTTGAATAACATGTGACAATGTGTATGTGTCCACTATAGTAACATGGCGTCCAGTTATGAAACAATTATGGGGGCGAATGCTTGTAACTTTTTTGACTTTTAATGAGCTTACAGGATTTCTTGTGGACAACAGAGGGGTTTCACATTAGCGCCGTCTGCGCATATCTGCATTGAAACCGAGGCTCTCTGTGTTGAGCTTCGTCGCGTGAGCCCGCGGAGTCCACGCAGTACATGGAGTATCCGGTTCGTAAGTGTGACGCCACTTCATTTTAAACCACGCCCACTGCATAAGATACACGACCATCGCAGGTACGTTAGTGCGCGGTCAATTGTGTTATTTTTTCTTTTGATTTTACGTGTCAAGTCATCCTGAAAGACTCTTCCCCAAAAATTTGCAGCCTGAAAAGTCTGAATTTAACATACCTTTATGTATTTTGTGTCTTGACTCCTTACTTTCAATCGTCTGATCGTATTAAGAGTTGAAGCTGACACATACAGCCTCATTTTCAAACGTGGAAGTGCGCAGATCGACGTGTCGTATTGGGATCCCTCTACGGGAACCCCATCACAACAAAATCTTGATGAAGAATTCGTGGGAGCCCATAATACAGCAGTAAAAACTGAGAATTCAAAGACTTGCACCCACGGTAGTGGTCCACCATTACATCATTCCTTTGTGGTTGGTGCAAAAATCTATTCATTGAGCAGGATCACTATTGCGCACTGACCAACAAAATGAGCTTTGCTGGCTAGGGACAAAACCATCAAGGCATTGGGTTATGGGCTGGAGCTCGTGCCGTGTCATGTACACGTGAATGCGGGCAGTGACCATGCAAACCACACATGCAGAAGGCATGCATGCACTAAATGCATACATACACAGTGCACGGGCTAGACCATAGTGAACAGGTGCACATCACGCAGCGTATATTTGTAGCCCAGATTCGCCCAACGCCTTGGTCAAGGCTAAGTGGTATCTTGCTTTGACCATTTAATAGAACTGCAGACTAAATAATAGCATACTGCTAAGTTAGGCTCTTTTCTCCCACATTTTAGACAGTCCCAACAGGCTTAAAGACTCTGTACACGAACAATGGTTACTATGGTTACAAAGGATACTATGGTTTGTGCACATTATGCTGAAAACTACAAACCCATTCTCTGCAGGACAGCATGCAAACTGACGCCTGTATGCAATGTGCCCTACCATGGAATCCCTCAGTGGCCATTATGAAAGCACCCTTACTTGGTTCTTACATTACACAAGGCAAAAAAGCACTTTCTACAATCCTTACAATGGCAACAGGGCTGAGCAGCATCCAGTTTGGTTCCGGTATTTCAACTGGAGAAATGCACACAAATGCAACTTGAAAATGATCTGACATACATGTATGTTTTCTCCTTTCACAGGATTTCTGCAATTTTATGCAGAATCGGAAACTGAAGTGCACCAGTACTGTCTAGAAATTCTTCCCCTTCCCACCATGCATTCAGACAAGCCAGATGTCTCTTTTACACGAGTTAATGAGATGCTATCGACAGCAAAAGCAGCACTTGTTCATTAATTAACCGCACTAATCCATATCGCTTAAATTCCCTCACAGCTACTCGGCCCTTGTTCCAAAATCAATAGGGTCAGAGATAAAGTAATTATTTATGCCCAGCATAAGGTGCTGCCATTTTACTAAAATCCCATCGATACCTGACAGGACACAGCAGCATCATGGTGTGAGTGAGAATTTTCCTTTTTAGATGGAATCCACGGGCACATTATCCATGAAAAACTTGAACAAGTAAACTTGTGATGTCTGATATTGCAAGTCATTTTCTGATGACAAATCATGATCCAATTGTACAGAAAGTGGATCATTTCTCATTGCCATTTCATAGAAACTGAGCGGCATAAAGTTTCGGCAAGCCTGAAGGGTGTGAGAATAATTTGTGATGTGCCAGATGAAAACCAGACACACGTTGGCAAACGAAATGTGAGGGTTTTTCTAATAAAGTCAGGCAGACACCTTTTACTTTATTGCTCATTTATGAAAATAACTTCAAGAAAAGTGACAGCATTAGAAATTATTTCAAGTCACACTAGAATTTTCTAAACGGGTTGGCATGGTACCTACCTATTTCTTTAAAAATCAAGAAACAAAATTCAACTGGAAATGTACACATACATGCGAATGGTAGTGCGGATAGTCCTTTATTTTAGTGTAGTTAAGAAAACTTGGAGAAAAAACTAACTTTTTGTTGTCGAAACTTTTTGTTGTCCTGTTGACGAAATAAATTTAACAGCAGGCTACATTCAACCTTGTAAAGTCACACAGTGTACGTTTGAAAGAAATGACATGGTATTCTTTTTCATTTTTCAAAGACAAGCAAAAAGAGCAAAATGTGACCGAGATGCTTCACAAAACCAACAAAATAGAGGGATCCCAATACGACGTTTTTAGTGTCGATCTGCGCACTTCCGCATTTGAAAACGAGGCTGTATGTATAAGCTTCAATTCTTAATATGATCAGACGATTGAAAGTAAGGAGTCAAGACACAAAATACATAAAGGTATGTTAAATTCAGACTTTTCTGGCTGCAAATTTTTGTGGAAGAGTCTTTCAGGATGACCCAACACGTAAAATCAAAAGAAAAAATAACGACAATTGACCACGCACTAACGTACCTACGATGGTCGTGTATCTTGTGCAGTGGGTGTGTGGTTTAAACTGAAGTGGTGTCACACTTACGAACCGGATACTCCATGTCCTGTGTGGACTCCGCGGGTGCGCGCGCTGAAGTTCAACACAGAGAGCCTCGGTTTCGATGCAGATACGCGCAGACGGCACTAATGTGAAATCCCTTTATGATAAAATTCCTGGCTCTAGTCACACAAAACCACAACACAGACACATTTTTTGGAGGCAGTCGATCATTAATAGATCTGCCAATGTCTGGCAAGTCATAAGAGCATTTCTGCACACATGAATATTCTATGAGATCACCATGGTAACAACAAGCACAATAAGCAATTAACACAAAAAGGGACCATGGTAACAGTGGAAAAATCAAGGCCACGTTATTTTTAAATGAAGTGGGCTGAACATTGCTGACTAGCCTCTGTGGTAATTCTTCAATACCTAAAATAAACACCAAAGGGACACACTTTCTATTGCAATGGGAAAGAAAAACCTGGCTACTCGAATGCACCTGATTCTATTTCCCCGACTAAGCTATTTTGGAGTATGACTATACACCAAAGCTATTTCCTTTTTTCTGCAATATGCGCTCCTGGAGGTTTTTCTTTGTGGGGAACTGACATCACGGATGAAAACACTAAATTTTATCCAGGGCTAATAGAAATAAACAGGTCCATGTACATAGTGCATGTTGGCAACGAGTTTTCCTCGGCATAAATTTGGGGCGAAAACCTGTTGGCAACAAGTTTTCCTCGGCATAAATCTGGAGCGAAAACCTAGAATGATCTTCCAGGGAGGGAATAAAATGTAATCTTGGAGAGACAGATGCAGTGAGAGGGCAGATCATTGGTGAATATCAGGGCCTGAGACAGTCTGACTAGCGAGAAGACACTAAATACCACCCACCCCAAAACAGACGCCTCTTCATGCACCGTCCTCCTCATCCACCTGCCCTGACAAGCCAAGAAGATGACGAACCAGATCCTGGCCTTGGGGCTTGCAGTCAGCTTCCCCCTTCCCCCCCCCCAGCACTACACTCATCATGCCCACCTCAGCGTGTTTTTTCCCCTTCCCACCCTTTAAAGGGATGACACTGAATTAGTCATTATCTGAAAATTTAATGAAAAATAATCCACCGACAGATGCGCTCCTACACGGATGGTGTGCAGAGCGCAACTCTGCACTGAGAGATTTTATGGAAACAAGTCTGATCTCCTGATGCAGAAAGTTCCATTTCTTAGAAATAAGTTGAAATATCGCTGTTTTGATCAATTAAAAGAGTCACTGGACTCTGGAGGTTTTCACATGCCATTTAAAAATCTGTGATGAAAAATCGTAACTATTTTCCACGTTTTTGCTCAAGGGTATTGAACGTAGTTCAAACTTTTCTTGTCTCTCTTAAAGGTCTTAAAAATCGGTTCTCTAAATACATTAATTCGAGGTATCATTTGCTCTGTTCAACAGTTTGGTGCACACGAACTGTACACAAACTTTAAGTAACGATGCAGAGAACAGAATAATGCACACATTTGATACTCTCCTTTTTTGTACCAACCACTTGAAACGAGGCCTTATGTTTCAATTCCAATAGAAGCATGAGCTTAGCCTGAATAAGACGTGGAAGAAACATCAGTCTGCTACATCTGCAACAATCAACCAAAAAATCTCATGTAGCATTTGGGCTATATATTTTTACTACATGTAAATTAGCAAAGGTGGAGTGCACATGTACATGTACGTTGTGACAGAAGTTTTGTTGAAAAAGTGAGAGGACGATTTCAATAACAAAAATGCAGTAATTATAAAATTCTGTTTGCTTTACTGGATGTTAAATTACAATGGAAAGGGGCTGCAAACATGTTCCCACGGTTTCAACAGCAGACTACCTCACAAAAGGAGTTGTGGGTTACCCGTACAATTCTAGGGAAGCTGTTAAACTGTTGCCTTCATCTGCCTTGAGGCACTTGTGTCCAATATGGCACACAGCAGGCTAAATCCTAGGATTTCAAAACAGGGATTTTTTTTATTTGTGGGTGGCATTTTGCAACCAAAGGATCAGAACCTTAAAAACCAGACTTTCTCTGTGGTTGAATTGGGGGGGGGGGTAATTAACCACCTGCTTCTCAATCTCAATATGTCCAAACAACATTTTAAGATGAACACTGGCACGTGTTGGTTACATTCTCATATTGTAAGCAACCAAAAATAGAGATCATTATTTGAAAAATAGAATTTGTTGATAGTTTGTTATTCTATCAAAAGTCATAGTTATTTTGGGATTTTTATGACAAAAATCTGCTTAACTAGTCTCAAGCAGTCAATACAATGAAAGCAATACAGTCATATTTTGATGACAACAGTTTACTACATGTAGTTTGGATTTAATCTTTGTGAATAATTGCAACTTTTTGCATACTTGAATGTTAACATACAATGAAAACAAACAGAAAATACAATTTGTAGGGGTATGAGTGCTTTCTGTAATTGTGTCCAAACATCCATGTATCCACCATTTTTTACCGCTAAGCATGCTGTTCTTACAAAAACCAAAAAAGTCTTTTTCTTTCTAAGGACTCAAAATGTCAGATACAGAACATTCAGAGGATTCAATAAATCTGAAGATACATGTGTATGTAGTTGCACAAAGTTCCATTTGGAAGTTCCCCCTAAACTAGAAATGAAGATAGAGACAATGGAAATCATAACTCAATTGAACTAAACTGGTTGTCTCGGGCTCAAATATAACTGGAGAAGAAGTATTCATTGGAAGGTAGAGATGTCATTCATACTATAAGACCTGACAGGGTAACATCCAAAATGTTGAGACAATTTAACCCCCCCCTCATTGCAAAATGCAACCTGTGGAAGGACCCTCGACTTTTTAATATATCTCATGTTGAAACAAAATGGGCTTCAGAACTCCTTTAAACTGCAATGTCTAGAATGATACAAATGTAACTATACCTGAATTCAGCAGATGCTTTCCGACAGAAGAAATCCATTGGGCCTGTCTGCTGGCCATAAGATTCACATTGTAACCAAATGACTGAAACGGAGTCAACCTTTGAACAACTAGCAGACCGAGTCAACATGTCAACTATGTCGTACACAAATCATCAGCAAATATCTCAGCAAAGGGGAGAGAGCGAGAGAGAGAGAGAAAGGAGAAATCCCTCTCTGCTGGCGTGCACGCTGGAATCAACTGGACCGATTTCTGAAGGCAAGTCCCACGCTACGCAATTCACAGGCCAAGTTATGTACACAGATTACGATCGCTGACAGCACGGCGCATTTACAGAGTCCTCTCATAGAGCCTCAAACGTCAAATTGAGCCCATGATAAAAATCGCCAATCCAAACGGCAATTATCCTTCCAAACACAGCAGTCTGCATTATGGCATCTACTCGTACACAACTCGGTAAACATACGTACCAAGGCAGCTCCACACATACCCCTTTCATTCAAAGGCCTCCAATCTCATTGTCAACTCCACTCCAAAGGCCAATCAATTGTTCTGACCACTAAATTAACAGTTTGGCACACAGCTAGCCGTCAACCATATGCTTGAAATGTTTTCACTTCAGTTGGCGTTAGAGGGCTTAGTTATATATGCTCCCGCGTTTAATTGTGTGCTGCTGGTGCTGTTGCTGACACAGTTGTGTGCTGCCCACCGCACCGTGAAGGAATTAGTCCATTACAGCTCCCACGTATACACCTCTGCGTAGGGATTTTTACACAGGCAGGAAAGGCGCACAAGATCGAGTCTCTACTCCTGCACACGTGCATCACTGCTTTCTCATTTGGCTTCCGGCCAGCATTAAGCACTTGTGTGAGAGGCAACTAGGGGGGGGGGCTTAATTGTCAGAAAGACATGGACATGACACACCCCGATGAACCAAACCAATAATGGAATAGTCTCCCAATGTTACTTGTAGCATCTACTGCCTCAATATATCCCCCATGGCGGGAATTAAATTGCGCATTTATTCCACATGATGTATCAGTCAAAAAGAGGGGAGATGGGAACATTTCACCTCAATCATAAGATACTCGTAAATTTTAATAAAAAGAAAATTAGTTTTTTTTTCTTGAATACCAATAAGACCCATCTTAAAGGTTGCTTGAGGACCGTTCAAAATTGAACCTTTATTGAATGAAATTTTTTTTCAGCTTTTCATTGGACAATCACCCTGGTCGACAATGTCACAAATCAGCAGCATATAAATCAGGACTTCAGTTTGTAACCACAACACTCAGAAATGGTTTTAAATGAGGCATAAACAGTTGCTCAGTGGTTGAAATACTCACTAGACCAAATTGAGTTATTGTTTGAGGGGCCAGTGGTATGACTGTATTTCTTCAGAGGTATGTATTTCATCAAGTTACTGCAAAGCATCAGTATTTTTAAAGGACCTGCCAAAGAAATACATGAATGGAGATGCAATGGCAACTTTAGACAGCTGAATGAAAACTCTCCATGACAATTTTTCCACAACAGACCAAAACAGTGTCATTATATATGTGACAAAATGTAGTTTTTACATCAAATTTTATCTATTTCTCTCAGTTTCCTTGCAAACCCAAACAAAATAAGTGAAGAAGCCCTTTTACACATTTCAAAATTTTTATATAGCTGCATTCTGCAATGTACACTTGCAAATTTTCTTTTGACTTGTTTTTAATAATCTTTCCATCGAAGGTATTAAGAAATTGAAACAACATTTACTTTAATTCTTTATGTTCAGTCTCAGCTTTTTAAAATAACAAAAAACTCCCCATATGTTGACGGTTGGGAGAACACAATAACTGTACACACATCTGTGGCGTACGACACCATGTGCCTTATACATGTGTAGGTCTGTGGCTTGAACAGAGCCCCAAGCTTGTCTAAACACAAGGTGGCGCCAGATTGCTAACCTGAGAACGGCTTCAGACAACTGTACTGAGCAGGTTCAAGGTCTGACATTTATACAGAAGCCCAGACTACGCAAAATGGCACACACTGTCAGCTTGAAATGTGCTTGTGCAAAACATACAAACCTTGAAAACATTTGTTCATGATTTAGTTCATCATTTCTCCTCACTTGTTTTCCAATTTCTTGAATAAGTTGAATAAAGAACATGTATGTTCGCATATGTAACCAACAAGGGAACCCTGAACATTTTTCACCCAGAGAAAATGATTTCTCGCAGCATGCCAAACTGAGTGATGCATCAAAACAATCACTTTGCTCTTTTTAATGCAAACTAAAACATAAAATTGTTTCTTTAAAACGGTCTTAAGACTCATTTTGTGGGAGCCGGTCAAATGAACAATGCTGCAAACAACAATGGCAGAGTAGGCCATGGGTGTAAATCCCAGGGAAGGGGGTAAGCCCTACATCCCCCCTACACACAAGTTTTAAACGGGGGAGGGGGGGCATATGAGCCATAGAATCAGCTCCCCCTTTATGTGGATAAGAGTAGATGGGGGTGTCAACCAGGGCCAATGATTTGTTCAATGTTTCTTGCAGTGCAGGTTTTACAGGCTGTTTCATTTCATTTCATTTTTTTCATATTGGTTTATTAAAAAAAATCCATTTTCACAGTTAAAAAAACTGAATTAGAGTGGATTTAACAATCAAATAATAAAAAAAGATTAAGCAATTAAAATAAGAATTTTTTATAAAATCATAATTCAATGATTACAAAAAATACAGTTTACCCTCACAAAAAATAAAACATATAACATGACTAATGACCAACACGCATATAAGAACACTACTAAAAAACATCCGCTGCAATTTACACTTCAAAGATGAAATTATTGTGATCTTAAAAATTCAGTCACATCTAACCTTTAAAATTTCACTCCCATATAAAAAAAAAACATTTAATAGAGGGCATTTCTTAAGAGGAGCACAATCCAAATGTTTCTACCAAGAGAACTAATCTATTAGAGGGGCATTCCTTCCCATGTCTGTTATGCAACCGGATTAAGGTAGGAAGCGCACTGGTGAAATAACGTTCTGTTCGTCTACGGATTTCAGGGATAAATGGTTTATTCCGCAACATTCTTGTACGTTGAGGCGGAAATAATTCACAAAAAAGGTCAGTGTGGTCAAGGGTTGCTTGAAAAAGGATAATGATATTTGATTAGGCCTGATTGCCAAAGAATCTAAATTGAAATGAGATAACAAGACAGTCTTTTATCATGGTCATTTTAAATGGTGATTATCATTTGGTTTAGCCCCACTTAGGCCTCCACTCTGTGCTTTTCATTGGTGGGAGACCAGTGCCCTTGGCCCATACCCTTGTTTGCAGAAGCTCAACGAGGTGCGCAACAAATAAGGCCCCTGGTCATCTTTTTAAATTAGTACAAACACCCATTGTTTCTCCGGGTTTGGGACATGGCTGTTATCAGGTCCCTCTTTATGCCATGAGAAAATGCCGCTAACGACGACAGTACATCGGAAAGTGCAACTTGGCCGAAATACACGGAAAAGGATAGACCTAAAGAAATAAATGATGATCCGACTCGCCACTCCTTGCTGCTGAACATTCCTCCATGGTTTAAACCAGGAGCAAAGGAGCACAACTGATTCTGTTTATAATATTTTTTCTTCTTTTGGTAGCGTACACATGCATATCCTGATGTAATTATAATTATGCACATGTATATGGCCGACATCCAGTCAACCCCCCCCCCCACTTTAGCGTGAATTTTTGGGGGGGCACCAAAACAAGTTTTGTACCCCAAAAAAACTCAGTTGTGGATCCCTCCTTGCTGTTCTCTGAGATTTACTCTGACTCGCACTCTCCGCACAGAGCCAATCTTCTTGGAAGCAACTGATGCAGACCACTCAGAAATCAATAACGGGAAAATGTGGGCAAAGTTCCTTTCAAAATTGGGCACAACATCTCAAAAGACCCAGTTTTATCAAGTTTAAATTTTAATTAATATTATTTAATAATATTTGCTTACACTCCCACTACTGATAAAGCAGCCCTCGAGATTCCTTGAGCTGTAATTTGTGCACGGTATTTCTTAACACCTGTAAATTGCATCAATGAATAAACAACCAGTATATATACCATGGCCTTGTACACTCATTCCACTGCAAAATATATCGCTATGCTGGTGAACAACACACAAATTTACACAAACAGCTACTGAAAAAAACAGTACTCTAGCCCCTAGATGCCATTCAGTGGCTTGCATATAGGGTACCGTACTTTACCCATGTCCCGGTGGTAATAACAGCAGAGATGTGTGCTGGACTCAGGTGTGTATAACCCCTAATCACTGCTCTCCAAGGACTTGTCCACTGCACAGGAGCATTATTTCACCAATATCCTTTGTGTGAAGTGCAACGTGCAGGGCCAAGCTATGCCCTTGATAATCTACGTGTACCTGCATGCGCTACATTTGGCTACAATGGAATAAAAGTATTTGGAACTCGAAACAAAGGTAGACTTCTAACGTTGACACTTGTTTGGCAGAAATAGGCACTTCCCTTTTTGGAGAATGCATGCACTGATAAAGTTTAACTTTTGGGCCTCAAAATGTACCACTGCCCCATTAGTGTTAGAGTGAGAGGTGCATGTAAAAGTATTTATAATTACCGCTAATGGGTCATTAGGGAGACATTCCCATAAGAACGTGCACAAAATTTTTCCAACTTTGCTGTCCCATAATTTAATATTCCCTAATCTGATCTGAACCAAACTTTGTCTGTTTTCATTTTA
>NW_019091374.1:1091455-1106998 GCF_001949145.1 Acanthaster planci
GTTTAATGCAGAAATCTAATTTCCATAGTGTTACCATAGCTGCCTGAGATGCTTGAACAGGTTGTGAACAACCGGTAGACAAAAACTTTGACTGTGATGGAGCAAGATAAACATGAGAAAGGTCTACTTGGAAAGTATGAAATACTGCAGTCAGTTAACCAATTGGGTCTTATGTGAGTGGAGGGTGGACACGAAACTTAGAGGGGGGATGGGTGCCGGATACTGGGGAGGGAAGAGTCTACATGAAGTCCTCCCCCCCCCCATGACTGGTGCGGTGGGGCTTATTGGCAAATGCTATATCCACAGGCCCACTACTAACGCACAGCCTACTTACCCTTAAGGGTGTACTTCATTTGCCAGGATTAAGTTCACCCGTGATAGCCAGCCCAGACTCTGCAATCTACCATGAAGCTGAGTCTACCCTCTTATAAAGTGGCTACAATCAAAAAGGGGGCAGTTTTATTTTGGTGAGTTTCCTGTACAGAAATTATTGCTTTTCATTCATTCAGGAATTCGTTTGACTTAATAAAGTCATTTCTACTGATGTTAAGAGAGTTTTCATTAACTTTGTTTGACTAGATATATTTAGATCCCAGCTGCCTTTATGGGACAATGTAACAGCAGGACATGGGGGAGGGCTATTTGGTGTTTCATGTACTGTAGCAAATTACCCCTTTTGTAGAAACGTTTAGCTCAGGTTCTCTTGCAAAGACTCACTCAGTTTAATCTGTCAGGGGACACTCCCCAGAAAACAGGCTTCACTTCCAAGACCACACTATTCACCACCACTAGCCCATATGGTGGGCAATCATCCTTGCTGACCACAGACAATGGGGAATGCTGAGCCTCCAAGCCCAAAGATGCAAGGTTGATGGAGCCACTGGAAATTACAGACCACAGCGCAGGAGGTCCCTGGGCAAACAGGATATCCCCTCCCCTCTGGACACCTCACAGGAATGGCACCATGTCCAGGGCCACCTTGTCTGGTGAGCACTCATGAAGCCAGACCCTCCCCTGCCCTGGTCAATATTCCCCTGATCCCCTGGGCTACCTATAGAGAAAGGACATGGCTACCAAAGGCACAAGTACATTCCCCATGTACATATACCTCGGTGGCAATCCCACAAGAAGAAACCCTGGCACCACGGCGCAGATGATTCAAACTTCAGGGGACCCCACCAGTGCCACTTCAAAGAATCAGCACTCTGTGATGCTCCTGAAGCATCTTACTGTAGAATGACTCTCTTCCTTAGATAAGGAGACATAAAAACTGAAGTGTTAGTGTTCCTATGATGATGTTGGTCCCTCGCTGGCTAAGAC
Organism: Acanthaster planci; assembly: GCF_001949145.1. The sequence continues at coordinate 1,092,776 of NW_019091374.1, forward strand.
GACCACAACTTCATGTATCACTGGGTGTTGTGAGAGCAAAGATGGCTGAAAAGTCTGATCCCCGCTCTGAACTTTCTGTTGCAATGAAAACACGGGATTGTTGGAGTTGGACCAGGGTGAGAGCTGACAACGGCTCTGCTTCTCCGTTTCTGGCGTTTCTGATGACTTGAACCTCTTCATCAAATGCCAGAATATTCTCAAAACACATATCCTTTGAAAGAAAAATTCATACAGTGTATATATCACCAGAGTTTTTTTTCTACTGTCATTGGAAAGCCATTGTTGGCGTAATTCTTTAAATCACAAGTATAATACCCGGACTGTAGACCGGATGAATTTGGATTACTACTGCCATTGGTAACAGTACATTGATATAATATGCATATGCACGAAGCCAAATAACAGAGTGACCAACAGTAAGTAATACAGATGGCAAAATATGTATGTGTGTAACCATTACAAAGGCATTTTTAAACAGTTAAAGCCTTTTTAAAAACACTTTTTATTATTGATTCTAAACTGAGGGGGTAAAGTGACGTGGGCATATGTCTGAAAATCACAGTCCAGGGCTGAGGCTTCTTAGTTTCCACAGAAAACAAGTGTGGTGACTCGAAAGTATGCCTGAACCCTGAGCCCTCCTTTCATCAGATGTGCACTGTGTAAATTCCATACCAAACTGAGACTGAATTGTAGTGCGACGCCCTTATCTTAACCGACTTTCAAAACACTGACAGAAAAGCAAAAACAAAAGACGGTCGGGAGCCTTCAAATTAGCATGGATATAACATTGGACCTGTGCAACACTGGAACTTATTTGTGCTACAGCCTGTCGCCTACTCCACCGATTGTATCTTATGGCTGGAGGAGGAATAGGTTATCGGTTGAGTTATCAATGTTTTAGTGGTCAGTCCCCCCCTAATAAAGTCTCCTGTTGTTGTGTTGATGGTTGGCAAGATATGAAATTTGCAATTCATGATGGCTAGAACAATAGTCTGATTACATCAAGCTAACCATCCTTACCACTATTTGGCTGAAGGTATGGCGGTAGATTTGGTTGTCCAGAAAACTAAAATGTGTATGTAGGCAAATCCTTGTACACACAAGCTAAATACAGAGTTAACAGTAATAAAAATAATAGATAAAAATTTGTATTGCTCGGTCTATATAACAATGATCGAACACGCATTACAAAGAAAAAACTATTAAAACCACTTTAGAAAGCAAGAATTGAAATCACAGTCCACGCAGAAAGATCTGATTCTTGTTTCTTTCCTAACTTTGCATCAGCCTCGATTTCATTTTTACATTGACTGCAAGCAGTAATAAAAAGAACGGAAGCAACTTCTTCGTTGCAAAATTAATCAAACTTTTGTTGGAAGGAAACGATCTGGTAATAACTGTCAAGTCTTCTGAATGTTTTCCTGCAGCAATTCTTTTGCAAAACTAACCCTTTTAGAGTGGGATCCTTCAATTTTTCTCAGGGCTAATGGAGTAATATCTCAACAGACTTCATGATGTAGCAACAATTATCTCTGCCGTCAGGCCATTCAACTATGTCCAGCATGCCACTAAGTACCCCACGTTCTTCTGTTGTGTCGTTGTTGCTTGTTTTTGTCTTCCAGTGCCTCTTTCATGGCCAATTGCACGCAGCTACATGTAGATCCAACCAGCAGTGATTGCATTGTTGCAAGAGACAAACAGGGCATGTCAGGCCTTCAAAAGGGCCGCCACGTTTCAACCCCTTTTGCGTTCGGCAAACAGATGAAAGGCCGAAACCTGTCACACACGAGCAGAGATTTAACGGGCTACTTAAAATGCAGAGTGCGTTCACAGACAGAAACCAGGATCGGCCCATAATCACCGTCCATATAAATGGAAATTATTGAGAGTGCCATTAGAAAATTTATAACGGAGACATGTTTGGGTCATCATTTGCATTGTCTTGTTTCCGGCTGGCAACTTACCTAACTTGCACACGGCTTTGTACATGTATAAATAATGCCAGGACACCAAGTTCATAAATTTTTTTCTTAATTTGAAAACAAACCGTAAAAACCTTAATAAACCAGCAGAAAATAATATCTCATCTGGGACAAGTTTACTATTAAACAATAAACCCTCTGCCAAGTAGTAACTTAATGCACGCATGCACTCAGCACACTGAGTACTTGATTTTGGAGACCTGGTAGAAACGACAAACCTGATACACAATTTTTGGGAGCATTCAGACAACTGAATTTGGGATTGCTCTACATCCACTTATTTTGAAACATTTAAAACATGACATAAGGGGCCACTCAGGCTGCATCCGAATCTCTTGTCTAGAACTAGGTCTAGGTCTTCACTCCATTAGAAATGCGTGGAGACGCGTAGACAATAGACCTAGCCGGAGCTCTGGAAGCCCGTTTCGGACACGGCCTCAGTGTTATTTACAATGCTTAATTTGTATTCTCCTTGAAACTGTACTGAACTCCGTCATCTACCTTTAGTTTACATGTATATAATTATGAGAGGATGTTTGGATTGGGGTCCATGTTTGAAGTCAATAAGTATTTTTTTCCCCTTCATCAACTCAATTTCTGTGAGCAAATGGTACAGACTTATGGTGGGGATAAGGGTCTGACCTGCAAACAAGCTTGGTAAATAACAGTGCTAATTTGAGGTGACCCCCAAGTGATGATGGTTCTAAGAAGGTTACCGAGTTTCAAAGCTCTGACCTTACTGTTCAAATACGCAACTGATTCACTGGCTTGCGTCCAATCATCGCAGAGCTTTGGCCAAAATGACAGCCCTGTTTGCCAGAACAGAACAACAACCCGTGTTGTTTGTCGCACAGTGCAGCGCAAGTAGAGAAATGGTGTACAGGTTAAATGCATAATGGATACGCAATCTTTCAAAGCACGTGCTGGGCCTGCATGAGGGAAAAAAAAATCATCCCGGCTTGCCTAACTCTCCTGCACTTGTGAAGGGTGAAGATGCCATCAACCAGTAATCCCCATCCCTGTTGGACTTCCCCCTTGTGATTTTGCGGGCAATGGAAAATTTTGTAATAAACAAGTGCTCTCTCTCTTTTGGGGGAAAAAATGGGAAAGGCAAAAAATACCTCTCCCCCTGGAACACGTAGATCAGAGAGCACTGTTCCACCTAGTAAAGATGGTGATCACAGCAACGATGGAAAAAAGAGCCGATGGGTGAACAAGATTAGTTTCTATCTTGTTCACGGCAATGAAAATCCTATTATTGGGAGAGTTGATGGCTTTTCCACAATTTGCAGAAAAGCCACTGTTTTTAATCTATTTTATTCTTTCTTTCTTTTTTATTCGTGTGTCTTCCCCATCTTCTGGGTTTGAGAATGAAAAGTCCTCCAGAGAAGAAGTCATTCTTCATGCACTCGTATCTCAGTTGGCTATCACCCATCATTTCAAGAGCAGCGACACTGATGAATCTTTCAAAATGTCAATATATTTTGTTATGGGTACGGCTGGTCTGCGAGATACGGATACTAGCACCCCACCAAAAAAAAGCCAATAATAGTGTAACTCATGCACTTTCCCACTTACTTTTGCTTGGATGAAAATCTAGGTCACTGATGACCTGAACTGAAAAAAGGGGGAAAATACACAACAAACTTAATTTCTGCCCACTTCTCTTCCCAACCACTCGCAGAAATCCATTAAAACTCTGAAATTCTACCCCTAAACAAAATTCCCAATAATTCAAAGATGTGAAAATTGAACTGTCTGAGACAGTGTGCTGTCCGAAGCGACGGCGACTCCAATAAAAATTCACTGCAGGAATACCGTCAACTTTTTTGGTCTCCTTTCATCTCAGAGGTGAAGAGAGGAGGGTGTAAGGTATTACCATCTGCGTGGGCCTAGCTATCTTGGCTCTCAAATTACGAGATGGAGTTGCTCTCGCCCAGCTTTGTTACTTCATACATGTAAGAAAATATATAACTGAAACATGCCTGCTGCACATCAAGTGCCATCAATTTTGCCCTGGCATTCACCATGTCAAGGGACACTTTATTTTGTTAGGAAAGTTGGGGTAGAGTTCTGGGGACAAAAATACGTCCGCGTAAGGGTTTCGGATGCCGTGACATCTATCTTTCGAGATGTGGGAAATCCTCCACAACTGGTGACAAGTATTCAGTGTGTTTTTCCATCATCACCTGCCATTTCATAAGGGGGACTACAGTGGAACATGTTACAACGAGGTCCTTGGGTCTTTACAAATTACCTGGTTATAATAGTTACCTTGTATTATCAGTAATGGAAAAACAAAGACTTAGGCCTGACACTGTCCTTGTTATAAACTTGACCGACGGTGCTCTTCTTATCTGCGTTCGAGAGACATGACCTTCCTGTGCTTTCATTCCTTCATGCACCTGTGTAAATGACCCATACAACAGGGCATACATTTTTTACTTCAAAACCTGTATATTCTGCAATCCCTGCCTGATGAGAGAAGATCTTCTAGAAAAATTTACGTATATATAGACTAGATAAAACTTTTAAGTTTATGGTGTACTGCAGCAGCAGTTTTTAAGTTGGGGGGAAGCTCCAACAGGGGAGGATCCAAGATCTTTTGGTGGGAGGATCAATTTCTTCATACCTTCAATGGCTTGGTAGAAAGTGTGAAGGGGGGAAAAATACCAGTAGCTACCTTTTCAAGCATGGGGGGGGAGAACATTCGCCCCTCCCGGTTCGAAGCCAGTGGTGTACACAAGACGTAACAAACCTCCTTACTAGTACCTCCGTACTTGGAGACTGAAATTTCCTGAGATGTACAATAACTCAAATGAACTCATGAAAGGATGGAATCGCTTCAAACTGTGAGTACCATAATGATGATGGATTCTACTCTGTGAAAAAAAAATTGAATGGGAGAGACACTGCCTACATGACTGATTGATATAGGTCCTGCAAAATATTAGAGATTTGAAATGCAAAGTTCAACTGCCTACTTTTTTGTTAAGGGGGGCTCCATAAATTGACAGTACATGATGAATTACCGGTAATTCAATTTAACCGACAATTCGCTGCATATTAGGTTAGTTTAATTTCCACTATTCATCTCCAAATAACATAAAACTATAGGGGCGTCAATTGAAAAGCTCCTCAGGCTGACTTTATGTTGGAACAGATTGCACGCACATCATGAAATGCGATGCAAACTGCATTTCATTGCATTGTGTTGCGCTGCAGTGCAGTTCAGTGCGTTGTACATGTGCTGCAGTACGAAGCCGTGACAACAACTTTTACAGCACTTCTTTTTGGTAAAATGGTGAGCATCACTGAGACTGAAGAGAAAAAGGGAAACGGAAAAGGAAAATGCAAATGAGGAGTTCGGAAGGGGGTGTTGTAAGAGGGGACCAGGGTTGGGAGTGCCTCCCTTAATTCATACCCTATTGACGTTGTTTCTCCAATTTTGCAAGCCCTGCTTTTATTACATTCATGAATACCTAGGAGAGTTTTTCTATTCCTATTGGTCGAAACAAATCATGTGACCATGTATTAACAATAGATAATGCCCACTGAGAAGTGATAATGCACACTGTGTAAATCATGCGCTGGCACATGGATAGATGACAGTTTAATCGGGTCTGACTGGTCAGGAGACTGTGTGCACAAGACATGTTATCTATGCGCCACATGTAATGGGGACTCAAAATACTTAGTTTGCCCAGAACTATTGGTTATTGTAGCGGTTCCCCGCCAAATAAGAGTCTTTTCCTTTCTTACTCGCCCTGACTTCTATAGGAGTGTTTCCCCTTACGATTGCACTGTGTTAATTTCCCAGGTTACACACGAGCACGCCAAGTTCATTGAAGGGGATTCTACTGGACAACTTTCAAAAGGAATATACCATAAACCGGACGGAGGTGCGGGAAAAAATGGAAGTAAAATTTTAGAACAAAATCATTGGAAATCCATCACATGTTGACTTCTTTTGACTCTCTGAATAACAAGGAATTTATGAAGGGCAATAAATATATGCTTGGCAGGCTCAGAAGAACAAATGCTGATAACGCCCTCGTCTGCAGCTTGGGCATTAGTCGCATCCATTCTCCTGAGCCAGTCTGAAACACACGTTTAAGACCGGCCAAGAACATATTTATTCCCTTAATGAATGCAGTCCTTGCGGATAATAGGCTCCAAGATTTACAAATAACTACTGATAGCTTTTACAGCATTTCATTTGAAAATTCATCACCAAATTGTTTAAAGTACTAATTAATGAGCCGAGTCCACTTGATGACAACCAGCCTTATGCATACCAACGAATGTTCTCCCAGTCACCAGATCAAACTGGCTGGCGAAAACGAGAGGAATAATTTAAAGGGGCCCCGTCGTAGGCGAATGACTCAATATGAATAACTTTACTGCAACATAAGCTTTCTGATCTGATTGGCTGAAGGGATGCTGCATAATCAGTACACCAATAAGAACTGCCAATGGACAATACTCCCATGCCCTCCCCAAAAAATGGCTGTGCAGTGAGCCAATCAATCTGACTACCCGGTAGATGCAGTTTTATCAAGCACCACTCAAGAACACATCCATACTCCGGAAATTGGGACCTACTTATGACGCGGATATAATTTCCTGTATCAATGTCACCTGCAAAAAGTGAGATGGGGGGCTGAGTGGTTTTTTTTTTTCCTTTGTGTGTATCTGTGTACTGGTAGTGTAGTGCAAATGTCAAAGCAATTTAAACAGACAGATGCATATTAATATTTAATACGGTAAAAGTGCAGGTACACTCTTGGAAGACTCAAGCTAATGTGAAAACCTATTACCTGGTACATCCACAAATTTACACACAGACAAATCCAAATGAAAATTAAAATGTACTGCAGTGACATGTTGATGGAAGCCAACATGTTTTTGTTGTTTAATACAAACAAAACTTTCACTCATGTTCTTTAGTAACAATTTAATATTCATAATGCACCAATTTAAAAAAAAAAAAGATCAAAGGGGCATTACCGATACCAGAGATATGGGGGGGTCTCACTGGATCAGTGCTCACGGACACTCTTCAAAAAGGCCCAACTACGGTACAAGTGACACAATGAAAATTATTCACTCTTTCCTGCATAAGCTGAGTTTCTAAGTGCAATATAAGTGCACTTGGAAAAGACAATCTTGGTGTTCTGTTGGGTAGGCATAGATTTCGTAAGTGGGGTGGCTGATTTTTACGAGAGGTTCCTTAGCTCCACAAAAATGCTGCAGTGTATCAAGGGGCTACTGTTGTGAAAAAATACCAAAGGGCTTATCTTAAAGACTGAACTTGACAATAATAATGGGCAAAATTGCCCTGTTTTATACCCGGTAGATATATGGTCACGTGCTTAACTTCATGCGCAATTTTAATGCATGCTGCTCTTGACCAGGCTGATGAAAAATAACAGTTCTATTACAAGGTCAATTTTTATTCACTGACAAATATTTCCCAGATTTAAAAACAACTCGTAATTATACATTTATCTGACACTTCTAGACAAACAAGGCAGGCAACTTCTATAAACATACAGTGCATTTCAGAGCCTTGGTCTTGCCTGTCAATCTTTCACTACTTTCCATTATGAATCTCCAAATAATACATGTATTTTCCACCGGTGCTTTCAACAAACCAATCAAAGGAGAAATCAAATGGGCTTTGCAAAAGCCGTGACACCTTGCGGACAGTGAATACGTTTTGGGATTATTTTTGTGCGATCTAAGAAGCTTTTAATTCCTACTTACCCTGAGGCCAATGTCGGCTATTCCTTACTGGGCAGCAGGCTAGGGGCCAGTGTTGCTGAACACGCTCCCATTCTTGTAATCAGCTATAGGGCCAATTCATCAGCAGATTACCAAGCCGGTTGAGTAAAACCATAGCCTGGAAATCAGATAGCACATAACAAAATTGTTTTTTATTAACAGCATGCTACCTTGTCTCTCTCAGCGTGGACAGGAATTGGCAGTGTATGGTTGTCAGACTAGGTGAAAGTAACAACTTTACTGCATCCAAGCATTTACTTAACGTAGCTGTCTTTGGGATGGAAAAAAACGATGTTCATTCACTTTGCTCGTTCCTTCCAAGTGACAATGCTGGTGTCGAAACCTTTGTGGGTTATTTCGATATAATACAGTACAGTTCATAATCATAACATCAAGCATCTTAGTCACTGAACTTACTCAGATCAACATCAGCAGTGTAATAAACATAGTAAAATTGTTCTAAAATTATGCACAGAAATTTTAGTGTTTCAAGCATCATAAAGAAATACAAAAATGAATAACAGAAACTAGGTTTTTCAGCAAATTCTAAGGATGGATTAAATATTTCAAGTTTTTTTCGGAAGACACAGAGCTAGTAGTTGCTTGATATGCATGTATTTCATGAATGAGCTGTGTGTGTCTGAACAATCCAGAACCACTTTGTCTTCAGGATCTCTTTACAAACCAATGCATTAACCAGTTCCTCTCAGAACCAGAGAAGTCACAGGAAGAGATACACATGATGCTGATGTAGCATGATGCTGCTACAAAATGTGCGACATTGGGACTCCACTTTTCAAATTACCACCCACCCTAACTTGGCTGCTTTCAGCACTGATCAAGCCAACTTTTCATATCACTCGGCTTGTTTGTCTTCTATTAAATGGCTTAAAATAAAAAGAGAAAATGTTTCAACATGTTGAATTTTGATTTCAAATAACATTTGCAACATTTTTATGTTAGTTTGTTAAATGGTTTATTGCAACACATCACGAGTTGCAGCTTAGGGCTGAAACAAACATGATTTAGAGCAAACAAAAGGTAATCGGCACAAGATTACAATTATTATGAAGATATTAAACTGATAAATATCTAAAAAAAAATTAACGCAGTAAACATAGCTCAAAACAAATAGGGTATGAATTATAGTTCCAACAATCGTTAAAAAAGCAACGAATAAAATAGATGAAAGGATGTTTGAGGACTACAGTTATGACAAGACATTCATTAAATTAACAATGGAGCACTGTCTAGATTATTGTCCAAATGTTTATGTATGTGAAATAGTTTGACAAGGGTAGGGAGTTATAACAAATATTTGAGATCCTCATTCTCCTGGCTACCACAAGTCATTCGTAAAGCACTGCCACTCTGTCTATTTCTTAATTTCCTACGATAAAGTAGAATGTCATCAAGGTGTTACGGCTTGATGAAAACATGAAAGCACAAACATAATTTCATTCATTCCCCCCAAAAACAAATCGCTAGAATCTATAGATCTACAGAAGAAGCACGCAGAGCACGTGCACCATGCAGCGACGACACACAACCCACCACAAATTTTGACATCTATTCAGAGGGGCCTGTATAACTGACTGTGATTTTCACCACAAGGCCCTATGATGATCTCCTTCCCCAATTAAAAAAACAGACGAGGGGAAGGAGCTCAAATCTTGACTTTATTAGTAATGTCAACACTTCTATAAATCATACTTAAAATCAGACGAGCACGTTTCAAGCCCTTTTTCCCCCTTCTGTTTCCTTTTTTTATTGCAGAAAGACCAGCCCTAACAGGCACAGGCCAGCATCACAACTGTGAGGTATGCAGCTTCGATAACGTTATTTGAACCCTCTAATAAATTAATTTCCCTTCTCTTGTATCGGCCAAGCCACGAAGCCACAAATGGTGGTAAACAGACGAAGTGACTGAAGATATTAAGAAAAAAAAGGGAGGGGAGAAATGGAGCGGATGTTTCACCAATGGTGGCGCAGTGTGCACGGATGGTGTGTTTGTTCTCATTCTAACGGCATTTACCGCACGTTTCGGTGATTTAATTCGCCATGATGAGGTAAAGCATGGATCTGCATACTGAAAAGGGAGGGGATTTATGCTGGGGGGGCTATTTACACTCCACACATTTGTGTCATAAATTCTGCTGAGGGATAAAATATAAAAAAAGAGGAAGGGCTTAACATGAGATAATAGACGCATCATATAAAAATGAAAAGGCTTTCCATTTAGTTATTGTGTGGTTCTGAAAAACATGAGAATTTCATGCAAAATTTATAAAAAGATCCTAACTTTTTTGGGGATATGAAACTTATTGATATTTCATTGACATTTTGTTAAGGAGCAGACCTTAATCAGGTAAACAAGAACATCGAACTAATTGCAAAAGTGAGCTGATTAAGCTCACTCTTCAAGCATATTATTATAACGTCACAGAAAGAAACTAGACTAATTTATTGCTTCAGTTTAACTTGAGATTAAGTGGAACAGTTTGTCGGTGACACTACTGTACAACTGTACAGACTCCCCTCACAAATATCAATAAGAAGAACTTCATTAATACAGTACGTAGCAATTAATAAAACATGAATGAAATGTTAAAGTTCATCAGCATTCAATTTCAACAAGGTGTAGACTTGACAAAAATTTGAAGTGGTTAGGGAAAATAATGAAGTAACACATTTTGAACGTATTTTTCTTTATTTAGCAAATCTCTTAAAAACTCGTATTAAAAAAACTAGCCATGTTTGTTTGATTATATACTTTTTTTCTCTATCTTGGGGAGCCCTTATAATAGAAAAACCATGTCGTGCTGGTCGGATTTTCATCGCAACCTTTCTGAAAGAGTAGAATACCTATACCCAAGAGTATGCTACATCCCAATCGGAACAAAGTCATATCCGCATTCAAGGGATTATTTTTTGCTTCTTGATGAAAATCTAATTGTGATGGATTGGGCGTACAGGCACGTCACACTCAGTTTCTCCTACATCACTGGACTCCATTTGCTGCTATGAAAAGGTTAATTCTATGAGCTTCCAGATTCATTTTGAATTTCCCCCAAGGGAATCAGATTTCATGAAAATTGCAACAAAACACCAACCTGGATTTAAGACATCCCTGGAAATGCCAATGAAGGTACAATTTGAGAGTGTTGTTGCAAATGGTTACGCACAGTAACACGCAGTGTCTTTCACTGCAGCAAGACTTCCCGGTTTTCAGGGCCACAATTGTTAGGAGCCAGGTTCCCACCAGTTTCACACATTGCTTACATTTACCCAACGTGCCTGTCAACAAGTGTCGCTGTATTCCAAATTAGCATTTTGGCCAAACCTACTGGCTTCTCTGTGTCCCTCTGCTCATCTGGACAAATGAAACGAGGGCACTGCCAGATCAATGCCACCGTCCCCACTCATGGTGTTGCCATGGATACCCCTGTTAGCAGATACCCATGGACTTGTTTGCAAAATACCTTGAGGATCACCAGGATGTCAAAGATTTCATTTTATAAAGAAATGAATAAACAACGGTCAAGCACAGTTAAGGGTTTGTCATTTTTCCCTTGTCAATTTTCATTTCTTCTTCTCAATTACATGCAACTACAGGGCTTCTGAAGGCTGCAGTGTGGCATACAAGTACATGTGGATAAATTCTTTAGGCAGAATACATGGCAGACGAGTCATTTTACCAAATACAACGTTCCTTTCCAATTTTGATTTCAAATTAAAATCCCATGGAATCATGACTGTCAAAATCAACTCCAAGTTTGGTGTTTCTCAGCCTGGTGTTGATCACGATGGCTTTGGAAAATTCCACGGACAAATGCCAATGAACTACATGTACGTACAGGTATGTGAATAAAATGAGGTGTTGAAAAAGAAAAGATTCACACTAAGATCAATGCCAATTCAACTGTGAACAGTAGGAAAACATCTGTGATGGCCACACTGACATGTCTTATTTAGTACAATTTATGAGTAAAGTTTTGAAGATTTTCACGGTGAAGGTGGCAAGTTAAGTTAAAGGTTTGCGGTAGCACCATGCAAAAATATCTCTTTTGTGAGTTGAGTGGTTCTGAGAACTGGAAGGTTGTGAGTAACATTTATTTCCTCTTCATGGTGAGCTGGATTGCACAAGGCATAGAAAACAAATCAGAAAATCAAGCCTAGAAGAGGTGACAAAACCTAAAAACAAAAGTTTGTGTAGGGCACGCCATGCATACAAGACACGTAACAAAATATATTGTCTAAGTCCTCAAGTCAGACAGAAGAATACAGTTTCAGTTATTTTTATCACATGACAGTTTGGGACGAGTAGCACAATACGTCGCAATGTTATGAGGATATTTTCAATACTATTCAACAAGTGTTGGGCGATCTAGTGCAGGTCTAAGCAACTTCCTCTTTGTGGACACTTCACATAATCAAGGAGGCAGTTGGCACTTTCCTTGCATAAATCCATCATGGGTTACTGACACCGTATCCAACAAAAGTGGGGGTGAGAAATTCTCTGGAGTGTACACAGGCACATGTATATGTACCTGTCTGTGACTGACAATGTTTTACCTCTCAAGGGATCTGCTCACACCAGTCTAACAATCTGTACGGTGAACTGTTTTCAATGACTCAAAATATGGGCATAATTTACCCAAATTAAATTGGTCTCTGCCGATTGATGAATATTAAAATGCGTCTCTTCAAGATCGAGAGGGAGAAAAAATATAAAAAACAGGCAGTTACGTTTGCAAATACCGGTACTCAATACTCAAAGAGTTTGACAACTCTGACAAAATGCATGTGCAAAGGTGTGTTTACAATGGGCTTTTTAAGAAGGTTTTACCAAGGTTATGCTACAATGAAAAATGGTCGGCGCTTCCTACATTTACCCACTTGTCATGCTTTCTTTCATCATCAGGCAAGATGTTGATGTCAATCGTCACCTGGGAATGATGTACATTCCAATCAAATAACCAACTGTATCACTAACATCTGCCATAATTGCGACAAAATGAGGAACACTGTTGAAATTTAATTGCCACATACAAGTACCTGCTGACTGCAGTGAAATAATGTGAAGCGCAGACACGGTGTCCCGGTGTTGCATGACCTCGCACTTCGGCCGGATGTTTTTTACTGACTCACACTATCCACACTCGACTTATCGTCTCAGGACACTAATCAGTTTTCCTAGGCAGCGGTTGGCCAGTAGAAGTAACCCTTGGATTCAAGAAAAGTATCTGAGATGAAAACGTCCCAGGCTGTCCGCACCAGGCTTAAAATAGGAAAAATACCCATCGTCTTGGTAAGCTTTACCAATAAAGTCCAGTGCAGATAGGGTTAAAGACGATGACTCCATGTCAGAACTATAATCACAGTTTATAGTGGTTTTAGTAAGACAACTTTTAACTGAAAGTACACAAATGGATTACAGATTACCAACTGAGGAGAATTCATGGCAGAGTGAAAAGTTTCACACTTTTTCCGCCAAAGGCTTTATTTTTTATATTCCATCTTGTTTATCTAGAGCATTATCATCTAAGTAGAGTTGTTCCTCTCGTTCAAAGTCTTCACAGAAATGCAAAATTCTGATGAGTCTGACAGCAAGGTCCAACGATGATGATCTTTCTCCGTGAGTGAATATTGCTGGATTAAATTGAAATATCTCTTGTACCAATTGCAGGGGAGTATGTGACATTTGTGGGCTGCATGAATTGATTTTCCCCCAATAATGGCAATGACTTGACTGACTCATTCAGCACGGCCGGGGTACTAACCAAATGGAAGCCTATATTGAATCACATGACTTCACAACCAAGGATAAAAGATTTGGCACGCTCCAGAAAGTAGGACGTGTATGAATTTAGCAGACATTACCATTGACGAGCTGGCCTAGTTTTGGCTCTGGAATAAAGTTATAGCTTGAGTTAGTTGTAATGAATAGCCAATTAACACATGGCACAGGGGCCAATTTCGTAGAGCTGCTTAAGCACAAAATTTGCTTAAGCATGAAAAAACCTTGCTTGACAAATCAGGTTACCAGCCCAAACTCCATGTGATGTATACTGTTTTGGAATGGTATTCACCTGTCTTTTGGTTAGCATGACAATCACATAGATTTTGAGCTGGTAATCTTTGTTGTAAGCGAGGTTTTTTGTGCTTAAGCAAATTCTGCACTTAAGCAGCTCCATGAAATTGGCCCCAGGTAGCACAGAAACGTTCCCTATTCAGCAACTGTAGTGAGAAACGGATCGCATAACCTTCTACACTGGACTTGCTGTCGCGACATCACTGACGCAATGGGCTGAAACAGTAACACTTATTCCAGGTGACAAAGTTGTTCAACAGGCGTTTTGACCGAGGATGTAACTTCAGACCACATTTGACATGCCGGGGGAACATATCATCATAACATGCATACAGAGTGCCACTCGTACAACAGGCTGTG
>NW_019091374.1:1118573-1163222 GCF_001949145.1 Acanthaster planci
CCCCCCCCCTTCTACGCCATTGCTTTCTTATCCGACTGTGATCAGGAAAACACAATTCAGGCAGATACATGTAAAGTATGTGCCTAGCAGCATCTCATGACACTTAGTATGTATTTCTTTAGTATGACAAAACTGTAACATCAATCGCCATTCTATCACAGAAAGTTTAAATTCAATTCACACATGCTGTTTTGAAATTCAATTCACACATGCTGTTTTGATTTTCATCAGCGATCTTGCCGGGGTTGATGCAATACACGAACAACTCTCAGATCTAATGTACACATCGAAAAATAATCCTGAGCAAACACTGCCAGGGATCCCATCACCCGCAAGGAAACATGACTGTCCGTCATATTTGGTGTTCCGTTTCTTTTGCCATAACAAACTGACCCATCAGGTGTGCATCAAATGACTGGCTCGTCAAAAATTGACGAAAATCGATCCCCACGTAATTTGTGCTCTCGATGTCGGGGGAAAATTACAAAATCATATTGACATGCTTGCAAGATATCGGCAAACGTGTTTTGGTACTTCATCACTGTCATTGTATTTGTGACACAGCTGGATTAAACCATGCCAAGTTCCCATAACTAAGGGAATGAAAAGGAACTAATCCTGAATTACATTTTTGATGCAAGTGAAGTGTATAGGTTTCCCACGAAACCTTGTAGAAATCACAAAAATCATTTCATCTCCAGGAGTGACAACACAACAGAGAAATTCAGCACACCTGATGAAGTACATTTTGAGTGGGGGGAAGGTGCGATTAGGATATGTGCATTCATGTACATGTATGTACACACAGCCATGGTTTGCTATACCACCGAGGAGAGGGCATTTGTGTTTCCCATTGTTTCTACAATATAAAACAATCCCCTGGATTAAGCTCAAGCACTTGCCACAGACGACAACATACTATGACCAACGAGGACATGGAAAACACCCTTTCTTTTATGTTCTGTCCTCAGATCTGTGGTAAGGCCAAACACGTAAACATAACACAAGGGGTGCTTTAGTGTTATTCCAGCACCCCATCCAAGAAACTTCAGGGTGCTACAGCGCCCACAGCACCTTCCTCCCCCCACAGTTCCTACTGGTTTGTTCTGCACTTCCAACTCACTTCCTAAATATTTACAGACTTTGGGTAGAAAACGGAGCATATTTTCAGTCAACAAAAAATAAACTACAAAAAAAGGACCAACAAAAAAATGAAATCATGAAATGACGTGATGAAATCAAAAGGCTGTGTGATTCTTCCACTGTGTTTGACATTCAATTTTATGTACGTGTATGATACAAACATTCAATTCTATCATAAAAATCCACCGGATGGTTCTTTGAAAATTTGTCTCGTTATCTTTACAATTAAAGCTTAGGCTACTCATATGACCCGTTCTGTGAAAATGAGTTATAAGTCGCCAGAGCCACTTTTTGAGTTTTCATTTGAATTGGAAAGACCAAATGGAGCCTTTTGTTTTGATTTATCACTCAGTTTGCCATCCTGATGGAAGTGGAGACTCCTATTGATTTACACTGTGCAAAGTTATTCTAAAGGACTTTTTACTCCAAAGTGGTTCTGGCGACTTGTGACTCATTTTCACAGAGTGGGTCACATACACTCTCTCAGCTTGCTCTGAGTAATCCTATAATTCTGAAATACTCGGAACTGTAGAAGGAACTTCATGACCAGAGTAGGGGAGACCAGATAAATTGACAGCTGAACCAGCAGTTTTAACTAAAGGCTGGTTGCAATGCAGCTTTTTTGAAAACACAGTGGCAGAGCCAGTGCTTATCAAGAAGTGGCACTCAAAAGAGGAGATGAAACCAAAACGTATGAACTGGACATATTTTCATCATCTTGGTGAATTCATTCTTTAAAGTTATCAAATAACTTGACCATCTGATGGCAGAAGAAACGGGAGAAAAAACAAGATATCCCCAAAACTGCGACGAGTGAATCTTTAAATGTCCATCGATTTCCAGGATTCTATGTAGTTCAGAAATAACTGCAGGCCACATGCATCATGATCATGCAATACAATAATCTCTACTACGAGCATTATATTTATACAACCATATGCATTCATACCAAATTATGTACATGTAGCTGTATGGGATCTCCTACTACTGATGCACCATGCATGTATTCATACAAAGTACCCTGGGTACTTAAATCTGACCCTGAAGGGCATTAAATGGTAATGACAATTACTGTAAGGAAATATGAAGGACGAACATATATTCAAGTTGTATCCAATTTACATGGTACTGCTACCAAAAGTGCAACAAACTTTCCGTCCAAGGTTATCATAGAACATTCTGTTCACCAATGAACTGAATCAATGAAAGTGTGTGTTTTGTGGGATCTCATCTGATTTTTAAATAACTAACCACTACTATTTCAATGCCGAATGAGCTGAAAATTGACGTGCACATATGGCAGAAATGATATACATGTACATGTAAATACGCCTGATGAAATAAGTCAAATTATCTTAAAAACAACACCCAAGATACGTACAAGGCTTCAATCCTCCTACTGCTACATGTATACAGATAATTCCAGAAATAAGGGGTCCAAAAATGTGACATTTTTGTGTCCCTTTACATCTGATCTTTGTTACTTGTTACCTGGAAATATCACCGGAATTGATTTCAAACCATTACTATTTGTTTGGCAGGTAATTTGCATTAATTCGCCACTCTTGGGAATTAGAAAATGTGTTCTGAACTTACAAAATCATATATTAGATGTGACAGGAACACACACAAAAAATGAACCCTATTTTCTGGGATTTCCCATATATGAGCATGGTGCTTTAGCTGTTGTGGGCTAGAAAACAGTTCAATATGCCACGATGGAATGCCAAAAACTCTGACTGCTTCAGTATTTTGATGCTTTGCCAAGGACAATATTATCAGACAAAAAACCCAGCAAATTCTCATTTTTCTCTTCCAGAGCCAAACCAGCCCCCAAAACACTGGCAACCCTGGCTCTAATGCACCAGCTAAAGTTGAATAGGTTGAGGAAGTCTTTGACTTCACTTGAGGCAGAAAACAACAAACAAACCCAAAGAAAGCAACAGTTGAGTAAAAGACAGAATGGAGGAAATGGACTCACCTATAATGTATGAAATAACATGGGGGCAAATATCATTACCATGCATATATCATAGAGGCACCAATGAAGGGCCATCACCACTTGACACTACTACATCTATTTTGATTCAAGGCTGCACATTCTGAAATAATATACACACTACTTGAGCTCATATAACTGTGACTCAGTCTACAGGGAAACCTTGTTAGATTTCATAAAATTCTTGACAGAAATGTACTTTCAGCTTGCTGATTATTTAAAGCTTGCTTGAGTCCACTGTTTTACAGGACATAAATGCAAGAAGGCCCTCTGTGGTTAACATTTGACCAACTTTGACCCTCATCTGTATCAAGCATTGTCTTTAACAGTTGTGAGGAGTAGGTTGCCCACAGCTTGGCGAAAAAGCAAAAAGAACTTACTTCTGCATTCAGTAATACATGAGGTATATGACTTAAATTAGTTTGTGTGGTTGGGATTAAGGGAGATGCAGACCAATACATACATTGTAGGTAGGCCAATATCTCTGTTTTAAGTTTTCTCATAACAATTAACACCATAATTATAGAAGTCTAAGGCCTGTATGCCATATACAATGTTGTGTAAAAGCAATCGACTTTGATACCTGACTTGAAACTTGGTTAACGTTTGCACATTCCTAATGCGAACAGAGTGCACCAGTGTTATTAGTGTAACTTCACAACAGAATTCAACCTTGGTATTTAGAAGATGCAAAATGTTGATGACAGCTAATTGAATTGACATCAATGTAAGTCTGGAAGACTTGTGATAAATTACTGAAGATGTACAGACTGCTGGCTGCTCCGCATGCAACTGTGCACCCACAAAGGCGCATTAAAGCAACTGCATCCTTACTGATGCTGAAGCTCACACATTACCAGCTTTTGTACAGACTGACAAGACAATAATTACACAGATACCAACTCTGATGCATAACTTGGCTCAAATCCTTTTCCTGCTAGTGATTAACACATACTCAGTATTCAAGGGCTTCTTGAAAAAGGCTTTGAATTATTTCCTTGAATAAAAAGGCTTACAAAGGTTGTTCTAGAGGGATCAAGGTATATCCAATATATTCATAAGCTGCTATCATTAATGGAAACATGCAGTGGATATTCACCTCATCTTGTTGTAATATAAATTCCAGCAATTTAAAAAAGATTTAAATACTCCTCTTCATCGGGAGTTATGAGAAAGTGGGAGTTTTTCCATTCTTAACAAATCCTTTATCGATATTTTATAGAGGGAGGTGTTTTGCTTTTGTCGTATTTGGTATTCTTTGTCAAAAGAGCTTTAAAAAGGTAGAAAACAAACGCCCTTCAAAATTACCTTCCATCAAAGATACGAAGAATACTGTCCAAGCAAGCAGCTTAACCTGATAAACAAGTTAAGAGAGGAACTTACTCCAAAAATGTAGAAAAGTTTGATACCGGTGTATACCTGAACAGAGTCATTGTGACACTGCTGTTCAATTCTACCTTGGATGACATTACACTCTGGCTTATGAATAGGGCAAGTGTGGTTGACATCAAAACCAAAATGCTGAGGCTTCTCCTTTTTACTGCTTCAAGGGAGGTGGAAAGTCAGAGTAACATTGCAAGACAAAGCTTTCCTACATGCATTGAATTCACAACAATCATGTTACATGTCTCCTTCAACGAATATCTCTCCCAAAATACTAGAGCCCAAAACCCTCTGCAATCGCACACAATCAGTGACGAAGTAAAGACAGTGTACACTGGTTGAAGTCGTATCCACTTCTCTACAAGATATACACGTACATATAAGATCTACATATGCGCATCTATGCTGAAAGCGTTTTGCATACATAATCAGTATGAACAGTTGAACACCCATGCAGGCCTACATATATAATTGAAAAGCGCACCTGTCCATTAACCATGGCATTATCCACACAGTTAATAACTTTACAGGTTTAAATGTGTGTTCCTAACCAGTAATCTAATACTGGCCATAATTGAAGAATGCGTGCACAATATATCAACTTTAAGGCTTCCATCAAATAATGTCCCTAAGTCCCACCAATCTGTATCCAAACAGCTGCATTGCTCAAATGGCAATTAATCTTTAGCCTACACATAGGGTCTAAAGGGCACAAGATACGGTAACAATAGCATTTCAATTTACTGCATTAGTCCTCCTGAAGGACTTTCCTCATTATGGACGTAAAAATTAAGGGATTATATTGCTGACGCATGTATGTTCAAAAAGCTGGATATTCATATCGTCAATGATGTAAACTTACCACAGAAAATGCAAATCACCACAGTGCAAATGCAATTCAAAAAGCTTACAATTCGAAAGGCCAAAAGGCTCATTTGTAAAAAAAATGTTTCTGAATTAATACACCTACTTGCACTTGTAAAAGACATAATACCTGTGTTCCCGACATATTAACAATACATGAATTTGGAAGCAAAAAATGTCAAATGTCGGCTCGAGCTTGTGGTATACTCATATGTGTAGAGTACACACACAGGTAGAATGCCAATTAGGTGAAATCCGATCGGCCGTATAGTCATTCCGTCTAAACGTTCCCATTGCCTGGCTCTCTCCTGTTTGCAGCATAAACACCGTGGGACGGCAATATGGGTAGGTGAGGGCATGGTGAGGGCTTCCATATCACTGTTCCAGATGGCAAGGAGGGATTAAAGATATGCGCATGGAAACAATTCTCTGAAGCTCAGTGACTAGCCTGCAATCAGAAATAACTGAGAGAGCATTTTTTTGTTGGGTTCTTTTTTTCACACACAGTCTTGGCAGTACATTATGCTTATGGTGGAGAAAAAAGTGAAGTGATGAGACATGAGACTTGAGGCCAATTCAATCAGGCGAATGCAAGTTGAAGCAAATTCGAGATCACAAAATACATGTAGTGAAATTCACTTAAGTTGAATCGTGTTCAAGCTCTGCAAATTCGCTGCACTTTTTTTTATCACACATCACAATTTCTTGGATTTTGTTTTCTTTTGCAATAAGGATAATGGGCCATGATGCCAATAAATGATCATTCACTGTTGGCTGACCATTCTGTATCACTAATAGGCATAGCCATGCTACATCATAATGTAACATACAGATATAAACATTCTGACACGGAAAAGCATATCTCTCTAAGTTCTTAGCTTCCTGGACAACATCAATTGCAGTCCTGATGGAAACACAGAATATAATAGATCAACTGTTTTGAAGGCCTAAACAATATGCCTGTTTCAATCACGGCCACTTCTGGTGGGAAAACTGTTTTCCTCAGATGTGTCACTGATTTGCCTACTGAAGGCACTGATGTTACACCCCTGCTGTCTGGTCACATCCTGGAGGTCAGTCTTTCATGTTAAACTTTTTAATCAGCACGATCGTATCAAAGACATTTGATTTATAAGTTACTGTATTCCAAAGACCTGTATTCAGTAGGCCAAGAAGAGTGCATGATGAGGGTCTAAGGTTCTTCACAGATCACTGACGATTGTACCGTCCTTTTAGTAAGGCATGCATTGTGAGCGTCCAATTTCCACCTGCTTTTTTCAACCAGCGATGTGAAATTCTCAGTGGTGCTTGAAAGTTACCAGTGGAGTGACAGTCCATATTCACAGTATAACATGAAAACAGGGAAGTAAAAAAAAACCTTCTTCTCTGCGACTATCATATTTTTCCCAGTCAGAACTGTCTCTTCCGTATTTACATTATTTCTAATTCCGATACAGACTAATGGCTTCCAAAGATATGTTATACAAAACTGCTGAAAACTGCTTGATCCTAGCAGAATCTTTCTTAAAGGCAAAAAATGCTAAGACTAATGTCTCGTTAAATTTTTAAGAAATAATAACAGTAATCTACATTTTGACATTAAATTTTGGGTAAGAGTTTACAAGAGCCTGTCCTTGCTCTATGATAAGAGTTTGAGCATCTCACAGCTGATTTAAGGCTTAATACCGGCGATAACACTTAATGGTTTGTAACAGTGACAAAGTTCAAGGATGGATTAACATACAAAACTTCTTTCAGTGAGACCTTCTTTAATGCCCCAGCATGGTATGTTTCAATGCTCTGATTGAAAGTGGGGCGGAATATGATCAAGTTCTTCGGACTCGAGGGAGATTGCGTAGTGCACTACGAAAACATTATTGTAAGTGGCGTCAGGATTTCCCAGGCACAATAACAGCAAAGACAGAAAAAAGAAGTCATGAGGCTATCGTATTTTGTGTGCTGTGGAGTAGGGTTCGGGCTTAGCATAAAAAATTCAATTACAATGCAAGATCGAGTTACAAGCACTACATTCATTTGCAAGGGGAATGGACTGTTTACGTAACATTACACACAAGGCATTTTTTAAAAAAATTTTTCTGTGTGATTGTGAACCCGCTTCACCCAGACCAACCTCGGAGCATAAACAGAAATTCCAGGAACTTAACTGGTTCAAGCACGCCAAAAAAAACCCAGCTGATGCGCTAAGTGTGATGATGGTTTAGATCAATGCCAGGCCTTGATGACATGATTTAGCTTATCTGATGCAGACAGGTGGACTCTATAATTCTGCTGCTGAAGACAATATCACAACCGTACATCCACCTTGTATTGTACATACATGTACATGCTGCGCAGTTGGTAGACAACTGAAGGCCATTGTTATTATGTGTAAAATGAGCAATGTATCACATCGAAGATGTATTCTTGATACAGGGACATAGATCAAAATACAAGTTGCGTGTAATGTATGTACACATAATGTTTACATGCACATCTGGGTAATGTACTTTGCCATGGCAACCAGATCTGCTACTCATGCAAATAAATTTCCATTCTTTATCTCCAAAATTCCTGTGAAAGCCTGATGCTAATCATCATTAATGTGTACATCGGTGAGATTTTTTTTTTATAAGACCTTGACAGTGGCACCATGAGGCCTTTTGAACACAGTTTAAGAACTTGAAACTGTGATCACATGAGAAACCGATGCAACATGTAGACCCACAACTGTTTTCCTTGATGTTTAAACGTGATCTGGCAATGTGGGTCTAAATATTATATTCAAAGTTGAATTTCTCATTTGTTTTGTGATCACTCATCTGTGGAGATTGTGGCTTGTCACTGCAGCAAGTTAATGTTCCCTGTTCTTTTGAAGTGTTGTGGGTGGGGGGTCCTTGTGGTGCAACCTTGGTATCAATCGGTCAACTGCATAATAACACTTTGTTATCAGACAATTGTTCTGTTGAACATGTAACTGCTAGGCATCCAAAATATAAGGGTTCATGGCGCCAGAGGTGCTTGGCTCATGACAGTGAATCTGCAGACAAGGGTTTTGAATTAAACAAATACCGTTGTGACTCCAATGCTTTCGAATTTTAACCCTCTTCATCCAGGGCCTGAAATCAGTTTGTTTGTTTTTTTTAATGCAGGGGTCTGAAATTGAGGCATTGTGTTCTGTACTGCTTCACAAGCACCCCTCCTTCCTGGGCCAGAGAGTCAACTGCAGAAAAGCATCTTGCCTAACAATATCGCCATGTTCAACACGTACCACCCACTACGACACACCTCTAACTGACTGTACAAAACAACCGCACCATTTCATTAAATTTGTTTACACATACCCCGTTTACTAATATGTATTCTTCAATAGGTCCAACACCATGACAAAAATTGCCGTTTTTCTAATACTCAACTTCGTCTCCGTCTCAGGCTTCGTCCCCGAAACCAATCCCCGATTGTGGGCCTGAAGCGTTTAAATTACATTGGATTACTATAATTTTTGGCTTTCTTGCATCTTATTTGATGTTCTGTGGCACTATTAGACTGATTACTGCCCTTACAGCTTCAAAGTCTGCTAGTAAAAAAAACAGTTGAAGCCTGGGACGGAGCCAAAGTTGAGTATTGGACAACGGCCTAAATACCAGAATCTGTAAGAGCTCTTCTACAATGTATGGAGCAAACGTATGACAGCGTTTTCCGTGTTTGAAACACTAATTACAGTGAAATGATTACATACTTACACGAGCAATTCAAACACAGACATAGACAGAATATATAGACTTTATTGGGTTCACATTACTAAATGCATTACCAAAAAACAAGCACTCACCAACAATGCTGATCAGAACGACATGTTTATCCAACATAATGTGCACGAACATGAACATCTCATCAAAGCCTGCACGCCATAAGTAATTTGTGTTGTCAAGCACTCAGCAATCATCCTGCAGATGAGCGATATATATTCCACAGACTTGCAAGTCCACATGCGACCTGTGCCTCATAGAACTCTTTTTAGCTGGAGCCCGCAACCGCAAAGCAGGGAGGGAATTAAGGATATTGGCACGTACTTGAATTGTATGCCATCTCTGCTATGCAAACACCCAGCATTTGTCCTTCCTTGCTGCGTTATCTACTTACTTTTGCTCCTTCTGCCCTTCCAGTGTAAAGCACCTACGCAAGATTGGGACTTTAGCTTATCGACTGGGAGAATTTAGCCTGCAAAAACATCCTCCAATGCGATTAACATGGCAGTGATAAGATTGACTGGTTGGGATAAGAACGTTAATGGGAATTGTAGGTATGCTCTCGTAAGCCAGTTTTCCCTTATACTGATGTGTGCCTGTGTGGCTGCTGCGTGGCTAGTTCAACCTTCAAGTGAATCTGGTCGTTTGTTTTCACGGCAGCTGGCTTCAGCACTTTTGAGAATCTTCATCTAATTATTGTTAGAGTTTTCACAGCTAGAAGTGGGCATGGCCACTTGAATGTGTGAAACCTATTGATTTTCATATCCCCTATTAATTTCATTTAGACTGAGCCAGCTGTTTTTATGGAGCTCCTTCTCAAGCCAACTGCCGCAAAATCAGAAGCATGGCAAGAACTGTAAAAATTCAATAAGCCTCCATCATGTGCTTTAAAAAATGAAACGGATTATCCACAAGTACATATGATGGACACTGTGCCAATAAAAAGACACACACAGACCACCGATTACCAGTGTTGCTACACAAAATGAAATCTTTTTGAATAACTCTCCGATCTTACTCAGCAATGAAGATGAACTTACAAGTAGTGTTTCAAATAAAGAGAGCGATGTATAGCTTGGCAAAAGAGGGAAATTGGGTGGCACCATCTCTATCCCAACCAGTTGGATTTTGATTGTTCACGAATAACTTATCATGTTAAGAATTAGTGCTTTGCTTGGTAGGTCGGGTTGGCTGAATATAAGTTTAATTTTAATTTTATGTTAAAATAATGCCTACAATTAACCCTAACTCCCTAGGGTGTGTGCAAAATCATATTAAAATTGGACGTTAGGGTTAAAGGACACACATTCAATGGCAATTAACTGACATTAATTTACCAATATACTGAATCCCATTGTAAGAATACTCGTTTCCAATTTAGATCAATTTGATAAATACTTGAAGGTTTTTACTTTCAAGTCTTGCTTGACTTTTTAATTACGTGACATCTGAGGAAAAATTGCTTATTGATTTCCATCAAATGCTGTGACAGTTTAGTTACCTTGATTCAGGTGAGGCACCTGTCACTATATATTAATTCAATTAACTGTATGGTACGTGTACATGTACTTGTAGCCAACCCAGACAAGCAAAACTTTACAATCCAATACACACAAGTGCACGTGAGCAAACCTTGACAAATTCTACCCAGGTCCCAGTAAGAAATGATATCTGCATTTCACATACACCTGATGTGCTTAAGTTTTTTTTTTCTTGTTGGTAGGGTTCTCAAAAAAAGGGGAGCTTAATCTGGTGTCCAGGGAGAGTCTTTCATTTTTCTTTCCCTTTGTCAGAGATCACATGACCTACACATTTTCTTGGACAAGTTTACTCTACTGATTGGGTAGGGGGTTAACATTATGAAACAAGGCAATAAGGGTGGAGGAAACTGAAAGAAATTCATTGAAATTCTTCAATTCTGCAATTAATAAGCATCTGAAAAAGGTCCAAAGCAGTAAACTAAACAAAGAAAAATATCTTATCAGCTTTGACACGGGGTCAGCGATGAACAAGACAGACTCATTAGTCTTTTATATGGGCAAGACAGCACAAGGAGAAGAATCCTCTTTGTATTTCACTTTCTCATTTGTTCTGTTGATGACATGTCTTCTCTCCCTAGCAGCCTCTCATTCGCACTGTGGCTGTATGTCTGGTTCCTCCTTCCCACCCGTGGACTCCTTGTCAGATCAAACCAGATCATATGCCACCCTCAAGGTCATGCCTTGCTCGTTACCATCCTCCCACCTGGGTCCTTATGGCCGGACCTTCACAGCTTGCCGTTTATTTATGAAATTGGCCGGTAAATCTAATATCGTACGGTCATTTGTGCTATCCCAAAAAATATGATCGCCAAACTGGGATGCTCTGTGATACCGTCCGGTCTGTCTGTAACATTTATGATAATAAACATCTATGGCGATGGGGCTGCATGGGAACCTCTAGGCAACTGGTACTCTGTAAACATGCTAGCGGAGTGATTTATCACCGGATATAAATTAGCGTCTTGTGGACGTGGGAAGATGTAATCAAACTTGCACAATTGTGGTATGTACCATCAGTGATAGATTGTCTCTTCTTCAAAATGACGG
Organism: Acanthaster planci; assembly: GCF_001949145.1. The sequence goes on from NW_019091374.1 coordinate 1,130,297, forward strand.
CATACGTTTGTTGAATTAAAACATGTTTTTGTTTATATATACAGCATTTACATGCACTTGAACAGTGACCTTTAAGACTGTCAGTCTTGTGTTTGGGAGATACGGTAAATGTGTGCATGACTGAATGGGAGAGAAATAATCCCAAATTTAAAATTAGAATCATGACGGTGTGTCTGAGGAATGGACTCCCTGCAGCAAGAGATTCTAGAGTACCTGAAATGTTTGGTCATCAGACATTATGGAATTTTGTGTGACTGTTAGAAGAGCTTTGTTGTAACTTACGTGTATCTAGTTCTTGACAGTTACTACAAGAGTCCTTGTTCAATTATATCAATGAGTCATTGCTGTATCGGTTATGTCTTGGCACTGTTTCCCGGTGCTTTCTTGCAAGTACATGTAAATTTGGAGTGAAAAGTTAATTACAGCTAAAATACAAGTCAGTCATATGTCAAGCCACAGTTCGTATTCTGTATAAGTAAGAAGGGATAACTAGAAGTGTGTGACCAGAAGGACTTGTACATGTACATGTATATTACTAATACCTATGACATAAAATGTAACCTGTAATTTGACACTGTTCTAAACAACTACAGGTCCCTGACAGCATTTTTGCTTTTATTATTTTTTTCATGAAGCAGTGTCACAAACTGCACACAGCATTCAGGAAAGAGAAAGAAAAAAGATTCAAACTGTTCTCATTGCTGTGGAAAAGGCTTTTATATACTCAAAGTAAACATTTCCGTCAAAAGAATGGCTGTCGATGATGCACGCTTGTACGAATATTACATGCTGGACTTACATAATGCTTTCAAATCCTGTGGGCAATTAGAGATTAGGCCCCCAGGAAGGAAAAAAAAAAGCGAGGCTTGCAGCAGGAAACTGGAAGTAGATGGCAATTGGTCTCCACCTGTCCGTTTTACCTTTCCATTAACATTAGATTGAAATTTAATCAGCAGCATGGGTAAAAGGGCAAAGAGCATCTTGCGATGCACATATTTAAATGCTTTGCATGGAACATCAGGTGGATTTCAGTGCCGCAGCATGATGAGCAGCACTTAAGGGGTAGGTTTATGGGTACACCTGCATGCATTCATGATTTCATTCTAATCCCCTGACATTTTTTTTCTGACAAGCATCCCCCCTCCCAAGAAAAAGGATTTTTTTTTTACCCACTGAGTGTTTATTTTTTTTAAACTCAAATTAATGAACAGCATATTTCTGAGATTTTTTTCAGTTTTTTCTCAAGATTATAAAGCATTGTTTCTTTTTCTGGACATCTCCTCTGTTTGAGCCATTGATAGTCACTGTCTGTACCCACCCCAGCCTTTCAATCAGGTGAATATATATGTACATACTCCCGTATTTTCACACTTTCCAACAGCTAATTATATTCTTCATTTTAACTTGGATAGCTTGGAATGGATGGAAATGGTGTCCAAGAAAGTCCAGTGCAAACACTCAGCATGCAGCAACCATAGACATGTAAAACATCCGTTGATTCGGGGATGGGTGTAGATTACAATAAAAAATTAGTCTTTTATATTGAAATTCTTTGAATAGTTGCTGATATGTTGAAGTAACTGTGTGGAATCTGAACTTGCTTCATGTTGCACTGCACTGCAGCATTTCAGATCTTGCAATATTTCAGATCGCGAGTATTGCTGCTTATGTCTCATCACCACGTTTGTAAGGTCCAGCGAGTGGCCACAGTCAGCTAATTATAACCTTATACACCTTATTCGTGTATACGACTTCACTGATTGAAATCTCCTCTTACTGCTTGAGCCTGCCTACAGTCAGCCAGTAGGACAGATGAGAGAAGAACGGAGACTATCTTCACTGTATGACCAGAGCCTGTGACTCAATTTGATGCGGTGACAGTGGGGCATATGGTTTGACACAAAAGCACAAGCCTCTGTGGTCCATTGGCCTGGTTTGGAGCATACACGTACTCCAATTTGCACCATTCTGAATCCTAGGCCGTTTTTCAATGCTCAACTTTGTCTCTGTCTCAGGCTTTGTGTAGGAAACCAATCCCCAATTGTGGGCCTGAAGCGTTTAACTTAAATTGAAATACTGTAATATGTTTGGCTCTTTTGCATCTTACTTGATGTGTTGTGGCACTATCAGATTTACTATTGCGCTTACAACCTCAAAGTCAGGAAGTAAAAAAAAACAGTTGAAACCTGAGATGGAGCCCACGTCAAGTATTGGAAAACGGCCCTAGATTTCAAACAATATTCTTCACACACTCACACAGGTTAAGGCTATATATGTGTACACATTCGTACATTCCAGGTTTTTTGTTGGAAGTACACATGCGGAAAATAAATCCCATAACCTGTGAAGTACTGTGTACAGGATGGTACTTTCTTTTTCTCAAAATGCACATTTGTTACAAGTATGTACAAATTCAGTTGGAAACCAGCCACATTCATGGCTTGACTTCCACTGGTGGAAAACTCTTTAGGATGTCTATTAGACACTTATTTAATTGTTCAATTAATTGCTTGATTCGCAATCTATCTTTTTCTGATGAATATAATAGGACAGACCAATTTGTGTGGAATATTCCCCCCCCACGAGCAACCCTGATATGTTGTCTTGAAGCCAATCATTTCAAGAACAATTCTTTCCAGTCAAATGTGGGGTCCAATTTCACCCACATTTCTCATCCTCCATGTTCCCAAAATCTTCTCAAGGCAACAAAACCTTAATCAAGTGAGAAACTGCGTAGACAGAAATTACGCTTTGGTCACTGGACATGTTACAGCCAATTTGGGGCCTAGATGCTGGTCTGCATTTCTCACACCACTCAGGTAACATTTTGCTAAGAAACATATGATGCACAGAATATTGGCAAAGTGTACTTTGCTGATGCATGGATTATGAAATCTATTGGAGCCACATATCAACACCATTACTGTTATGAGCCAAATGGCAGCTGTGATGAGGGCCAATGAACTCATTGCCAGGTCACAGCCTACTCTTGAGCACTGTCCCCACCTGGCCAATTCACAGATCAAGTAATTGGATGATGATAGACCAACACACTTCTTCACATTTTCAGTGCCACTCAATCATCACCAGCCTGGCCTTGGTAACTTTGACCGAAACACGTTTAGGAAAGACAGAAAAGAAAAAGGTCACTTTTATTTATAATATGGGATTCCGGAGGAATCTTGGGGCTATGTGGGCCTGGAAGTTCCGAGGAAAAAGATGGAAGTGCCTAAGAAAACTTATTCCATAAACTTGATAGCACTGTACTAGGAGTATCAAAAGTGGAGATATGTCGTGAACTGCAGCTTGAAATTGTTAGTTCAACACATCTTTGTGTTGTCCAAACAGACTTTGTAGGAAAAAAAGCCTGTTATTTTGCACAGGCATCTCTCTTTATACATTCCCATGACAGTCATGCCATCACACAACTGAAGTCCAAACTTGGAGAAGGTTTGATTTGACCCACTCGATTCTTATAGTTTAAATGGACTTTATTTAAATATTGAATGGAGGCATCAAACTCCAAGAGTCTAGACCTAGGAATTCACACCTACTCTGTCAGTTGAAATAATACTGGATCTGCTTGTTGCATGGAGAGCAAGTACATTTGCTCTAATTTTGTTTGGTATGTGTTTCTCAATGCTTCAGATACTTTGCTTAATTGGGAGCGCTCCAGTGGCCATACAGAAATATTGTTTCCAATATTGAAATGTCGTCTTACCCTAGTAGGCACTGGGATGAGAGAAACTGTGTTACAAGTGCAAAGCATCACTGGTAATGAGTTGCTATGCACACTGCCCCACGCAGGGCTCGCAAAATTTTCAAAAATGCAAGGGAGTCTAAGATCTGGTTGCCTGACAAGGAAGTTTTTGCCCCAAGCTGCAGGCCAATACGAAAAAACATGTTTACTGATCGAAAATGACCTTAGTGACTTTTGTTTGAAGGGGAGCATAGGAGTAGAACAAAAATCCAACACTTGAAAAAAATTACAGGTCGGTAGGTCACTCACTATGCAAGATTCCATGAAGTTGAATGTATTTCCTCGTTTTGGATTGTGCATGCAAGTACCGGTACATGTACAAATGTCATGAACCCAACTACACGTGCGTAACAAATTTGTACATGACATAATGGGTTTGACAACTTTGCAGCATGGGGATTTATGGTCGACGGCTCGCTGAACAGCAAAGTCAAGTCAAAATTTACGCAGGCTATCCATTTCAATGCACTGAAATTCTAATATCTGAACTAATTCCCTTTAAACTAAGACACGCTTTATGAGAAAATATGCTTGTTACAATGTTTTTGGCTGAGAAATAGGTTCACAGTTGACTACTTTTATGTATAAGGAAATTTTTGAAGCGATCCGGAACTGGCTAAACAGATCCAGAACTAGGAAAAGTGTCATTGTCACTTTTGTCAGTCTTGTAAGACAAATTAAAAGCTTTAAAATTTGAAAAAAATTTTGAAGTACCTCTTGCATACATGTACAAGGTAGACCTCTGACCCCATTTCATTGGTATTTTAAGATAATTGAGCAGTAATATGACTGAATATAGTTTTCCCGATCCGGAACAAGGAAAGCAACTGAATATATAGACACGGCTACGTTGTTCATGCCATTGATTCCACCGGACGGTGCACCTACATGTACCCGAACAAGTACAGTCATGCAACATCAAGGTTAGGATGTCGATTTTTTTTTGCAGTCTTTTCTGCCAACTTTTTTCTGTACACAGTGCTGAAATGTCTAAAATGCCAGGATTAAAATGTAATGCAAAAAATGTGTTGCTGAAAACAGGTACTTGCCCGTCGGGCTGGCAGCCTTGAACATTTGGTTGTCTGACAAAATATTTTGGTCGTCCCGGATGTCAGATTACTGATTCTGCGAGCCCTGCCGGCTGCCCACATAAGGTAAATTCATTAAGGACAGCATTGCCATATTATATTAAAACTAGAAACTAGCTACAAATTTTACCAGTTTCTAAACCACTTCAGTGAGCTAAGTACAGCATTTTCTGTGAAGCACTTGATGCTCTCAGCTTCCAATAAATACCATCATGAAACCTTTGCCAGCACTCCAAGTATCTACTTGTGACAGCAACAGCTCCATGGTGAGATCTTACTTGTAATCACTTTCACAGTTGGTGATAAGAGTGTCCTCACCAGGTCACACAATTGTCCATGTCACCATCTGTTGCTGATAATGAGATTAGCAATTGGAAGCCACTTGAGGTTTTTAAGGATTGGCTGGGCTTCTGTGCCATCAGCTTAGAAAACCATGCTCTTCAAGTACCATGAGCATAGAGCTGGGTTTGCCAAGTGTTACAGCATGCGGCTATGGTTACAGGTGATACCCGCTGGACTGTGAAATTACACTGCTCATGGCAATAATACTGTATGTAAGTGGAATGGGTGGGGATCACATGTGACACTCAACTACCCATATCTTAGTACCCGTGTGTTGATTTAACTTTCAACGGAAGTGCTGCTAACAAAGGAAAAAATTGGATTGAATCTGTGGTTTATGTAGGAGTCCAAAGAGAATTGAAGGAGAAACTCTCTGTAGGTTTAAATGAGATCAGAGTGATGTGAGAACTGAGTGCAACAGGAATATATACAAAGTCAGTACCGTGTGAGGGAAGTAGTGGGAAGAACTGGTCCACAGGTGTTACAGCTCCATGGCTTGACAACTTCCCCGACAAGAAGCAGACAGAGGAGGTAGTCTAGCCAGCCTACACAGAGGGACCACAACTTTCCAGAAATAAACCATGCTGTATTTGTTTTGTTAAACCTCATAAATATTCAACTCATTACATGATGGAAATCTGGTGATGTTACTCCTAGATGCCATTGTTGTTTCTGAGCTGCAGAGTTCTGTGTTCTGCATGGCAACAGGGTTGACATAGCCTTGTGCCAACGCTCTTTAAATTAATGTGTCTTTACTGTGACAGTTGAAAGGCTACAACAGTAGACTGGTTTTGGTGAAGATTGCTTGCCAAACACTAAATGTCTAAAAGGTGGGTTCTAGAGGGAGCTTTTGGTGCTACCGGAAGCGAGGTGAACACTAACCAGGAGGACGTTGCCTGGACGTGTATCATTTCTGCTTCTTGGACGTGCAGCCGAATCGGCCAATGACACATTCCCATTTGTTCATACATGTAAGCGTTTATGAGCTGTACATGTACCGGTAGTTATATGAAATCCTAATTAACCAACATACCTAGGCTTCATCAGAGATTCTATAATAAAGATGTGCACGCCAAAACTGCTCAACATAATGTGGAAGTCTAAAGCAATTAATTGATGTAATGAACCCATCACAGATTCCAAAGTAACACTTCCCATACTGTATGTTGTAATGGAGTAAATATTGCTAATCTGTGCTACTCTTGGCCTTGGGATTTCCTTCATAGGCATTAACATCAAAAGTCATCTTTCCAAAATGGTAACAGTGAAGAATTTAACCACAAAACAGGGGCACCAATGATACCTCTAAATATTACAGATCGAGTCATAATATTGCTAAACTCGAGGCACAATGACAATTACAGCGAATCTTGCATGGAGCTTGGTTTTAAGGTACATGTAAGGGGCAAAATGTTCTTTTTTACCATACTTCGTAGAGAAGGTCCTCCCCCTTTTTAACAGGAACATAAATCATGGTATAAAAAATGCCCAGATTTCAATTGAAATTTAAAAATACTTTTAAAACAATTTTTTTCCTCTGTGCTTCCTGTCTGTTTTAATCGCATTTCAGTTTTAACTGGGTTATTCGCCACAGTGCAGTGTTCCTTAATCAATGTCAAGGGGGATATGATTAAAAACTCAAGCTCCTGACAGGAACAACGCTGGTCAAACGAGAGGAATCATTAACGCGCTATGCTTTGCATCATCAGCAGGGAGCCACAGAAGCAGCTCACAGTACAGTGGCATTATTAACTTGAACCCTGCGCATGTTTCTACGTGTGAACGATACTGTAGGTTCTGGTGATTGATCTTTTGATGCAGAAACACAAAAAGAACCGCCCACCGTGCATGGGGGGGGGGAAGAAGCCACGGGAGCACGAGTGCATTATGCGGTTACACATCTTGAGTGAGCCATGTTTTGCAAACCTGCCTCAAGAGCGAGCGGGGAAAGAGGGAGTCAAAGTGCGTGACGTCATTAGCCAATGCCATGATGGAAGGGGAGGTGCTGGAGTGTAGCATGGCCACGAGAGCCAGGGAAAAACATACTACATGCATGCCCTAGTGCCTGGACTGGAACAGTTTTTTAATATGCATAGCCAATGTGTACAAAATGTCTGACTTAAAAATTCGCTATTGAATCCAAGGCTGAACTTGACAAACTAGTGTGAGACATATCACACAGAGGCTGACAATGCAATGATTCAAGAGCAAAAAGTTGAAACCATATTAATGAGATCCCACCACAGCATTGTCCAACGATTCCGAACATTACATTTAACATCAGCTTTGGGTACATATTTCCCTGGTCCAGAAGTGCACCTTTAATCACTACACAAACAAATGGCTCCAGCCCATCAGTCAGCAAGTTCTGCGTGATGCACATCCAAAGTACACAGCCCCTTTGCCACAGGGTCCTTCTCTGTAATCCCAACCTCCCAAGACGCAGCATCCTCATCTCCCACACCAAGCTCTCAACACACTGATAACATCCAGTCTCTCCTTTGACGCACACCAAGTGATAAGGATTAATAAGGTCCCCACTCAGGACAGCCGCCGTCCTTTGTCATTCCTTCAATGCATTAATAAAAATCCAGATGGAGAGGACTTGCGTCTGACATGGAGTCATGGATTGACTGCCATCTGGAATGCACTGATGGATTCCCCCAAATCCAGAGCCAGTTTTAAATTTATGACCCGTGTGTAGGAAGTAATGGAGGTGACTTAAGGCTGCTACAATAAAAAGGCTCTGGGAAGGAATCAAGTCCTATCAGCAAATGGCAGCATAATGCATGTCACTAATTCTCAGTTGAATGGGCAGAAAATCATTACATAATCTTGTCACAGCAACTAACACACATGTACATTTGGGGGTGCGCACAAGCGTCCTCCTGGATTTACCATGTTCACATTTTTTTCCTCAAGAGCTTATTGTAGCTAATTTGTGCACGCCCGAGAAAAGCATAACTTATGAGCAGCAAACTGTACAGGTGGACAATTAAGTGAGTAGGGGGAGAAACTGTAAATGAGTCAAAGCAATAAAAATCTGTCCTCTCACCCTCAGAGATCCTGACTAACAAAAGTGGCAGGAGACATGGACAAACTGCAAACAGGACTGGAAGAAAACTGTGAATGTTCTCAGCCTTCAACTTGTGCACATACATTTCAAGGTACTCCAATCAGAATTTGACTTTTCTCCAGTACAGTGTGTATACTACGCGCTCACAGTATTCGGCTCTCAAGTGCATTGAAAGGGTTGTTTAGATTGTTGCAACCTTTGCTCCTTTTTATTAAACATCGTGGCCATGAAAAATGTTCTCCATGCGAAATAGCACATGCCACAAATCTTGTGTTACTCTTCACGATGCTTTTATACACTCTCGCCTAATGGCATGATCATTTACAGGTAGTTTCTGGTGGCAGAGTGGCAAGAGGGGGTCAAGTGTCTTGGTGAAGGGCACAACAAACTGGGTCCTTGCTGAGCGTGAATACCAGCTTTCTTGCAGTGGTACATGCGTACTATGGGCTGTTTATATCATATAAGAGGTGCAGTCCACTAATTCGAGTGAGAATTTCTGACCAGCTCATTAGCATGGGAAGTGCCCCACAATTTCTTTTGAAAGAAAGGGAATGTTTGGCCCCCGAATTGGTGAGGTTTTTGTAAATCTTTCCCATGATCAACTCCCTGGTTCTTTGGGCTTCCATCTGAAAGCAGGATGGCTGAAAAAATATGGCTGAAAAATGGTATCCTAAATGCTCGAAAAAGAGGAAGGTTGTCACTTGAAAAATGGCTGCATGCAGACTTTGGAAAAATCACTTTTTGGGGAGTAATTTTGTTTTGAGGGAATAATTAATAAGAGTAATTTGTTGACCAATTCGTCAATGGGGCTTGAATGGGGCTGTGTCTTCTCTCAAAGACTGCACCTTTAGTACTCACACAATCATTGCAGGTGTCCAGGCAGAATGATGTCACATCACCACAGTAAAGATGCAATGACAAGTTGAACAGAACACTTACCATCACCAGTACCCCATAACAAAATTAACCATGGTTTTTTTGGGGGGGGGGTTGTCATTTTTTTCATCTATTTTTAAATGAGAGCAAAGTCAATCACTGCTTTGCCATTTCAGAGACATGAGACTGGAATGAAGATTATGAATACCTAGAAATGTAACTGAATGCGGCCTGTTTCGACATTTGGAAAGCACTGTCCCTCGGTAATTTGCCTCCATGGTTGAGGGTGAATGTTCCCAGAATAAACTGAATTGATACCCTCTGCAATCCAAAGAGTGAAAGATTCACTACACTCAAGTGACAGTGCACTCCCTCTGATTGAAATTGAGAACCAGGCAAATTTGCACAAAACTTTTTCAAACCAATATATCAAATGTTTCACTCAACTTCCCACTGGAGGTGGCCTTTTTTAAAAACTTTTTCCATCTATGTTCCATCTAAATCATCAAGCTAGTCCTCAGTTTCAATTTTTGGAAATAAAAGCATAAGAAAGAGAGCACATCTAAGACTGGCACATTAAACAAAACAAACAGCAAAGTGGAGGATTATAAGATCACCCTCACTGGACTCCTGACAGTTTTCATTCCCAATTTTGTGCAACACTCTTTTCAGAAGCAGTGTCTGGAAATACTTTGCATGGTGCTATTTTTGTTAAGGCTGTGGACTCTCAACCCACGTGTGAAACTTTGTCACCTTTTTGCATCTTTTTGATTTCTTCATTCTTTGGAACTTTGTTGTCCATCCCAAATGACATCCAAACCTGGCATCTCCCAACCGAGGTGAGAAAGTACATTCAGTGCACACAGCCATTTCTGGAACCTCACTTACTTCACATTTGCCGGAGGGCTGTCAAGCTATGGTCTGAACAACTGAGGTCTTTTTCTATCAGGCTTGTAGACTGGCTGTCAACCTCCACAAGTATGTGGGTCAGCTGAGAATAAGGTATGTTGAAATGCTACCCTTGCCTCAGGCTTGCTAAAGGGCAAACAATCACTACATTTAGCACGATCCAGCCTCTCTACATAAAAAGCTTCTTATTCAGCTTTCGCAGGCAGTACTTATTTGTCACAACGCCGATCCCACCTCTGAATTTGCCAATCAAAGTTTTTGGGGCTGAAATATCACTCAGATTTGATTTGAATTGGCTAAAACAGCTGTCTCCAATTTTCACACTCAGACGGATACATGCATTACGGAGCATGCCGCTTCCACAAACAGAGGAAAAGAACTTCAGTTCACATGTCTCCAGCCTGACAGAAATGATGGCAAGTCGGTGTTGCCCATCTTGTCCCAGACACATTCCAATTCTCCACCAAGAAAGTGGATCACTGAAGATTGCTTGCGTACAATCATGGTTTATCTGACGAGCAAGACCATGCCTGCTGCACTGTGATTTACAAACAGTGGTAACAAGATTGTAGCCCCGGGCAATACCACAAACTGATGAAATTGGATGTTCACAACTGAGGGACCAGGACGGGATAAGATGGGGATGTCATCACTAACATAGCACAGTTGCAGACATCTGCAGTCTGAACAGGGACCCTACATCTTTCAAAGGAAGACAGGCAGCTCACAGGGGAGGAGATCTCCCTTTGCACTAAATGTCATCCAACTGAATGGAGTTCAGAGTCTTCGGCTTTGTGCAGTTGCAGAATGAAGCATTTTCTGTCTCTTGTGGATGGAAGATTTGTGCCACCTTGGTGTACGATCCCCAGTGGAATGTACTCAGGCTGTTAAAAGTACCCTTAAGCATGATGCGGCAGGTACTGAGTGCTAGAATTTTGGACTGGGCCAGACAACATACTTGAAGACTTTGTCATCCCGAAGGGATGTAAGAGTAGATCTGCCTGTGAGAATCCAACTATCAAACATTGGCTTCCTGAACATACATTTTTTAACCAATCTCTGACAGCACAGGTACTAAAGGTAACAAGTGCAACCCGATCTCAGCTAAGATTCAAATAGGAAGTTACTCGAGTGTAAAACTTATCTGATTGATTAAATAATTTTCACTTTGAATGGCCTTTTCTTATTGTTTCAGTCAAGCAGAGTTAATTGTCAATATTTGGGATAAAGAGAGCTCTGTGGAATAATTACAAGTTTATACTAATGCAAAAAATCTCTTAGTGATAGCACACTGACACGTTAGCCTGTAACTCTTCATTTCATCAGAATACCTTTACAGCTAATCAAAGATAATTTCCTGAAACCTTCAACACTTATTTTACAAAAAGATAACATTTTTCAGTCAATTTGACAGTTGTTGATACCTCTTACTAAATATTGGCGTGACAGCTACGTGAGGAAGTCTTAATAAGTCTGTATTATTCTGCAAGAAATTTCTTTTTGCAGCAATCCTCCACCCTGTCCTCTTGGGCATCTGACAGCCTTATTGTTGTTGGAGCGGTGTTGTTTTTACTAGTCCATGTATCGATACACTTGGGCTCGCATGACGGCTGTTTTACCCTCCCAACGTGCCACAGTGTTTCCCTCGGCAGTCTCATGCATAAATGTATTTGGAGTATCAAAACACCCCATGGCTCCTGAGAATGTCAAAGATGCGACTCTCCTGAGGTAAGCCAGCTCCTACTGGAAACAAAAAACCCCCTGATATACGCTCTTCCCATGAATGTGGTTGGCAAAATAATCAATGTTTTGCTCCTAACAAAGTGGATTCATCCAGCTACAGTAAATGTTATCACATTAGGAGGCCACATGACATTCATGCGAAAATCTACACCGGGCCAACGAGAATTGAGTTTGGGACTTGAGAATGGACTCAAGCACTCCAAATGCTTTCACAGGAGTCTTGACGAGTCCACAGAGTTGATTTCATGTCACCTTGTCCTTTTTTAATAAACAGTCCTTTCTGTTATCTTTTTTTTTACATAAGATGTATGCAATGTAGAGTTTCAGCCAATTAGAAATTGGGTTTCTTTAAAACATCTGATGAAGCGCCGTGGGGAGGGGGGGTTGCCATGCATATCAATGAAAAAAACTGACTAAGGAAAATTGTGTATGACTACCAGCTGTGCACTCTTGTTCTGTGCACGCAACAGGAGAAACTAGGTTGCCTGCCCTGGTAGTCAGTACTGCTTCACTGCACTTGGTTAATTATCCATTGCTGTGTGGAGCAATTTATCGTAATTTGTATGCAGAAATCCTTCAATGCCCTTGTGCAAAATGTCAAGGTTATGTGAACTAAACATTATTCTCTTGGTTCAACCAAATGAGTCCGTACGAAGAAAAGAAATTATTCAAGCAAATAAACAAATTGAAACTATGCACACAGGGGTTAATGGTTCTGTTGGTCAAAACTAGCATGGTCTATACTCAGAAGAGCCAGTAGAACCGGAAGGTGGGGGTGGGGCTCTTTTCAGGGGGAGGAGCACAATGGGTTATCATATAGACACAGAATCAATTCATTAAAATTTAAAATGGGTGAACAGACCGATGTCTGCTACACATACGGGTGGCACGTGTGCCCCATGTGCTAGCCCCATACGTAACTGCCCGTACGTGACTACACTGACTTTCCAGACTGTACTGATATGCAAAAAGTGGATAACAGTGCAGATAAATTAGGTTCCATTTATTTGGACAAGTAAAACAGAAGTCCCTGCAGTGAACATGGACAAACTTTGCAAGAAAGGGCCACAATTAAATTAAATGCCGTATGGCAACACAAGTGGTAGATAAGCAACTATTTGATGATCAACTCCAACAATGCTGATTGTTCTCATATTGAATCCGATTCAGAAGGGCCAAGTCTAATAAAAGTGGCACATATCAATATCTCCCTTGCAATACATATTTTTGTGTTAATAAAATACAGTTTTTGTACCCATTTTTCCTGTGAGTTCAGTCCGGTATGGTAAAAATGGATGTGTGGTCACAACTTATTTGCATCTAATGAATATTGATTTCTGTGATGTGTTACCATGGAGAGGAAATACCACAACGCATGTGTGGCGTGCATAGCACATGTAGCCATGGACGACAGCATGAACTTGAAGAATGCTCTCATTCTTCGGAAACTCGAAGAATTTCAATCCCGATTCTTTCCCAGAATTTGTAGTACATCCACCAATGACGCACAATTTCGCCATTATTGTAAATCATGAAGAAAGGAGAACAAAGTCTCAACGGAAAAGAAATAATGTGGCACAGTAGATCCAGGACACAGATCGATCCCTGGTACACAGTGCACGCACTTGTAGCTCAATGTTCATGTACTTTTGTAGCGGAACCAGTCGTGCCATGGATACTAGTTTCAAGGTTTTCTCCGGTATCACATCATACAAATTTTCGTTTCTCAACAGCATCGCCAGCGGTCAGATTGTAGAAATTTTTCATAAAATCCAAAGACACCATTCAAAAGTTTCGGTAAAGATGCAATACAGGCATGATTTGTTGATGAATAAATGATTTATAACACACTAAACACAAAAATAGTTTATTTTCAAAACTTTCAAAATCATTGGAGTTTAAAGGACTTTAAAGATACCATGACAAAACAGTCCCTTTTAGCCAAGAATTACGAAGTAGCTACTGTAGGTATCTTGGAAAGCCAGTAATATTTATCTGCTCACCAAGCACATTACTACCTTGTGGGTGAAGCACTGTAAAATATAGAGCAATACATTTGTTTCCACCTGCCTATGTAAACCAGCCCTCAAACAGTCTGACAGAAAAGTTCATCCCAATGAGCTACAATTGACGTGAATTGTTCTCATCTTTAACATTATACTGATTGAAAGGCCATTCCAGCAGCAGTACTACTGTACATGTACATGTACATAATGGAGTGACCCATGGGCAACCCCCATTACATTCCATCATTACTTGAAGGCTTCTTTTAATCCTGCTTTTTGCTTGCCGTCTTCTGGACAGCTGTGCATTGTAATTCCCGCCTCTCAATCAAGCAAAATGCTAGCACTGCTGATGACAAGTAGCTATTACTGTAAACTGAATCATAGAAAAAAAATACATCCCTGGAGAAATGGCCCCATGGGGCTTTAGACCCTAATTCACTTTCAATTCGGATGGTTATGACAAGAACTCTTTGACTGCACAAACATAAATGCAAAGATTAAGAATTCTAACCCTTTTTTACAAATGCTCCCAAGTAAGTCCCTCTAGGCAATGAGGGAGCCCTATCAAGAATCCATTGATAAAGCAAACAGGACAAAAGTCTTTTGGAAAGGTATGTACATGCAAGACCTCTCCATTTCCATTGGCACAGCCACAGTAACTTGAACCCCAAAGTACACCACAGACTCAAGTGAAAAGAGCTTTGAAAGAGCCACCAATTACATGTATCTGAATCATGATCACATACAGGTAACCTTATACCGAGGGTCGGAATCTCCCAGGAAATAATTCTCCCGTCTTTTTTCTAGTATACACAGTATAATAGTAACAGTGTAAAATCCCTCATACATATCCATGCAACCGTGCTCTAGAGCCTTTTTTACACGCCAGACAAGCAACTAACGATTGCAACTGGTCATTCAGACATTAAAAGTTCACTAGCTCCATGTGACACGCACTCAAACTTCTGGTTTATTGTCTTTCTGTCTGATTTACGGGATACTTTCAAATGAAATCAACATTGAGCATAGTTGCTTGGATTACATACACACAAGAGACTTTGAAACACACGTACATATACTTCATCTGAGCCGCCAGATCTGAACTCATAAAAAAGCATTAAGTTCATTTCCAAATCCTGCACAACTATGCGACAAACATGTAAATCAATGAACACCTACCTTTCGGTTCACGATCACCACAGTATAGCACGCGGCATCCAGAGAAATACATGTACGTGTAATTGAGAGCAGAACTTAGAGTGTGCTTAATATTGTAGGTCTTCCCCCGGTGCGAGCATGCAATTAAAGTGTGCCAGCCTGGTCACTGGTATGTCGGTGTTGTAATTGACTGTCGAGAAAGAGCAGGGAAAATACTATGACGCACATTCAAACCATGCGCAATATCATGGAAGTCATTAATATAGTCTGTCAGTCCCCCAGCATCCGATCCCCATCTGCGCGCAGCAAAGTGAAAGGTCTAAATTGTTAATATTAAGTGCCGATTTTCTCCCGACAAACTGAAAGCGAATGCATCATGGACTTAAACTGTGCCTCCCGTTAAGAATCCTTTTAGATGAAGTGACAAGAGCAGGGATATTTGTCACATTGATGACAGTTGGAGAGTCCATTACTTACATGTACATGCTGTGCTTCACAAGCAGTGCAATTCGGGTTTGGGCAAGTACACTGTTCATGTACACCAAAAGTACACGTAGTACGGTTCGAAACCTGTTGTGTTGTGGTACACAGTGTGCATGTTTGTAAGGGAAATTTTGAAGATAAACAAATAATTTATCACAATCTCTGAAGAGTTTAAGTGAAATGCTAATTAAGCAATGCCTTTAAAGCTCAAAGCTCCCCTGGCCCTACATGCAGTAGTATAAAGCCAAGAAAAACACCTTGCTACATCAAAAGAATCACGGTATGAGCTCTGCATGCAGACCAGTAATCCAGGGCAGCAATCAATTCATTTGAGTTCATGTTATTTTTGTTGGCAAATTTGCAGAGGCTTCTACCAATGGTAGCTACTTCCTTAACTGAAAACTGTCAAGCAACAAGGCCTCTAGAGGCTTTATTTCCCCCCCTCCGCCGAAAATGTTTTAGGAGACCTACATGTACCTGTGGATTTGGCTGCAAAATCAGGTTGGCTTTGCCTAGAGACATTTATATACAACATGTATGTGGGGTAAAACTTCCATTGTAAATTTTGATGACGTAGCGTATGTTTTTCTTTACATTTGCTACCGTTCGGTAGCAGATACGATATATGCGTAAGCATAAGTCTCCACCAATCAAAACGATCGCCTCTGTCGTGTATATGTATGTCATAAATTATTCATCATTACAATGGCACACGTATTCAACACGGCATCCTTTCCGGCAGTGGTGTAAGCTCTAGACAACAATCTCTTCCAGAATTGCCTCAAATATGCCGCACCGAAGTTTGGGATTCCGATCGACAAATTGAAACCACAGCAAATGTTGGCCATGAAGGCTGTTCTGGAGGGTCAAGACGTATTTGTCAATCTTCTAACTCGATGGATATGGCAAAAGTTTTCAAATACCAGGCCGCACCGTTGTGCAGCGACTTCATGAACGTAAGTAGCCTATAGACATACTCGGACTTCTTGGCCCCCAAAACACGATTGGTTCAGTGAATAATTCATAGCATTAGCATATTGAATAATTCAGATAAACCACTGCAAACAAAGCTCCAAAGGCACTTGCGGAGGCGCGCACAGTCCACGACACACACAGCTTGGCTACTGCATGCATCGTGTGATCTTGACTATCCATTTCGCCGCGGGCGCCTTGATCAAAGACTAGTGCAAGACTTCGTCTTTGTGACAGGGCCCAACAGTCGCACAAACCTTGCACCGACTGCAACTTACTGTGCTTCAACAGAGCCTGTAGAAGATCTTTTGCAAAGTAGCACAACTCCTAATTCTGCACAATACACATTCTACAGCTGAGCCACAGCACACTTGCAACAACCTGCTGCTTTGTCCAATCAATTATAAAAGACCTACAGGTTATTATGATTCACATTTGGGAAGCATGTCATGCAGGACATTAATTCTCAGAGGCCCTGTGTGGCAGGGCACGCTGTCTTAAATGGAGAAGAAAGTAATTTGATTTGGATGTTCGATCCATGGATAAACATGTTAAATCATGCCTCTTTGGCCTGCAAAAGCCAATGTTATGAGATGAAGGGGGGGTTTACAGTTTAAGACAAGACAGACCAAGGTTTGACTTTCAGTCATATTAAAACTGCATTATCCCACCACTTTATACATTTCAGAGATAACTGCAGATAGAGTTACCAGACTTGGACTTTGGAACAGTCACACACTGGATTTGCCTGGACTGGTAAAGATTTTTCACTGTGCGTTCAATAGATTTTTATTTCACCATGGCTCGTTTCAAGTTTGACGACTCCATGATGCAGCGAATTGATCCCACTGATTTCCACTGGCAACATTATCAAATTGTCAGTGTAAATAATACAATCATTTGTAAAAACACGTCACAGCAGAAGTAACTAAAATTGACATTATTACTGAAGTTTAGAGGCATAATCTCAGATTGTGACATTTATATCTGTTAAAAATTCATATCAGATAGTTGCTGTGTGATTAATAATAAGGATACACTCTGTGTGTTTTTTTGTCATGAAATGCACGGCATAAATTATAATGTATGCACTCCAGATCTCACCGTAAAGTGAAATGTTAAAAGTACGTGGATGTAATCAAGGACACAATGTTGGCAGAGTAAACCTTTATTTGACACTCGGCACAACGCGGAGAATGTTCCTTTAAACGCTTTCATCTGTACGTGCTAATACCAAGACAGTTAATATCACAGGGCAGACCAGCAGATAGAAGCCCTACAGGTGTATCTATCTCCCAGTGTAAACATCCCGCCATGCCTGCTCCCAGACAGCCAACTTTAATATAAGGGAGACAGTGTTATTTCATTACTGACACAGCTGTACATGTTCGTATATGAACAAGTGTCAGGTACAGTGTATCGTCCTTCTCTAGTTGATTAGGGGCTTTTCGAGAACAAACACATAATAAACCGGAGGGGCCAATTTCAAGGAACAACTAAAAGCAAACTATTAAAAACTGGTGCAGGAAAAGACATTTGGCTCTGCCGAAGCAATACCAGCAACAATGTGCGACTGGATCTGCTGATGTTTGCTAAGCACCGGAACACGAACTAGGAAAAAACCCACAAACATTTAGTGATGTAAAATTCTGCCATTTTCAGCGATTTAAGTCACTAGCTGCCAGTTTGTTCTGCATGGCTGTAATTATGACAATCTTTCACTCACTGTTTTGCAAAGTACTGCACACCATGATTGCAGAACTCAAACAAGTAAGCCTCTAAAATCCAAATTTTTGAAGTAAAAAATCCCAAGAAATCATAAACCTGGCTTAGCCCTTACATAACACAGAAATATTTCTCTTTTTTTTCAATTTGACTTTGCTTACTGATACATGGTTTGAAACAAATCTTGCTGAAACACAGATTTTCATGTTAAGTCTAGTAACTGTTGACTGCTGTATTACAGAAGGCTCTTTTTACACCCCAGGGAATAGCAGTGTGTTGAGGTGACATCCTCAGAAATGGAATCCAAGTTTTTGAGGCAAGAAAACACCAGGATCAAGTCCAAGAAGTTCAAGTTATAAGAACAACTTCGATGTCTCAAAAACTCACAAGACAAAAGCCACAATTTGTACCATGGGACAAGCGTTGGAAAAAAAAAATTGACTTTTGGACTGAAAATGTATGTCAAAATTCTTCAAATCGTAACAAGGAAAAGAATTGCTCCTCCCTTCGGTCCAAGACAGTTCACTTTCAGGAAATAAGAAAGTTGGCTACATGTACATGTATAGTGTACTGGTGCATGTGAATTTAATATTTGTTCAAACAATTTCGTGGACAGAACACCAAATGCATGTTCAGATTCAATTTGACATTTACATGGAATTTAAGCAGTGCTATAAATAAAATTGTCTTCTAGACGCAGGACCTACATGTACGACTAATTTCTGTTGCATTATGCCAGAGTGGTGTGTACAAACGATCAATGACTCTCCTGTGTATGGCGAGTCCATCAAAATGTGATTAGTTTTTATAATGCGAGACAATGATGCCAAGCAAATGCTGTGAAGATGCCAGACGTATAGTTCTCAAAGACAGTTTGTAAATTTCTGAGAGATCGCAACACTTCTTGAGCAAAAAACATACATAGTATATGTACAATTTTTTTTAATTACAAGTTTATTTTTAAAATTCTTGACCATGTTCTCAACAAATTGTTAAACTGTACTGCTAATTCCCATTCAAAAGAAGAAGGAGTAAGGTTTACCCAAAAATAACCAAAGCACACCAGGTCAATTTTTTTCATAATTCATGGTAAGTAACAATGCATGCTATAACAGTGCTGGTGTTAGATTGAATTTGAAACACGGCAACTGAATCTATATATAGGATGAACCTCCCCCCCCAACCTGTCCAGAATTTCTCTATCACTTCTGTCTATTGCTCTGATAATGACAGCAATTCTACAACTGTAAATCAGGCCAGGCACAAGCCCTATGACATGCCCTGCAAACCACCCAGCTATTAATTCCCCACAACTGTTCACCTATCAATGTTTATTTTCTTAATCTGTTCTGATTTATGGCACAGACTATGTATACATAGGCGGTGTACATACATACCATATTTTATGTCACTGTCCAAGTGAAAGTTGCTGGGGAAATTGCTCCAGCATTGCCAACTGAGATTGTGTACACAGATGCACTGATTACTTCAAAGGCACACATCACATTTCCATAACAGGCGAGGACAAGACTGAACCATATTGTGTGCCATTCCATGCTTAAATTAAAGAAGCAGTCCATTTATTTATTTTGGGGGGGAGGTCAGGAAACATTAGCCTACAGATAAAATCTTAGCACACTCAAGGTATTGGAAACAAATCTAAGCATGTAGCATGCATTGTTTTTTATATACTTTCTTCAGTGTGTTAATATGCACAGGGAAAACAGCAAATCACAACCTAAACATCATCCAATCATCACGATGATTTCACTTTGTTTTTACATCTCCTGGTTAACCTATAGGCCATGTCAAGTTACATGTATATATACTTTACGTCATTACAAGCCAAGTTTGACGTCATGGAAACCTCCACGACAAAAGCAGCAATGTGCTGTTCTTTTGACAGTTTGTCAATTGGCATTACAAATTTAATCATTTGCACTAACTATTTGAAAGTACTTTGAAAGGGTTACTGGGGACAAAAAATCTTTTCAAGAGATGTACTAAGTTTGTTTTTTATAAAGAAGATCCCAGATGACGGATCGGGAAGGTTTGGAGACAAATCTAAGCAGCTGGCATGCATTGTTTTTTTTTAAATACCTTCTTCAGTGTGTTAATATGCACAGGAAAACAGCAAATCAAAACCAAAACATCATCTAATCATCACAAATGCATTCCTCATTCCAGTGTTCCACTGTTTTCACTCACTTCCATAAACTTCATTGTTCTGGATGAGGAACTGATTGGTAGTGAAAGGAGGCATGCTGGACAAGATGCATGTAGAAAATCCCAGGCCTCCCATTAAAGCCAATTTTGTTCCTTTGTCTACTGTCACAAGCATCACGCAAAGACAAGTAGGTCCAATTCACTCAACTATGAAGAAATTTACAATTAGCCTTTTGCGGGTTAAATTTTAATAGAATCTGGTACACTGAGTTCTTTAAATTCACGTGTGAACATAAAAATTTGAATTCTCCATACTAAAAACACGGTTGCAATCCTCATGATTCAGGGGAAGCTTTTGCTTAGTTACATAAGAGACGCCTTGCAACAATACACTGTTCTCAATGGATAAGAAGGGCACAAAGGAACCAGTCCATTCAAGAAATGATGGTTGCTATGCAATAGCTTGCTCTGAATCGTGAAGTATAGCAGCAATGTCTTCAGTCGGGAGAATTCAAATTGTTACATGTACATTTATGTGCAATCTCATAACTCAGTGTATCAGATTTTATTCAAATTTTACTAGCAAATGGCTTACTGTCCACACAATCCAAAACTGTATGGACTCAATGAGCACTGGGAGTCATTGAGGCCAAAAATTCAACTGTGATTTTGAACACTGCTTACAAAATTGAGCTAGGCCCTAGATTACAATGTACGGTAAAGTTGAGTTAACAGGCAGAGTATCCAGGATACAGTCAACTGTATTGTCTGCCAACTCATTCCTTCTGCCATTTGAATACCACCCCTAACGTTGCAAATGAAGGTGTTAAATCCACATTTCAACTAGCAGATTACTGACTGCTTGTCCCAGATATCACACAAATTAAGAGGGATGCATTTCTAATGGTTTCCAGATCTGATCATACACTGCAATCATTTTGTAAGAGGAAATGATTTTTATAACAGGAAGTAATGATTAGGAGTACAAGCCACAGCAATCAAGGAAAGTTACCACACGAAAAGTTACCACAAGGAAAGTTACCAGACCCCGCAGTTACATGGGTAAATCTTCAAACGTTTCCTCAAAGACAACATCCACATAAGGCAATTACAAAAATCCTATCAATGTCACAAATCCCCTGGGTTTTCAGAGAGGAGACGGGTATAGTCATGAAGTCCTAATTGTAGGGCACAAAAGACATGTAGGTGGCACTTACTGAAATGGCAACCCTGAAGGGGGATGCGTACCTAGCCTTAATCGCAGTCACCTGCCACTTTTCCTGCTACTGATGGGGGGGTCTCAGTTACGCATCAGCAGTAGGAGAAAGGCGGCATCCATTGGGATGCTGCAGTGAGCCACCTGCTCCCAATCCAGTCTGAAGGATGTTAAAGAGATCTAATGATACAGATAGTGGGTGTTAATTACTAATTCAGGATGTCGAGAAATGACTTCATGGGTAGAGATGACTCGATTAAAACAAGGATCAAGGTCAGGGACTTTTGACGTCAAGGTCATGCACACTGGTGTTTACATGTTGACAAAGGCTAATTAGCAGAGCAGATGCCTGATTGTTTAAAGTTTGAAAGAGGCTGTGTGTTATGACTGAGGGTGATGCTGAGAGAAGTGCCTGTCATCCACTGGAAAGAGCAAAGTGATGTTACTATCTCAATATCTCACACATACAGACACTGAAAATGGTCCCCTACTAGTGGCTAACACCATGAAGTGCTTGTGAGTTGTGACACATTTACATGTACATGTAGTTGCCATACAATGGACTGATACATTGTGTGCATGAAGTCTGTTTATATTATGGCATCTCACTGTTGTATGACAATTTGCACAGAGGCCTAACTAAAGTCTCGAAGCTGATTACCAATTGGATCCTTACAGGTTTCCTTGTCATCTCTTCCTGAACTTTGTACATACTGTATACAGTGCTCATGTAGCTGCCAATGGCACGAGGTCCTGGCATTAAGGTTAGAGACAACACACAGGGTCCGACGGCATGTAACAAAAACCTTTATAGAGTTTTATAGTTTTCTTTCAGGACTTTCCGGAGACCTATGGATATACTGATCCCATCATAGAATTCTGCTCTGCATTCAAAGAAGAGTACAGACAACGTATGATGACTGCAAAGTTCTAACCTCTCATAAGCCACTTTACAAGTCCAAATGTCTTTTACTGTTACTACTCGGGCCCTGCCAAGGGCCAATTTCATAGAGCTGCTTAAGCACAAAATTTGCTTCAGCAGGAAAACACTTTGCTTAATAAACAAGGTTACCAGCTCAAACTCTATCTAATTGTCATGCTAACCAAAAAACAGCTAAATACAATCCCAAAACCAATATACATCAAATGGAATTTGGCTGGTTACCTGATTTATCAAGTAAGGTTTTTTTCATGCTTAAGAAAATTTTCTGCTTAAGCGGCTCTATGAAACTGGCCCCAGCGTCAATGAAATGCATTTGATTTTTCCACTGTTTTAGCAATGTGTGTAACATTCATTTCAAAATTCCTTGCACCATTTTTAGGATGAGTCATTTTCTTTTTTACATTTTTGCTACAGATTATAGTTATATCAGTGAAGACCTACTTTTCATGGAGTTGAGATTTAAGATTTTTAATATTTTATTATTTTATAAATGCCACAGAAAACTTGTTCTACACAAATTAATTAAAACTTTTTAAGTTTTATAGCTGTATAAGTATTCATCATGTACAGCATGCCAAATTTAAGAAGCAAATCTCCATTTACATTCTGTTGATAGCCTACATTAACAACATTTTCCACCAAGATGCCACTGAATTTACACAAGGCCAACCCAAAAATGAAAATGGGCAGTTTTCCCCTGAACTGTTTTTAGGGGGGATAGATATCAGAGTTTTTAAACCAAATTCCAAAATTATTCTAGGTCACAGAATTTCTGTTGAGAACCAAAAAACAAATCAATGTAATTTCGTGTTCAAAAAGTGCACAGGGCTTTTTTGAAAATTAACATTTGGCTTAACTTGAGAACAAAACAATGGTTTAAATATTAGTAAATCAGTTTTTTATATACAATGCAAATATTGCAAAATTAGTAAGCAATGATTTTTCATTAAACAATACAATGGAATCTCAAATGTTACCAGTGCTAATTGGAGTGAAATGTATGCTTAGTACATGTATGATCTCCTGTACATTCTATGCACACTGTAAAGGCTTTCCCAGACAATATCTTGCTTTCAGTTTATGCACATATAAGTATGTTTAATTACTTACTTATTACTTGAGTATGTTTAATTACTTAACGCATTCACGGTATTGATGGACAGTGACCAATTGGGGATTTGGGCACATTAATTGTTGGCTTCTAAACATGTTTACAAGTGCTAGCAAGAATGTGTTAATCCCAGATTGAGGGTGTAACAATGATCCACCTTTACAGAAGTTTAATGAGTGTTAACTAGTAAGTCCTATGGAAAAATGCATTGAAACTCTGATGGTAACTGTTAATACAGGCTGAAGAGTTGACCACACTCAGGATGAACTCCATAGGGGTGCACCCTACTCCCCTCCCCACTGTTCAAAAGGAAACTCTTTTTCCTTTTTCCCTACTTCTTTTTGCCCTCCACCAGGTATTTCACAAACTTTAAAAACAGAAATTTGCACTCAAACAATGCCCCTTTTATATTCACGCTCACCCAAGGATGGGGTTTCCCCCCATCCCCTTTGTAAATGTTAGGTCTACCACTGAAGTTGGCTTTATGTCTGGCTTACATGTCTGGCAGAAAAACCAGCACTGACACATACAGTTCAGTACATTTGAAAAGTGGCCAGAGGTACCTACGCTTGTGAAATGAGTTGGTTTGACATGTCTCAAAGTGTGTCACGAAGGCGTAGAGGTTGCAATGATCATGTATTTTCTGAACTGAGTATCACTGAGTGTAGTGCAAAGAATTCTGAAGCAACAATTTCCGAATTGAAAATCAATGACCGGGGTACCCAACTTCATATACAATACATTTGCCTAAAACATGAATTTCCCTCGTGGCCTACAAGGAAAAGATTAATAGCTTGATGTGGGAGGGGCATACATGTACGTTGTGGGAGAATTGCATATGTATGATACCCTCGGGAGCTCTGTGCTTCAGAATCCATTTTTTCAAATGGTCCGTTCATTCAACTTACATTCAAATGTACCAACTTTACCTTCCTATGTGAGGGGTCAACAGTTCAATGTGTGCCAATGAACAATACCGACTGGCTGGCACAGAGCCAAAAGGCATTGTACAATTGAAAGGTACTGGTATGATATGGCAGAAAAATATCTTATGAGACCAGAATGTCTGATAGTGATCACGAATGATCACCGATGTGGAACTGATGATACTCTGTACAGGCCTTCACCCCATTAATTTTCACTCCAAAATTTATGGATGTAAAGAAAAGCATGCTTGCATTTGAGCTGGCATGAACACGGGAGTCAAAAGCAGTGAGAATCAAGACAATTATAAATTTTCAAATAAACCGCATTTTATCTCCATGCTTACCAAATACATGCATGGATCAGGGAACAGATGTCTCCACTCTGTACCTAAGTACCTTGCCTGCAATGTTCTGATAGCTGTAGTTTCACCACCAAAAATCCCAGTAAATACTGTTAATTCGTTTTACCCTTTTGCATTTCCTCGCAGCTGACAACAGTAAACAATCCACCAACCGTTTTACCCTTTTACTATTTTTACAGCGGTCAAACGGTATTGGGATAAATACAGTTTTACCATTTTCTTGTTTTAATCAGATTAAGTATAGTATAAAGATCAGTGACTTTGCCCAGCAGTTTTACACAAACAACTCAGCAAAACAGAAAACCAGTCAGTCTTGAGACTGATTGTTTTTCAGTTTTGGTGTCAGTTCAATGGTCAGCATGTGGTGCATTTGTCACCCTGGGCTAGGGGATGGAGAGGGGCACATCCTGCACGTGTGAAGGAGTGTATCCCTATAAATTAAGCAGAATGGCCCTGACAATACTGGGATTCAGTACTGTTGATGGGTCTAGGCCTAAACAGCCTTTATTCCAACGAATTTTATAACAGAAAAAAACAATGAAACCTCTTTTGGAGGCATCACCAACCAGAATCAGGAAACTTGCCTTCTGAATACATTCAACACACTTGGTTAATTTCCTGCTTATACCCTCAGCATTTCAAATTCTCATGTAAAACAAATTCAAAAAGAGCACGGACTGTATATGAACTTAACATCCGGAATACGGGGTCTTTTTAATTCATGTTGATTGAACTTCGAGCAAATGTGCATGTACACACACTTTATGGTTGGGCCTTTCATGAAAAATCAAAAGGTATACATGTACATACAATGGACTTGTCCATACTGCAGGTACAGTGGGTTGTTTTTTTTTCAGAAATGTTTATCCTCGAATGGTTGGGCTTGAAAGAATACTTGTGTATACTGTAGGAGAATCGGCCTATACCTCGTGGATAAAATCTTCTGGAATTATAGAACAAGTTTTTCACGTCTTTTCTTTTTAAGAAAAACACAGTAGTCTTTACTACATTAGTATTAACAATGGCATTAAATCATACTTGTCTCACTATACGTCCTGGTACGCTGGTCTCTTTTTCAAATGCTTATTTCCCCTGTGTGTAGCATGCCTTTGATGTAAAGCTACTGCATTGTTAAAGAGGGGATCTTAAATGACACAAAATGCAAAAAAAAATCATAATAGAAGTCAATAACAATCGTTTATTTAGTTAACAAACAAATTTGCCTCACGAAAACGCTAAAATTCATGCCACTTTTGTCTATTCTGGAAATTTGTGCTATTTTGCTAACACACGTGCCAGATGCAAAAGTTCGCTTCTTCATGAAAATGGGGGATATGAGTTGCCCATGAATTTGCCCTTTATTGCTAATGCTACATCTATGGAAGACAAATTCGCCTCTTTGTGAAAACGTAAAATCACAATCTCAGAATCTGTGAAACTGACAGGTTTAACCAACAACAAAAGTGGACACGAGTCCTTTTTTAAGCATGAGAACCACAGCAGTTACTACTGCCTAATATGCATTATATAAACATGAGTAAACTATATATCAAAGTGTGTGAGGCTTCCTGTCTCTTACATTTCATGAATAGCAGGATCTTGATTTTTTTTCTCAGATCAGTCTCCCCATATGCTATTACACTGTACATGTACATGTACAACAATTACTCCCTCCTACAATTCAAGTGAAGGCACATCAGGACAGGTAAATGATGGTCAAGGTACAGGTGCACTTCTAATTGTCCAAGTCTTCATTCCGTGCTACAGTTCACGTTTGCCATTAGCAACCCAAAGCTGAGGCAAATGTCAGTACAATACAAAGACATTAGCAACAATTATTCATCGAGTCCGACAAATATTTACCGAGAGATGTACATCATGATCTCTTATCTAGTTTAAGCAGTGTTGTGTACTGTGTTAACAAGGCAATACACATTTTAAAATGTTATGCACGATATGTAAAGCACTAATTACAACAACCTCAACAGGAGTTGACAGCCGTCCATACTTTTCAACTTTGTAAAAGTGAATCCAAAGGGCTTTGCTTTACTTCTCATGTAAGGAAAGACTGCATGCAACTCGTGGAGAAGTTTGACGATGACCGTGAAGAACTGAATGCAGTGAAATGTAATATGATCTCTAACCCTTATGGATCCTCCAAACTCCAAAAAGAGCTGGGATGCCAGTCAGGTTATTGTTCAGAGACTCCTGAATGTAACTTGTTAAGGCCGGAAATCGGTCTAACATTTTACACGAAAAGCCAACAATAAGGTTTTGCCTGAAAACTGACACCCTTGCAAGAACTTTAAAAAAGGTTTGGGCAGAAATTGAGTAGTCACTGTTACATGGCGCAAGGCACGATAATGCCCCTTGAAGATCGAAGAATGTGCCACTAGATCTACATTTGAGGATTTGCAGGCTGGAAAAGATTTCTTACCAAAAGTAGCTTCAGAGGTTATTGTTAGGGTGGGGTTTCAAGCAAAACTACAATGAAAAAAAAAGACTCCAACCTGCTTGATGTGATCATGGAGAAAGAACCTCTAACACATCACAGAGATATGCTCACACTAAAAAACAGAATCACCCACAACAGGACAATGTAATCAATTTTGTTTACTATGTACAGAATAATTGTTCACATTGAAACAAGACAACAGAATTGATGGCTTGGATCTTGAATAAGTTAAAGGTACTTTGTAATTTTAAAGGCTGGATAGTAGGCTACACAAATATGTGTACCCACTGAGGACAAATGCATGGAATTTACAACAGTCAGTAAATATTTGCATTTTAAGAAGAATATGTTCAGAACCTAGAACAGTCCGTATACAAAATCCAGTCGCCA
This sequence comes from Acanthaster planci, assembly GCF_001949145.1. The sequence continues at coordinate 1,158,004 of NW_019091374.1, forward strand.
TGAAAACCAAATACCATGATGAATATGCTGACGCTGATGTGTACTGACCAGCAACCTACATTGTGCAAGTAACATATTCAGTTGTGCCACTGGTGCAGTGGTCGGGCAAATCACAGTCCTCAAGTTCTCAGAAATCCATTACACAGAATGTTCATTTAATTTCTCTAAAATGTTTCTTTCATGCAGCCCTTGGCTGCTACTAACAAGTGTTTTTTATAATGGACCAGTGACCCAGTAAACCAATACTTGGGAACGGATGTTTAGAGATGAGACTTTCAGTGGAATTGCCCTAAGACTCAACCAAAGCTATGTTACACAGCAAAATATAAACTGCCCTTTCAGTTGAATGAGTTGAATGAACAGAAAAATTCAAGCCAATTCAAATAATTCCACGAATTTCTACATATTTGTGTTAATTTTAGAAATTAAAAAAAAAGTCCCACATAAGGCTGTTCCACCTTTACCGCCCCACATTCAACCTACAGTAGGCACAATATTCTTCCCAATTTCCAATCTATTTTAGGTCTTACCAGGAGTAAAATGCAGTTTTATAGTATTCATACGCTTCTATTGTGTTAAAACATTCACTGTGCGAATTTTGATGCAATTTGGAAACGAAGGGAGAATTGTTAATTTTTATGTTATTTGCAGCATTCATCAGATTTTGCAAAGTGAAGGGGGAAAGTGTGAAGCCTTGTTTCCACTTCCCAGCAACCATCCACTTCCCCCAGTAAACACCAACCTCTTCAGTAAACACTCAGAGGGCATTTGAAGCAAGGACACCGAGCAAAGTCCACATAGCAAGTTGCAATGCATGTTTTTTCCCTTCTTTTATAATTTCGATCAGATCCTATGGAAGAAATTAAAACACGAGGGTTGTCCAGGTGTGGAGAGCTCTTAGTACCCTCACTGCCAACTACATCAACCAAGGACAGCCATCTGAAGTGTAGTTCAGAATAAAAGCATACCTGACACCTTTATTTGTCACCGTATTTGCCTTTGACACATTTAATTTAATTTTTGGTAAACTCCAACCATCATCTAGTAGACTAAAAGCACATAGCCTTGAATGAATATATGTAGAAATATTTATTTGTTATTCACCTTAGTTTCCATTTGATATGCACTACTTTACTCATCAATTTATGCATTTTCCACTGAAAAGGCACTTACACATGAATGGTGATGAACAACAGCAACTGTGATTTGGAGTAGCTGGATTTCTAAGTAAAGTGTGCAATGCCTGGTCTCATATAGCAAGACCAGTTTTATTTGTCATTGTGATAGTATGGTTTAAAACCTTTCGCTGAGTAATGTGAAAGGGAACTTCACAAATGTTCCTGTAATAGAAGGGAGACCTACATTTTAACTTTTGGATTCACCTTGTCATAGATGTCTACGGCATCATGCTCAGTAACTGTAGGATCGATGTTGTGAAAAGAGAACGGGGTTTTGAGTTTCGCGGGAAATTATGAGGGGAAACTGTGAGTGTTTTAACACATGACACATCGTGGATTCAAATTTGCATGGCTGGTTTATCAGTAAGAAAGTCACATTTCTCACAATTTACAATTTGAAATTTCCAAAACATAAGGTCAGAGCAATAAAGAAAGCATTGCCTTTGGTTTTTGGGTCCCAAAAATATACAAAATAAGTCTGCATGCACAAATGTTGAACAAGCACAGTACATGGAAGTATGGATTCATAGCATAGTTCAGTGCTGAGCCCATACAATGTCAACAAGAAAAACTTGGTGCTGAGGCAGTTACTGCATACAAGAGTTACACTATTCAAAATTTCTATATATTTTTTTGAAAGCAAATGAAACTTTGCATGGACTGCTTCCAAGAATTATGCCTAATGAAAACAACTAGGGCCTATTACTTGTATACAAAATGCTTCTCCCCAAAGCAGCAGAGATCCAGGTGATTAAAAAAAAAATCTCTGAAAGTTGATCTTGTGTTTTATTGATGCAAGGTAGGCCTATATTGTACCTAAAACACTACGCTGTAAATAAGCAGTTTGGGACCTAGGCCATGCATTTTATAAACAACGAAACGGAGGCACATACATTCATTTTTCTGCACATCAAATCTCGTACATGAACACCCGAAGGGCAGTCAAAAACGCGCAACGCCTACAGCCTACAGGTCTGCCTTTAGAACCAAACGCCAAAATGCGAATGAAACTGATACATTCTTACCAAGAATAATGTCAAAAGGGAAAGAACGGCGATGCCCAGCCAACATATTCCGGTTAAACACTGTTTAACCACATACCAACACACTGCTCGTCCAAGGTTCTTCGAAACTGTGACACTGGTTAGACTCTCGATACAGCGCTGTTGTAGGTCGTGTAGTGACCATAGATTCAAGACTGGCCACAGATCATTGCGACAAGGCCCATCTGAAAACAAGTTAACTTACCCGAAAATTCTGTCATGTGTACCTCTCACCACGGTGCGTCAGAGGTACTACATAAAGTTACAAAGACAGACGGCAATAATAAGAAGGGCAGATACATGTTCTGGTGGAAAAGTGAGGGAAACTATTGGTGAAAACTGGAAAGACTTTCTGACGATATAAAATCACGATCTCACAGCAGCAGTAAACCCGCGCGTAAACTCAAGCTGTCGTCCGCCTGCAACTAGTGCAGTAGCGCCTTGGTACTAAATGGCAAGACGCAGTTTATCTGTAATGTTATTTAACTGTTCACTTGTCAAAATTTGGGGACATGGCTTTCGACTAAAAAAAAATTACTGAATTTCAAGGAGACTTTAAAAATGCAGAAAGATGGTGTCAAGATATTGCTTCCTTAGTGTCCCATGATAGCCTGGGAGGGCGCTGTGATTGTCACAAGAGCCCAATCACTGTCCCTGGCACAGTTTTTTAAGACAAGTAGTCCCAAGAACAAATGCTGCCAACGCACGTTTCAGTATCTTAACCCTGGGTTGGAACAAATTAACGTCAGCACATAAACAAGCAAATTCACGTCCTCTTTTTAAATCTTTTTTTAATAACTTCATTATTCACTGTTTTTAACCTTTCACGTCAGTTTTTTCGCTCAAAGTGACGCACGTGTGTTTGGGAACCAATATTTTGTGAAGTTTTGAAGCGTTGACCTCCCGCGACACAGTGACAATCCACACAAAAAATTGGAGCCGGCCGGAGCGTCCAGAATAGGCCTAACGTGGATGGATCCAGGCTGTCATGTAAGGACCGGGGGCAGGGTCGCAGCTTACGCAGCCTTATTGGTGAGGGGGGTCTGGGTTGTCACCAGATATTACGAATTCAATTTGATCTGAAAAGATAATTAAAAAAAATTGTACGGGACGTCCTGCCCCGTGTCAAGAGTGAACTCATCAGCGGAAGCACTGATAGAAGAAAGTAAACGCTGAAGATTTTATTACGTTTGGCAGATCAATTGACGCACCCTATAGGACTGCATTCCACTAAATCGCTAGGTTTCTACGGGTTGTGTACAGTAAGAGATGTAACAATTGGGATCGATCATATATATCTTTCTGTAAATCACGATTACGGGAATTGTGGCTACCAACAGTTCGGGGTATTCGTTCATAAAACATCCAACTTTGTGGGTTTATTTTGCGTAGGCCGAGAGACGGGCAGGTAGATTCAGACCTGAGCGCATAGTTTGACTAATATTTTAGGGTATTTTCGGGAAAGGGCTGATAAAAAAATGAAATCGCGTGGCTAACCTCATGAAAATGAAAAGAAAACTGAACATGTGGTTATCATCTTAAGTTTCCAATGAAACACGAGCGGCCAACCTGTTCCTGAGAGTCACAAGGCGGCGCTATTTCTGTCCGACTTTGTACTGTTTTCAGTGGGCGCGTGATGTCCAACTTAAGACCTCCATACAAGGAGGATCCGGGGATATCTTACCTTTTTGTCTGTTTTTAACTCAGTTCTAAATTGGTTATTTAATAACTTGAAAAAAAGCAAAATGCCTAGAGGTGTATCTATTCCACTACATTTCTTTGTAATATTTTTTTCTATTTGGTAAAAAAACCTATGTACAAACAGGTTTAGCCAGTTTACACTGAATTAACTTAACTTAAATGTACGTATTTACTCAAGTTTATGTTTATACAATTATTTATTTATTTCCAAGTAAGTTGGATTTGTCCTTTTTTATCCGCAAGTCAGTTTTTATTAGTAGTTGTTTTTTGTTTTGTTTTGTTTTGTTTTCGGTGATACCTGTAAGTGGCGGATCTACGCTTTCGGATATCAGAATAAATAAAAAAATAAACCTAGAGAGGGCGCTCTATTAATTTACTGGTGTACAGCTTGGACAGACCCCTGTCGGCAGTGATATCAAAACGCTATGTCCGATATATGGTACATGTGCCGCTTGCGGTCTGGGCATCGTTTACTTAAGTCTTCAGCGTGTAGTGTAAAATTTGGACTCCTACAATAATGTCCTCTGAAGCCTTACACGCATGTCTGTAGCATGGGTTACATGCGTTGTTGAGGCTACGCTGACGGAAGAATAGCGACTACAATTTATTGGTTAATATTAATATGACACCAAGTATGGCATATGACTTGTCAAGCCTCTTCGACATTTATATGTAAATTACCAGGTAAACACTAGTGATTCAGCAAGAATTAGTTGAGGTCGTGCATGGTATGAAGCCGGTCGAGGGTTTTCAGGTGAGTTCACAACTCCCCGACGGTCACTGTAACTTAAGGCAGTTGCAATCAGCAACGGCAGGAACATTATTTTTGTTCGTGCTCGCACCTCGCATGCTTCGCAGTGCAGTCATCGACAATAGTCAAGTTAGAGTTGACAGCGTAAAATCGCACAGACGGTACTACGGTAGGCATGTGCGTATTAAAACGGGCAAGATTTTTACTAACATAACTTAGCTTAGGCCCAAGGCCTACACAGTTGTAGATTTGGGACCTGAACTGTGCATGCAGACGTGGTAGAAAATAACGTGCAAAACAAAATCGTACCAACCTTGCTCAAAAAAGTTGGAAAAGACAGTTCTTATTCATGTTACTCCTCGATGGATTAGGCCTGATCAACCAACTTATCAAGAGAGCAAGGTAGGCCCTAACGTTAAACATGGTAAAGTGAGGTAGGGATAGGTTAGAGGAGACCCATAAACAGGGCCCTACGTATACTCCTTTGTGGATGTAGGCCTGCTGTCAAAATGGGGAACATTTTGTAGGGACAGAAATGGGATTTTA
>NW_019091374.1:1165656-1227189 GCF_001949145.1 Acanthaster planci
GACTTATTACTTGTTGGTTTGCATTCAGTCGGCACAGTTGGACAGTGAAATCAAGACTCCATCTCCCCGCTTCTGAAAATGGTTGTGCTGATATCCAGTGGTCAGCCCAACCTCGTTTCCATGCGTACGATCTTGCCGCACCATGCTTGTTCCTTGCACAATTTTTAATAGCAAGTGAACGCGCGCACACGGCCCATAGAGTTGAGGTTGCAGTCAACTTTCAATCCGACCCACACGCATTGTGTGATGCACATGAATGCGCGCGATGTGTTTGCATCGTTTTTGTCAGGAGAATGAGAGAGTGATCAGTGAAAGCTCTGATTGTTTTTCAAGAAATAGTCAATTGCATGGTCCTGAACCCATAGATCATAGGAGTGCATCAGGTTTGACGGCTCTTTAAGGGAAGATTTGATCGAGAAAGTAGACTTGTTATTAAAACAAGATGTGCCCCAATTTGACATAACTGGGCTGCATTAAAAAACCATAGCGTGACAAACCCATAAAAGTCAAAGCCCTCCAAGTCACACGGAATAGTGACTAAGAGTTCTGCAAGTAGGAGATATTCGCCAGTGACAGTTGAAGGAACTCACTCTCCCAGCAGATTAGACATTACAGCCGATACTTTCCTCTTTTGTCAGGGTAACACTTGGTAGTTAAATTGAGTAAACATTCGTGGAGCACATAGTTCACCATGTCCATCGAAGGTGTAAATGTAATTCGGCCAAACTCTCCCCCCCCGCCATAAAACCAATAAAACAGGAATTGTCTGGGTAACTCGGGTTTTTCCAATTTTTTTGGGATAGGACATGGTGCCCTCCATCTTTTGCTGAGGGTTTTAAAAGTTTGAATTTGTTGTTTAAAATGTGCAAAACCTGCAAACATTGAAACACTTTTGCTTCCCCCCCCCAATTAAATATGTTGATTTAAATCAGTGATTTGAAAAAAAAAATCATTTGATTTAAATCGCGATTTCAAGAAATTGGGATTCCCTGAATTTGTTCTTTATCTCTAGACCTCCTCAGTTCTCCAAAATCCTCCAGGTGGTTTTGGAGGATTTGGGAGAATTGAGGAAGAATGGCTTAAAAGTGTGGCTGATTGCAAAGGATACATTGTGTCAAGGTTGTGGATTAGATCTGGTGTTGTTTATGCTCAGACATGTACATGTACATGTAAGCCTTCTTTATGTACATTCCAATTCTGTCAGAAAAATTGCATTGGAAATGTTGTCTCTCACTGATTCTCTATAGAGTGTGTACACAACCAAAGAAGACGGCATCGGTAGTCAACATTCTTTCCCACCAGGGGAAGGATAACAGTCTGGGAGGGGGAACGTAGGGGTACACTAACTTCTTTTTCAGGAGGAATAGCCTGCTCCAAAACACCTGGAGGGATACATCTCGGGGACATGTCAAGGGGAGGGTATGGATTCCCGCCCCCCTTACCCTCTTTCCCACCCTGTTCCCCCTTCCATGGATCCCCACGTTTGGACATGTGCATGTATGCCACAAGGGTGGGGAGCTTAAGACTTTGTGCCTAAGACACAGATTCTTCTCTCAATGCCATATTTTATTTGGGAGGGGGGTAGTACACAATAACATTAGGCCCCAAAAAATAATTCTGTGTCAAGTTTTCCCACCGAACCATTTTTATAACATGTATAAAATCTGGAAGAACTTTCCGTACATGTCTATCTGTTTATATGCAGAAAACTCACTGTGCTGACCCAGAACAATATTTGTATGGCGTTGTGAATTTTTTAATCTCTAAAATGCACGTGTAATTTGAAAAAAAAAAAAAACGGTTTGCTAATCACTGACACAGTCTACGATTACTCAAACAAGTTTACTGGTAATGTACATGTAAACAGTGACATTGCAACTTGATTCAAACTACAACCAACAAATTAAAGCAGCAAATTTATGCATGAACAAGAAGGGAATGTGTAGGTTATTGTAGTTTTGCCTAAAGATGAGAGCAGGCACTGAGAAATTTCCAAATTTTCTTCTCGCCCAGAGATTTCTTTTGTTTATTAAAACCCTGCAAAGAGCCGCTAACGTCTTTCATGGATGCCATTTTTGCTTCATGTACTATCTCCCACATGTGCCTGTAAAGTAACCGACAAAAACTTTAGTGCAGTTGACCACATGTTTTCAACTGGGGCTGTGCTAAATAACCAAATATTCGATCGAATGTGTGAATATTTTTTTTTGTATTTGAATATTCGAATGCAAAATTCCTGAAAAGGAAGAGAAATTTTTCTTTTGTTTTAAATGAAAAAATTGCACTATGGAGGCTTGTAACAAGCAGATTCAAAGAAAAGGGAGCGAAATCTTACAATGATTCAAAACGTACATTATTCATAAAAGCAATTTAAAAGGAATAGGATTTTTCAACAGGGCAAGAAGTATTGTTCATCTCTTAAATCTTGCTAAATCGTGGCTGGAGATACTCCTAGATGTGAGAAGCTATTTTACTGATCATAATGTACGATTGTGTTTGTTATTGCAACTGATTTTGTACAGGCTTTGTTTATCAATAATCTGCCAGTCGATACGAGCGAATATTCAGATATTTGATCAAATCGAGATTTATTCAAATTGACTCAGCCCTACTTTCAACAAGTGACATAACCCCATCTGTTCCCATTGTCTTGCTGCATGTAGTTCCTGAAATCCTACATTCTAGTTGCATGTAACTGGTGTCATGGGTCTTCTGACCCTTGGAAAGCCCCTGTCATGGGAGGAGATCAAGGCCAGTGGTTATGAGGAACACATCCGACGCCATGGACTGATCCAGTTTGTAAACCTTTACAACAGGCTGAAGGACCGTCCGTGTGACGTGCTCAAGTGGGGGGACGAGGTAGGTGCCGAAATGCTGGATGTCATGCCTGGGTATTAAGCCTTTAAAGAGTGCCAAACAAAGATTGACATATTTTGACGATGTAGGTGAATAGGCAGAGCACCATTACAGTTTTTGGAGGTCACAGGGTCGAATCCCACTTCAGTGTTTCTTTTGTTTGTCTCAAGAAAATGTCCAAAGCTTTTGATTGGAGAGCTTTTCTCTTAAAATCGTATTTGTTCTTCCAATGATCATACATGTACTAGTGATAGTAATCAGTGTTTGCTTTCTAACACTGAGCAGAGAAATTCATTGGCGTCTGATTGTACATAATCTCTTAACAGTGCAAATTTGAAAAAAAAAAATCTGCTTGCACTTCTCCAGTTTTCTTCCTAGAGGAGTCTGTAACCATCTTTATATTTACATGTAGTCCTTTTCTGGTTAGTTCCACATCCACAATCATTTGCTGTGTTTTTAGTTCAGTACAGTTTTAATCTCCATGTACGTGAAACACCCTCCTTAACTTCGGCATGCATACAGAGAGGATGCACACTGAAAATTCATCTATGGAATGGCTCCTTTTCTGTGTAGATTTTCACGTCACTGAGGCTGCACAGCTACATTTAGATAACATACATGCATTAAACCTTGCTATTTGTGTAGCATTTCAGTAACAGGTGTTCAGCAGTTGCGGCGGCAGTAGTCTTTCGAGAGTGAATAATGTTATGAGGGGGCAGATCGAACATACCCAGTATTTGCAAGGCAAATATAGAACAATCTTTCTGTCTTTGAATGAAATTCTTTCCATCGAATGAATGTGGAACATTCGTCATCGTGCACAATGCCGGAATTGATCTGCTTTGTGCGCAAGTTGCCGTTATGCTTTCTCTGCATGACAAAAGTGCGACAGAAAGTTTTCACATTCTAAGCCTTCAGAGGAATTTTGTCAATCTCTGACTCTGCAACCAGCCGTGATGGCGCCTACAGTGCACAAAATTCAACAGTGTATTCAGCAGGATACAAGTAGGATAACTCTCTTGAAATACCAACTAAGTCAGTGGCCTGTGATCAACAACCCACCATTCAGATGATGGGGATTTGTGTTGTATAAAAGTGGCTCAAGAAGATCATGTGACCTGTCAGTTCATGGAGAAGAGACAGACGTCGTGCAATGTGGTGCAAATACATTTATTTATTTATTATTATTTATTTATTGTATTTGCTTTTTTTTTTTCAGGTTGAATATATGCTGGTGGCATTGGATCGCGAGAAGAAGACGGCCAAGCTCTTGCTCAAAGCAGAGGGGATTCTCCCAGCACTTCAAGCACAAGAGGAGAACAATCCCAAGTCAGTTCCAAATTGTTTGGTACACTCAGCCGGCAGGCCTGCTGTATGCCACTATTCAGCTCATTGACAATACCACCTGTAAACCATTCACCGCTTTGGCGTGGGACGTCACAATTTGAACCAAAAAGGGGCGTGTAGTTGGAATGTACCAGTGCCGTTTATCTCGATCCTTCAGTGATGTGTGACAATGCTTTCATGAGTTGAAAAAGTTAGCAGAGGGAATCTGATGTTTCTATCCTTTCTCAAACTCTTTTGACAAAGATTTCTGCCGGGGGGCAAAATGTCAGATCCTCCAGCTTTCTTCCTTTTGTATATTTTATGGGTTACTGTAGCCAGCAAGCAGTTTGCTGCTAATTTTTACATGCTCTAATAATGCCAAAGTCTCAATCGTCGTACTTGCCTGTGAAAAATCTTTGTCTCAAGTAAGAGTGTTTCAATTGAAAGAAACAGTTTCTCAGCAATACGCCTTTTACATGTAAATCATGAAAAGCGTTAAGTTGTTTGCTGTTCTTCAGTCCATCCAAGTGTAGACATCATTTCATTACGCAACTGTTGGCTAGCAGTGAGAAAATTTGAGTCCATCCAAGTGAAGGTTGGGAAGGCAACATGGAAACAGCTGTAACAGTTGGAGGGAGTTGTGATCACTAGAACCTATTGGAAATGCACTGGATGTGCACAGTACATGAATGAATGTGTTCCACGTACAAAGAGCATCTCAAACAACTGCAGTGGTTGCCTGATTGATGTGTGTTGTACCATGACTGGAGTATTTGTGGCATTATGATGTGCCATGTCGTGACAAATTTATGTGGCCTTCCTGGTGTCATGTGCCACAGGAGTGTCCTTGCAGGTTGACAAAAGAAAATACACGACCCACATCACAGCACCGGTGGCGTATCCAGTTTTTGAGTTGGGAGGGAGACACAGGATTTTTCCTCAAAGGCTGTCTTGTTTTACTCCATCCATAAAAGAATCATTCCTGGTGCTGGTACTATTTCCAACATGCAGGTGATTTGATAAAAAAAAAATTGCGATATGCCCCCCCCACCAATACACCAACCGCTGTATGCAGTTTTTCTGTCATGTCATGTCATCTCAACAATAAAAAAGCCTAGCTATTGTGTACGTGAATTGAGTTATCACTGTGCAGCCCTTTCATTAAACAATATGAGGTTTCCTGCTTGGTTACGGAGTGAACCTCTACACACCCATTGTGCCCGGCACTCAAATAATTCTGGGAGGGAAAAATAACCTTGTAGCCATGAAAGTAAAGAGATGCTTAAGATTCAAGGACAGACATATTCAAAAAAGAAAAAAATGCTGCCCTCAGTATTCAAAGAATTGCCTGAAAAACATGAAAGGATAATGGGATTTTGTCATTTTTTTGTTATTTCGCTTTCCCAGAGGGGATTTGAAAACACTGTGGCGGCCAGAATATGCTTCCTACATGGTGGAAGGAACACCAGGCAAGCCGTACGGAGGATTGATGGCACACCTGAATACGGTAGAGGCCAACATGAAGCTCAGGTTAGACTAGCTTAGCAGCAGGAGGAACCGGTGACCTTTCAAATTCAGTTCCATTCACAGGGCCAAGAGTGGTCCCCTGTCTGGAACATTAACCCATCAAGCCTTGTGATTTTTTGCACGGAAGTTCCTACAGTTTGACCCAGTCCAGTTTTGGGGTGCGTGCAGTATCCAGACAGTGTGTTCCCTGTTCTAAAATTGGCCACACAATACAGCGTAGAACACGTGTTACGCTGCATGTGTTTCATTTAACTCACTTTCCATGTAGGTATGCTATGCAGTGTGTACAATTAACATAGGCATCGGTCCAGTTATAGCCGTCAAGGCAACCCCTGCCCCAGTGACGCCGCTTTGTTGCCAGAGTCCGTCTGAATCAAGCGGCTGCAGCTTCGACAAACGCATGCATAAATGGAAAGTAATTGCAGCCGCTGACAGTGGCTTCATAGGCACACCTGTTCATTTCAGCCTCAGCCATGTTATTTGGACAGCAACTCGCCAATGCGTGCCTGGGTGTTATTCTCATCTTCCACTGAGTAATTCAATGTTTATTACATGAACTTTTAATCTCCCTCTTGCCCGTTATCGTTTGTCAGATCATGGTTTTATCAAGCAAGTCAGGGCGATTTGCTGTTGTAACAGTCAGAACATTACGACATCATTGCCATCTTCGCATGGATATGTACATTGATGCAGTGTTATTGCTACGCCGGTTGGGGATCTTCACCACAACGTTCTACCGTCCGGCACTAAGCTTGATGCAACAGCCCACCGACCGGCACAAAAATCCCAGAAAAACAGTAGTCTCTATGAAAATTTCATATTTTTACCTAAAAAATTTTTTAAAAATTGAGCTCTTAATCAATATGGAAAGAAAAACTCTCGGAAAAGTGATTTAGAGCCCCCTAAAGGGGGCCCCTGGACTCCCGGCCTTGACCCGTGAGACTCTGGTCGCTTAGTTCCTTCCGTTCACCATTGATAAATTGTCTTGCACTAAAATGTGGCGAGCTGTAACACTGCGCTGATGGTCTGTGTTTTATTATAGGTGTTACATTCTTTCATTGCATGTACATGTAAGGTAGGACAGCAGTGACCTCAAGTGCATACTTTAGCATAAATTTACACATTCCTCTCCCCCTCCCGCCCCAAATATTATGCTTGATATTTATGGGAAGCTGACAGATCCTAGTGATTGATCCAAGCACGCAATTACAAGTTTATTTGTCAGCGTGAGGAGGATTTTTAAGGTTTTGATATCCCATACTTTCACAGATATCTCGGACTTGACCTATCCGAAATCGTATCAGTGTGTTACCATGGACACCATATCTACAAGCAAACAGGGACTTGTGGCAAATCAGTATATCAAACCGAACCCCTTATTATATCGTCCAAAGTTTGCTGAATTTTCCATGATTTGTGGATAACACGTGTTGCAAAATTGGTGCAAAGAATCCAGTGCAATCCACGTCTTTAAGCTTTCACAACGCTGATGTTATTCCCCCCTTGTAGATTGTAGCTATGAAAGGACAGATTTTAATTTCATTAACTGAACATCTGCAATGGTTAAGGTCTGTTGCACAAAACAATTGATAGTGATGCGGCTTGCAATTGTCATATGATACGCTATCATTCAAACATGTTTAGTTGTTTAAAACGAAACAGAACATTATACAGTACCTGTTTGCCAATTGAAATTTGATTATTTGATCAGTTGAAAATTGACCCCAGACAAAACTAAAGAGTTATGCCAGGAACAGACGTCACTCCAATTGATATCCCTCATTTTCTGTCTCGTAAAATGTGCATGCCCATATGGTTATTAAAATTTGCCATTCTTTTTCAGGAGGCAGGAAGTCATTAAGCTATTAGACAGTGACAAAGGGGAGACAGCCCTCAGCCTTACTGTATTCCCCAGGTAAAGTAACGGCAGATTTTGTCAATGGGATGTGAACAGCATTTCACCAGTTCAGTCATCAGTGTGTGTCTTTTACCACAGGGTCCCTGTTTTTTTTGTTTTTTTTTCAAATCATCAGATCTAGTCTGAGCTCAGCGTGGGGTAGTTAGCGCTTGCACCCTTTGTCAGAAAAGAGCCCCTTCCTTGCTGCATAATGTACATGAACTGTACTTCTTTTTATGTTGTCAGCAGGTTTTGTACTAATGGTCTGCATTGCATGGAAATACACTTGCCTCTTTCAGGTTGCCAACGTTCAGTGTCATTAATGTGTAGCATTTTAATACCATAAAATCCTTGGTTTTAAAAATCAACAGACCGAATCTGAGCTCAACAGGGGGTCGTCAATGCTTGTATAGCATACCAGAAAGGGGCCCACTTCTTTGCTGTACAATATCAATGAACAGTACTACCTTTTTAGGAGAGCAGTTTTTTATTTCTTGGATTATGAACGCAGCAATTTTGCAGAGTCCAAGGACAGAAAAAAAAATTAAAATAAAACTCTAAAGTTCATTTCACCCTAGCATCTGGTCGTTATAGAGAAAAAATTTAATTTAGTCTATTTTTTTTCATAAACTCTTTAAAAAAACCATCTGGAAGAATAAAATATCAATTGTTATATTTTAATTTTTCTAGAATTGCATAGTGGCGGGTTGGTGATCCAACTAATAAAAATAAGTTGGCCTTATGTTTTCAGCAGGCTGTGTCCTTAACCCTAACCTCCTTGGGTGTATGTAAAATCGTATTGAAATTGGAGGATTTGGGAGTTTTAGGGTTAATGATGCTGTGCTTCACACTGAAAAAGGACAAGTCTCTTTCAGGTTACTAACGAAAAATTACAAAATATACAAACAGATCAGGACATGTACATGTACTTTGTGTGAACATTTGTTTGGTAATACCGTGTGTTGGGGAGTGCCGTGGCCTTGTATTTAAGAGCATCGGATGGATGCATAGTCGGCGGGTAAAGCTTCAGGTTGCAGGTTCGAATCCAGCCTTGGGTCATGATGCCAGTGCCCTTGGGTAAGGCACTTTGTCACTCATTGCCTCTCTCCATCCAGGAGTCATTGGGTACCTGTTGCCTGTGAGGGTAGAGATGGTTATTGTGGTTGATTTAGCTGCTTTGTGCCGAAATGGTAGCATCGAGCTGTATACTCCCTAGGGAGCTGAGATGGTATTGGGAATGTTTCATGGGCCCAGTGAACAGGGGTAGTAATAATGGAATTGCACCTTGATCAGTTTTACGGATAAGTGCACTCTATAATCTCTATTTTTATTATTATTATTACATGCAGTCTCCTTAAAGAGGAAGATAGCATTCTTCTTTAGTCAAATATACATGTAATCCTGTGACTTGAAAGTTACCATGAAAGGGGCCAGTATGTTACTGTCACATTAACCGTGTTTCCCTGATGGTTTTTACATATTAGCATTTCTTAAGCATTCCACAGCCTCTGTATCAATGTTGAGGCTGTGTTCTGTAATTAAAAACTCAGTTTCCTTCTCTTTTTTTGGTCAAGACCTCAAAAGTGAGCAACAATTTTGGAAGGATATTAAGTGTTTCACAGATTCATTTTCCTTTAAACAACAGCTTCTATGTTCTTTCATAAGTGTGAGATATTTTTGAGTGTTAACACATTGATTGCCAACTAGGGCTGTTTTCCAATACTCAACTTTGGCTCCGTCTCAGGCTTCAACTGTTTTTTTTTAGTACCTGACTTTGAAGCTGTAAGTGCACGTATTAGTCTAACAGTGCCACAAAACATCAAATAAGATGCAAGAGAGCAAAACCTTACAGTAATCCAATTTGATTTAAACGCTTCAGGCCCACAATCGGGGATTGGTTTCGGGGACGAAGCCTGGGACGGAGACGAAGTTGAGTATTAGAAAACGGCCTATAAGTATACTCGTAGTCACAGGTGTACCGGATTTTGCCACTGTGAGTATACTCGTAGGAAATGAAAGGCTGTTGTATTGTAAACTGAATACACGGACATCACCGGAGAACACAAACGTGGAGGGCGTACATCTGTGAAATGCTCTTGTTCAAACTGACACCTGAAAGGTGCCTATTAAATATGCGCACATGCACACATGGGGCAAATGGGAACGCCCTGTGAAATTATGCACGGCAAGCAAGGTGTTAAAACACTTGCAGAAATTTTAAAACCATCGGGGAAACACTGCTTAGATGACTGGTTCCCCATACATGTTAGTACATGTCATTTATAAGTTGTGCGTTTAGCCCCACATCAGAAGTACGTTTGTTCACTGGCTATTAATATAGATGATGTAACCTTTGGACAGGTCATGGCTTCATGTGGTGTCTGTTCTTAGAAGTGTAGTTTGATGAGCTGTAGGCATTTATACAGAGACCAGTCCAGTCTGACGTGTTCATCTTGTTTTAGGCTTGGGTGCGAAAATTTCTCCACACCATCCTATGAGCCATACCCCAGGGACGAAGGCATCTCCAAGTCTCTCTTCATTCCCGATGAAGTTATTTATCCAGGCCATCCAAGGTTCAGGTGAGAGATTGACAAAAAAATATTTCTCCTTGGCTGGAGCTTTGAAGCAATTTTCATCACGGTGCCCTAGGATGTTGGACTTTGCGCAGTATTTTGACTTCACCAGTTGTCCATTGTCCGAATTACTGGACTGTAACTATGACCGATGGAAGCCGCTTGCTAGTGGCTAAATTCAGTTTCCATCGACTCGTGTGTGATAGCCAGCCATAACCAAGTAATATGGACATGGCCATTCCGCAGCTTTATCTTGGGTTGGCGACGAGACAGATTGTGTTGGATAGCGCTTCCAGGAGTCATGAACTTGGTGCAGTGATGGTACACTGGGGCATTTTCTTAACGCCTGACAGCCAACACTCTCTTAAATTGGGTCCATTGTATTCATTATTGAGCTCGAATCTTCAGGTAGAAATTTGAAGGCTTTTTGTTCATCCACATTGTTCTGTTTGGTTTCAGTTTTTGAAAAGTACTCAAATTATTTAAACTTCGTGAAATAATCGTTTTAAGATCAAAGAATATATTTCTACAGAACGTTTGATATCCGAGCTGTGCCACACCCCCCCCACACTCTGGACCCAGCACATGCCACATATGCCTGTACCAGCAATTGCCTGCTGTCTTGAGTTTTAAGATCTGAATTTGTCTGAGATGAACATGTTTCATCATAAGGGTATTTTTCCTGTCAAGTTAGAAGTACATACAAGGCTTCTATGCACACCAACCCTTCCCCCCCCCGAGGTTAAAATGTACATCACAGCCAGTTGTATTTAATTTAATTTAATATTTGGTGCCACGGTGCCGATGCAAGGTGCATGACTGTGTCACTGCTGTTCCAGTTAACTCTCAAGTCGACAGTAAGGTGTAGAGAATTTAGGTACCTTGAGATTCATCCTGGAGGCATTTCAAGGACATTGCCATTATCCTAAATTGATCAAATTTTACTTTCTCCCAACTGCAGGAGCTTGACACAGAATATACGGAAGAGGAGAGGAGAGAAGGTGGCAATAAACATCCCAAGTAGGTGGACCGAGTTTGGGAATCAAAGCTGTAGAGTAATCTTACAAAACTGGTTTTTGGAGACGGGGAACCTTGTATGGGCGGGGACGTCTTCACTGTCAGCACCATGTATGCATCTTTTGTTCACAGGTCCACAAAATGAACACCATGCTTACATGTAATATTTGCTCAGTATTCGATGGATCTACATAAACTCGGCCATATTGGTGCTGTGCTGTTATAGTGTTCTGTACCACACTTGTGTTGACTCCTAATTGGTACAATATATCACAGATTTTGGCCACTGGTGAAGTTTGGAGGGTTGAGAGTGAATACTGTACGTAATCAGCCCGCTTCTTTGGCTCTCTGCAGTTTTCAAAGATAAGAACACCCCTTCCCCCTTTGTCGAGACATTCACCAATGACCACGATGGTGAGGGGGCTCGAGCAGCCAAGCCAGACCACGTGTACATGGACTGCATGGGTTTCGGCATGGGCAACAGCTGTCTGCAGATGACATTCCAAGCGTGTAATATCAATGAAGCGCGACACCTCTATGATCAACTTGCACCACTCTGCCCTATATTTGTGAGTGTTCAATATCAAAACGCCTCTGTTTTTTTGTTAACTGATAGTATAACTCCAGCAAGCTCGTGTTCCAGGCACAGTATTTTCAGCTAATATTTGACAAGTTAACACAACACTAGTTCTTAACAAAGTTGGACTTCGCAAATGCTGACCCTTGGCGGTCATTTGCTCTAGAGCTTTTGGAAAATGACTCCGAGATAGTGCCACGGTGGGATATTTGCCGCGGCTTGCCATGGCCTATGTCCACTTGAGGGCTACAACACATTCTCGACCTCCAAGGTCTAGTTCCTGCCTCTCTATGAATCACTCAAGCATGGGAATGAGTACAGATGTGATGCGGTATGTACAGAATCTGCAAGAAGACGTATTCATTTTAATCTAATGACAGGTGCTGGACTTTCAAATTTAATGTATACCTGTGTGACCATTTTTCTTGATTTTTCAGTTGGCCTTGAGTGCAGCCTCTCCTGTTTACAAGGGCTACTTAACAGAGCACGACTGTCGATGGAATGTCATTGCGGGATCAGTAGATGACCGGACAGAAGAGGAAAGAAACTTAAAAGTACGAGCCCTCCTCGCAAAAAATAACAGAGAAAAAAATGAAAAGAAAAGAACACAGAAATGAGAAGAAAAATTGCCAGTTTGCACAAAAATGTCATAATTGATGCTGCTTAACTGTTCATAGTTTGTCAGTCAGCTATTGTTGACTACTTTGCTTCCCCCTCCCACAAAAGAGCCACGCCTCCTTCCTGGTGGCACACATAATTTCGTGTATACAGATTCATTGTTTTTTGATTTGCACTGAAAACCTTTGTCATTTTAGGACCTGAGATAAAATGATCTGTTTGTGATTTGGTGTTGATCCCTGTGTCCTTGCAGCCACTGAAAAACAATAAGTTTGTTATCCCCAAGTCGCGGTATGACTCCATTGATAGCTACCTATCACCCAACGGGGAGCGGTACAGTGACATCGATCTGGTACTAGATGAGAAAGATTGCCAAGAGCTCATGGACAAAGGTAGGTTTGGAAACTTCCTTTTACTATAGCAATAAAAGTTCTTCAACTTTGGAAGTGTCCTTATTGTTTGGAAAGTTCCTGTTTCAGTTTGAAAAGTTTTTTTCCATTTGGAGCATTTCTCTTCCATTTGGAATGTTTTTCTTCCATTTGGAACGTTTCTCTTCCATTTGGAACGTTTCTCTTCCATTTGGAACGTTTCTCTTCCATTTGGAACATTTCTCTTCCATTTGGAACGTTTCTCTTCCATTTGGAACGTTTCTCTTCCATTTCGAATGTTCTTGTTCCATTTGAATGGGTTCCTGTTGGGAAAGCTTCTGTTTCCATGATGCTTTTCTTTTTGGAAATGTCCTGTTTAATTTGGAAACCTTATGTTTCATTTCTAAATTCCTTGTCCATTTTGAAGCTTTCTATTCTAAAAAAACTCTTTTCTGTTTGGGAAATTTTATTTCATTTGGAAAGTGATGCAATCCAGGAAATTATGGTTTGGAGTAGCGCTCTTGATTTAAGAAAGAAAATCAAGAAACTGGTCTTTCAAACTGTTTCAATTTAACAGATTTTACTGACGTTTTAAACACTGTGATCAAAGAAAAATCTTTCAAAAGTACCGAAAGAGAAGTTTTTCTTAGACACAAATCCATCAATTAAGCATGTGATCCTTCACTGACATCACAGGTAATTATTTGGCTGTGGGAACAAAAAGTTAACAGAAGGTAAACATTCCAAATTTGTAGATGCTTTTGTTTAACCCCTTCTCACCGGGAAGCGGTAAGAGCCGCTGTAAAAGTTGAGATCCCTCAGCCCGCTTTTCAGCTATTTTTCTCGGCCCATGCTCGAGCGAACACGGTGAGAGAAGGCAGACCTTGGCTCTTGTATATATGGTGATTGGCCTTTGTGTTGCCAAGAAATGAAAAGGCCGAATTTGCATCATAATCACCAGCTTCACAATAGTCCCCACTTTGAAAAGAGGCAACGGAAATGTGGAAGCGTGAGTAGAACCGCATGCCACCAAATAATCAGCCTTTTCA
The DNA here is from genome assembly GCF_001949145.1 of Acanthaster planci. The sequence continues at coordinate 1,179,465 of NW_019091374.1, forward strand.
CTGTGTAATTCAAAGCGTGTAGAGCACGCAGAGCCACAAACTGAGAATTTGCGGTTTGGCAGGTGGCCTTCGTGGTCAAGCGAGGCTAGAATTCTCGGAGTCGGCTTTCAGAAAAAAGTCCCGACGTCAAGGGGTTAAACAGCTGCTCCACTTCTGGTCGTCAACAGGTATTGATCGGCAGTTGGCTCGGCATATCGCCCATCTGTTTATCCGTGACCCAGTGTCTGTCTTTGCAGAGATGATTGACTTGGATGACACCAAGGACTCGGACCACTTTGAGGTAGATCACTAAATCCCACCCCATCTGCTCTTACTCTACCCCTTTGCGTTTAATCGTGGTCATTTCAGAAAGTCAAGCTTTGCAGTGTTGTTCTGTCCAAATGCAGTAACTCAATAGATTACTGCATATTATAGAGTGTGATACAGAAGTATGAAGCTAGTGTGTGCTTGGGCATGGGTGGAAGGGGGGGTCAAGGTGCAGTGACCGCTTTTACGGAAAACATTGAAAAGTATAAAAAGGAGAAATAGAAGAAATAAATGAGAGAAAGGAAAGTAGGCAAGGATGTGAAAATCACCTACTTGTTTCCAAATACCTCCGAATTGACCCGTTCACTGTTAACAGTGTGACAGTTTGCTGATGAGTGCCCATGAGTATGTGGGTGCCCTAAAACGGACGGTATCTCAAACATTGTTCGTGACCTTAGGATTGATTTCAAAGGAATCTCATCACTAATTTCCTAAGTGAGGGGACAAGAATGTAGGAACTTGTAGAGTGGACGATTTGTCGAAGCTCTAATTTCAAATAAATGTTTGGTTTGTAAACTTCACAGCCTGAATATCTACCCCAAAAGCTGCAGTTGTATGTACCTTTTCTTGGTTTCAATTCTAGAACATCCAGTCAACCAACTGGCAGACGATGCGGTTCAAGCCGCCACCGGTCAACTCCAACATCGGCTGGCGGGTGGAATTCCGGCCGATGGAGGTCCAGTTGACCGACTTTGAGAATGCTGCTTTTGTTGTTTTTGTCGTCCTGCTGACCCGCACCATTTTGACCTTCAAGCTGAACCTACTCATGCAGTTATCAAAGGTGACTGCCTAGTTGCAGGTTCACTGTCAATTCGGTAGCTCAGCCAGGTCCTTTTCTGCGGTGCTCACCCTATTGAGGGCGCCATTCCCTGGTTCTACTCAGAGCTGTGTATGGAGAGAGTGTCCCCAACTCCAGACTTTAGAACCAAAATGGCTGATCGTTGTGTGTGCAGTACAGCATGGGGGTATTGTGTGCTGATTGCCAATGTGCTCGGACGCTAAATCTGTCATTTTCGTTCCAACAATTGAGACACTCATGTCGCAGTTCTCTCAGCTGTGGTTCTATATGGAACTGAAAATACATTAAATTAGTCATCAGGAGAATTGGGAGGGGGGTCTAAAATGGCCTGACCTGTAGCTTTTCCTGAGTGTTAACCTCCTTCCCTGAATCTGGTTTTTATCTCATTGAAGAACTTAATCTTTTGCTGGAGGAGCATAGCTCTGTACGCTGAAGGCCTACAAGTGGTCTCAATGTCAAAAATGATGGCTGAAGCAGAGACAAACCCTGAAAGAGACTTCAAAAAAGCTGAAAAGAAGTGAAAGGCTGAACTAGCAGATGGCCCATGGTCTGTTTGAACTGGCGCTCTTTCCACTGAGCAATCCAGCCCCTCATTTGAGGTTTTTCCAAGTAGTCCATGCCTTTTTCCTGAGCTCAGAATTAGATTGGAAAACCAAGGGGCATCCAAAATTTAGACCTGGCCTGAAATGGGTTCTAATGTTAACTGAAATAGTCACCTTTGGCCACGATTGCTTTGGTATCCCACATTCTAAAGCAACTTACATCCACATTATAACCCCCTGTTCCTTCATAGGTGGACCTCAACATGCAGCAAGCGCAGAAGCGCAACGCCATCCTGAATTCAAAGTTTTACTTCCGGAAAGACCTGCGGTCCTGTGAGTAATTGTTCTGGGGCTCTTGACGACCAATATCATCCCTTAGTGTGAAGCCTGGTTTGCTCTTTCTTCCTCTGAAGACAAAACAGCCAATTATCAAGCGAGAGACCAATTTTCACCCAGTGGATTATATATAAGTCTCTCTCTTACTATTCGGGCTTAACTTCCACTTTGCATCAGTGCTAGATCTTTGACCAATGCAAGGCTAAAAATTGTCAAGAAAATTTTGAGATCATTTCTTGTGTTAAAATCCCGGGTAAGTTGTGACATTTGCTCGCTGGGTGTCTTTGACAGCTCAGTTGAAAATGCGCTGGGCTCTAGAACATTGATGCAGCCAGCAGTGCTGATGTATTAAGTCCCAAAAGAGAAAAACTTTGTCCTGATACCTGTGCAGTTCCTGTAACCCCTGACCTTTGACCAACAGGTGCATGTGATTGTCCAATCGAGGACGAGCAGTGCCTCATGAGCATCGACACCATCATCAACGGGGGTCCCCTGGGAGAGGGGCAAGGGGACTTCCCTGGCCTGATCCCTCTCATCAATCAGTACGTGGCCACTGTGGAGACAGACCTTGACACGCGGTGCACCATCATGTGCTACCTCAAGCTCATCTCGGATAGGGCCTCAGGTGGGTGGGCGTGGCCAAATGTAAAAGGGGAGGACTTAAAGTGAATATTATATTGACACTATTGACTAAGTCCTCTATGCCTAGTAGGAAAAAAAACAACTTTTAATTGAACTTGTTTTCTGCAAAATGTTTACTTTTATCTTGTTTACCTTGAGCAGTGAAATATGCTCAAACACAAGTATTGTATTTATAAATCCAATAGTGGAAAAAAGAAAAATGTCTGCTGTCAACCAAAATTTTGCGGGTGTTGGGGCATAGACCACTATCATTGGGCAGCCATCTTGCTTTCCTTGTATTCAAAACAATGTATCCAAACTGAGGCTTGAAGAAAAATAGTCTGTTCCCTTTTATCAATATGTGAAGGTGTATTACTATTGCCAGTGCGTCTATAGGGAACAAGACCAACATGGCGGCGTCATGATAAAGGTCTATTGGGGATCTCCCCTCTTGGTTGTAGGAAAGTATAAACCCAGCTATGTAATGGGAAAACCAAATGTGATTCCTTTAATCACCGTCACAGGCAAACTGGTGACATTAGCCTCCTGGATACGGAACTTCATCACCAGTCACCCAGACTACAAGCACGACTCGGTCGTCACGGAGAGGATCAACTACGACCTCGTGGAGGCATGCGATCGCATCACACAGGGTCAGTTAGAGCCTCCTGAGCTGTTTCACTGCTCCGAGTCCAAATCTTCCAATGACATTCCGAACTCAGTGAAGGTGGCCCAGGAGATAGTCTAGTGCTCTCGCCTGCTGAGGGGGGGGGAATCACTGGCACCCTGTAGTGAAGGTGGATGAAACCACAGAACTCTGATACTAATTGGACTGGGCAACAGGGGTCGAAATTAACCTTTTTTTCCCTGGTAGCCAGCAGGACCAGTGCTTCAAAATTTTCACTGGTCCTGCTGAAAGTTTGGTGGTTCCATACCAGAACTACACATGCAGCCGTTTGAGCAATCCTTGTTACGGCGCAGGCTGCGACAAATTTTTTTTTTTTTAGTTTGGCCGATTGGGCAGGCCATGCCATAAATTTGTTTGCTCGAATAGGATCCACACTTGCCCAAGATTTCCCGGAATCCATGATCATTATGGTTATTTAACTTTGGTCTACTCGTGAAAATAATGTTTGTTTGTTTTTCTTAAAACAAGCATTTTAACGTGAAGAAAGGTTGTTGAAAGATATTTGTGAAGACGGAAAAGATGTCAGATTTCAACTGGCCCACCGGACCACCAGTTTTATCAGATCAGCTGATCCGCCGACTTTTTTACTGGCCTCGGGCCAGCGGACCACCGTTAATTTCGAGCCCTGGGGTAAAGTGCCTGCAGATTGAAGCAGTCAAGCACCATCTTGTTCCTCTCTGATGTATGAGCAGTAAATATGAGAGTTTCAGTTTTTTAATTCCAAGTTTGACACGACTAAAAAGTCATACAGACACTCTCAGATTATAAACAAAGATTGCTAATATGAAGTCATCATAGCTTGTGCCCATGGTAACTGTACCATTGGGCTAGTTCATAGGGAACCAAGATGGTGAAAATGTCCACTTAAGTTGCTTCAGTTGGGCCAGTCAGGGGTGCATTTTGACAGTCGTCACCATAAATGGGTTTGGTTGGTCCTCGTTGCTGAACTGCTATTGGGCAAGCTTAAATTGGGCAAGAATTGAGCATTGGTAAGCATTGTACTCAAATCCTCCAGAATTTTCAAGCCGGAGAGAAACAAGCCAACCAATACTTGGTTGCGACTGCCAAAATTGACCGCCCCACCGTGCAGTCGGCCATCCCGATAAAACGCTTTCAGATTTGCTCCAACCTCGGGCTTTGACCACAGGCTTCACTAAGGGGATTGGGAGGGCCAGGAGGGGATGCTTAGCCCCTGGGCCCCCACCAGCCCAGAAAACAAAGGAAAAATGAAAGAATTTTAAAAAAAGTGCGTGAAAGGGATGAACCTCACCTGTTTGCTTGAAATACCTCCGATTTGACTCCTTTCATTGTTGACAATTTGTCAGTTTGCTACTCATAAGTGCCGTACCCTCCCCCAGAGAAAAACATCCCAGCAATGCCCATTCACGCTCCAAAAACAGGGTATTCCAACTGTGTACATTTCACGTGTGTATTTTATTCACTCCAAGTATACTGGGAGAAAATTCAAGATTCGTATAAAGAGAAACAATTGTGAACATTCCCAAAGTTAAGTTTGATCGTAAAATCTTTCTGATCTTGATGGAATGTATGCCATGCCATTTTACTTCTTTCAGCTTTTAACAGTAAAGGTACAGGAATACTTTTATCATACCGTGATTTTGAGAGGATTGCTTATGAAGTGGCAACCAGTTTATACAGTGCCTTCAAGAAAATGTAAATTTGACAAAAACAGACTGATCAGGTTACATTGGGAAGTATTCTGTCACAAACATATAAGATTTGGAAGCATGGTTGGGCCATTCACGCCAGCTTCGTGAGCCATTTTCTGACCACGTCAAATTCTGCAATTCCAAACCAGAGTTGGGACTATGTCGGCCACATTGAATTGAAAGTGAGGTTAACTTTTTTATTTTGGGAACCCAAGAATGAACATTAAAACAATGAAGAAAAAATCATGATAGATTCCTTTCATTTAACGATTCTCAATAATTTAAAATTTGAGGTTCGTAACATGTCAATGTGTTAAGCAACATTTAAAAAAAATAAGAAAGTGAAACGTGGAATCCAAAATTGTCTGACGCTACTCCATTTGATGGATTACATTGAATAAGGCCTAATACTGCATTCGTGCACTTGCGCAATGAGTCATCAGGCGACTGAGGGCAACGTTACAGCATGGTAGATGGCCCTTCACAAACACACTGTAGAGTAGTTTTATCGTGCAAGTGGTGTATTTATGGCTGTAATTACTAAATTATTTGAATTTGCATTGATCTGAACATTTGTTTGGGGTCCTGGGCACTATGTGGGCACTAATTTGTTCCATAGCAACAGGGATTTGGTAACATGGGCTTTTTAAGGGGGGATGTAGATACTGATGGCCTGAGATGCTTTTTGTGCATGGTACCCCGCTCATGCAATGAAGAATTAAGATTAATTGCAAGGTAACAAGGAGATGGGCCCTGGTGTTAACAAGTGCTTTCTGTCGTGCTAAACACCCATGGCAAAACTGTATTGTGAATTTACCAAATTTCCTTACTGTTGTATGATTTATATCTATATATCTCGTAAAAAAGAAAAATATTTTTTATCGGTGTACACATAGATAGCATGCCAGTAATATTTGTGTCAGAATTCATCAGCAGGCAATCATTTTTCAAGTAATTCAACCGTTCATGGTTTTTTATATTGTGGCTTATGGAAGAGAATTATGGCAGGACTCTACAACTTGATATTCATTTAGTTTACTGTGCCCGAATCACTTGGAAAGTGAGTGAAAAACAGTCAAATGCCCAGGGAGTATTGTTTTTACTTTTTGCTTATATAGTTACATATATATCTGAAAAAATATAAATATATTAGTGAAGTATGATCACTTTTTAGTTGTCAATAGACTACCCTGAGGTGAGGCCATAACTACAGTGGTAATGCATTCATATTCTAGGGCGAGAGGTGCGCGCATTTTGGGTATCCTGACACCTGTTGGTTGAAGTAGCACGTAATGCATGCGCACCATCCATCCAAGAGTGTTGTGCCTCCACAGTAATGGTATCTAATTCTGGTAGCCATGTTGACTCTATCATAGACTAATTTGTTCACATTACAGGTGATAACGAGAAGATTCTATATTTTTTAAATGAATATACATGTATCAACAAATAAGCTCATAACCATTGTTTTGGTTCATTAGTTGATAGTTCAGAATTCCTTTTTTGGCAGCCGAGCTATTTTTAAAACAAAACACAAGCCTTGGAAAAAAATCTGTTCAAATGTCTAATTAACACCCTGCAAGATGGAAAAGAGAATTTGCCGGTTGCTTATTCAAGCCTTGATTATCTGTAATAATCCTGAATTAATTTTATATTTTCACTCAATTGTACCGATCCGGTCCGATCGCTGTTGAAGATTTTGTAACACTGGCTTTGGTACTTGGTTTAACAAAATTTTTTACTTTCAATAATGATAAGAATTTCCTTTTATCATGGATTCTTAAAATGTCTTTTCCATGGATAGTACTTGGTTGCAGTATTAATAACAAACAGAGAAATGAAGAGGGTAACAAATCGCTTTACTAAAACCCATTAATACAATGAAAGTGTATTTTCAACGTTGAAGTGTCTTTTTTCCAAGTTCCTCTCATAACAGTATTTATAAAACAGATCTTGCATAAACTCTTTCTAGAAATATATGGAGAAATTTGGGAAAAAGACTTCAGACCACGCCCATCTCAAAGCAACCAATCGATGACTGCATGCCATCTGATGTTTGAACACCCTGAAGATAGGGCTACAATGCTCATCATTGTTCAGTAATGACCACAGCCCTCGCTTGAGCTCGTTGAGAGATGTGCTTGTGGATGGGAATGCATGAGCATTTTCAAATGTGAGCAAGCGTGGCGTACAAAGTGTGGACCTCTGCATAAAAGAAGTCCACGTAATGTAGGGTGCGATGGCATTGTGCGGAGTCGCACACGTCCACACACTTTTTTCCCCCCTGAAAAACCACTTAAGAGGCATGTAGGGGTCGGGGCTATCTGGCAAAATGAACAATCCAGGAAATCAAAAATCCAGCTCGAGGGAGTCTATGTGGGAGAGAAAGGAGAATTTTGCCCGAGTTTTCTTAACCACAGGAGAACAAAGGAATGTCCACCCTACATATTATGACCGAGTATGGGTAAGTTGGAGGGACCATATTGGTTGGGGAAGTAGGTCTGAACTGCATTGATTGCCTTTTTTAACAGAAAGAACATTTTTGGAGGCCACTTGCTTCATAAATTTGTTATTAGAAACTGCAAGAAAATCAGCACACTGCAATTAGTGTTTGAAGTATCAATACAATGCTACTTTATTCTGGCCTACAATTGCTAGGGAAAGGCAATATTTCCACGTTTATACAATTACAATGGGATAAACCCAGTATAAGGTGATGCTAACCAGGTTCTAGATGCCCGTAAATCACATAAATATCCTAACTACTCCTTTAACCCGTTAACAGCCACCTGTAAACTTTCAGTGTACAGTAGCTATATATGTATTTACCAAAACTGGTTTTACAGGTGCAAATCATATAAAATGTCTCATAATGTACATACAAGTATAATCAAGACTTCAAAATCATACAACGGCCTCGACAAATTTTAGGAACGACTTCAGACAGTACACAAAGGTAAGGATTAATCTCGGCATGTAACCGGTAGTTAATGGATTTAGAAAAGAGAACATTCCAGGCGCTGAAGTTCATAGACTAGCAGACTAGCCTTCAGCATAAATATATAATCTTTCTTTAATCCACAGACATGGGTCAGTGAAAAATCCCATTAAGGAAAAGAGTTCAACCAGGGTTCCGCATCCTGTCAATTATAATGTGAGGGTATTTGTACCATAAACACACTGGCACAGTTGCAGCATCACACAACAAAAGATCAATGGCTGGGCCATTTGTACTGTTACAAACTAGGAATGCCCTAAATACAACCACAATCGATACCTGTGAGGCCACAGGGGTCATTCTATAAATGGGGGGAAAGGGTACAGAAATGTGACTCTTGGGTGTCCTTGTTATAACTGTCTTGCGCAATTTGACTTGGACATATCACTGAAAGTGATTTCAAACTATATTTGTGTGGTGGGTAACTTGTATAACTTCATCACTCTGGGAAATCAAAACTTGTGTTCTGAACTTGCAAAATCATTTGTCTGATGTGACAGTAGCCTTGGTTCCAAGACCTTCCAGTAGCACACGTATACTGTTAGAGGGCGCCATCATCACGCAAATCGTTATCACAGGAAGTTATAACGATTCGGGAGGTGATAGCGCCCTGTACAATACATGTACATGTATGTACATGTACAGTACGTGTGATGGTTCATGTCGTGGAAAAACTGGAAGGTCTTGGAACCAGGACTAATGTGACAGGGCCACGAAAATAATTGGACCCCATTTTTCTAGCAAAAACCTCGGGCATTGGTAACAGGGCTTTGCACATTATTATTCTAATTCATGTGTGTTTGCCAGTCTTGAAATATCACTAAATTTGTACAAGGCAAAGAACTGTCATGTCTCAAAGTCAATATTTTTCAGTTATGCCATATAGAATCAGCAATAAAGGAAAAAAACAGAATAAAAAGACTTGGGATTGCTTGGTATTTCTACAGACTGTATATCCTCCAACATTGCAACATCATCTGCAAGACAAGGACAACTTTGTCTCAAGAGAATTCAAAAGAGGGCAATAATCACTGTACACAGGCAAGCCCAAAGTTCTATTTCCTGTTGAACTTTTCTTCTGGAGATGCCTTATGAATGTACAGTATCAGGAAAAAAAGTAGCATGAAAATAAGCTTAATCATATAAATAAGAGCACAGTGTGCAGTTTGTGCCAAATCATGCAAATACAATCAAATATATAGATACATTATGTTAATACAAGTACATTTAAAAAAAAAACTGACACAGACGCTGGGTGATTGTTATGAATGAACAGCTTGATTAAATGATTTTAGTGATTCCTCAATACGAGAGTTACGTCTTTTCAAATGTACACAAGATTCTACATGCTTATTCTCCCCAAAACTGAGCAAACAAGAGACAAAACTTGAAACTACGTTTAGACTTACACCGCAAGAAAGAAACATTCGGACATTTAAGCAGGCTTCTGAGTGAGCCGTGAAATTAACCCTTTCTGTGGAAATTTATGCTTGCCTTATATACTGAGGAACATGTACAGAAGCTTGTGGCTTCATACATTTATATAGGTGTTGTTTTTTGCCACAATAGGAGGTGGCCTCATGAACAACCATTTCAAAGTTGCGAGTGACTTACTCCTTGATTCAAAATAAAGAATTGACGTTTAAGGCTGACAGAAAAAAAATGCAATGACATCTCTGACAAATTGAAATTCAAGGTCCAGGACTTGATCCTGCAAACATTTGAAGAATTGAAACCTCAGAAAAAATGTGAAGCAGAGATTTCTACACAATTTACAGTAGCACATTGATCCATTGTATTGCACAAACCACAAGCACAGACCATAAAAGATTATGGAAAGTCAGTAGTGTTGTGATTGAAGCTGTAAATTAGCAGAAGCCATACAGCTCATACCAAAGCCAATCTGATTTAAGCGCAAAATTAGTTAGGGATACAATGAATGAAATTCAGATGCAAAGCTGACATTACTTGAACGGGAAAAAAAAACAGAAACTGACCTGAAGAGATAATCTACGTGACTGACAATTTGATTTGTAAAAGTAGCAAAAGTCAAAGATGCTCTCCCAAAAATGTTTTCAAACCAAATACAGCAAGAGATGAACATATACTAGTCATATATGTCCACTTTAAAAGTTTCAGATTACATCAGCTAAAGGGTGAGGGCTGCAAACGTGGCGGCCATCTTTGTCTGGGTACCCTGACTTCATAAGCCACCAACAAACAAAGCAGGCCTCCTGACTACTTTTTTCCCATTCAACACAGGTTTGCATCAGAAAAGATGGGATATAAAATGGGAACCTGCACATGAGAACATCTGCAACAATGACAGATGAAAACCATGCAATTGACATGCACAATAAGAACAGAATTTAATATTCTTGGTTAGTGTATTTCCCTCAAGAAACAACAGGGAAAAAACTTGGGTGACAGTGTGAAGGATCTCAAACAAGGAGAACTGATCCACAAATATACTGCAAACCAAAAAATATACATGTACGTATACACTAAAATAATTACAAATCATTTCCAGGCTATTTATGAATTTGATGCACGGCAACTTTTTGGCTACGGTTTTACAACTTGTGTTGAGTTCCATTACATCTGCATATTTTTCTTGCCAATTTTCTTTTACTTTATAAGCCATTTTGTGGTAGGGCCACATGTCAACATTTAACATGCCAGTCATTTCAATGGTATATTTCAAAGGTTAACAGGTGTCTTCTGTTCATCTGTTCCTTTTTTCAGATTTTTGCCCTTTATTTGGTTAAATATCACAGAACATATGTGTCTACTGTGAGCTTCAGCCAGAAAGCCTGGGCCCTACTTTATGGAGCTCGGCAGAAGTGAATAACTGGCAAATTTATGTTCTCATAAAAAATCTGCAGAGTACCGTGCAGTCCCTGACAATATATATGTTCCTGGCATAGCAGTTAGGCTGGCAACCTGATTTCTGCTAAAGCAAATTCTTTCTGCTAAAGCAAATTCTGCAGCAGCCCCAGCTCTCGGCTGAAGCTCACTTTATCTTTTAGTTCTTGACATTTCTGAGTCAGTGACAAGCTCTACAGCATGTTGAAACTGATCCCAAATAAGATGTCACGTGGTCTGATATTTCAAATGCCTTTCCAGTCTTACATGGACACTGTACACTACAACTTGAGGCAATCCAAGTAACTTACAATGCATCTGTATGGGCCTCAACCTGTTTATCTTGGAGATTAACTAGGTGCACTGTTCAACAAAAGCTTTTGCAAATGTTTTCAAAATATGCTTTAAAAGCCTCCCAAGGTAATTTCTGATCCTGTATCGAAAATACCTGAATTGAACTGATACGTAAGAGAACGCTTGGAAGTCAATACTCTTTCAGTTCTAAATCGTGGACTATCAAGTTGGAACACAAAAAACAGAAGTGTGCTTGTTTTCAATTTTTAGATGAGCAGTGGTCTTTCTTACAACTGAACCTCAACTTCCTTCATCTGACAGAATCTAACACCCTGTTTTGATTGAGTTTGATGGATACAGGACTTTGAAAAATAGAAATGCATTCCAGCTTTTGATTGACAAAATATATAATAAGTTCTGTGCTGCCTAAATGCATTGCATGTAAAGGCCAAATTACACAGCAAGTGAAAATGAAAATGCAGTGTTATAAAAAATTGAACATAGCGGCTCCTATGGAATTGGTCACACTGACTGCAATATACCACACGACAGGTTGGCAAACTGCTGTGATTCTAAAGCTCAGTGAATTTTTTTTCAAAGATGTCACACTGAGACAGTGCATTCTGGCCAATCAACCGTCTTGTTAGGTATGACGTCACAGATCGACTGGCATGGTTGAATGCTGTCCCTCATTACATCCTCCACTCTTCCTGTGGGGGTGCCATTCATATTGCGGAAAGTCAGTGCTTAGCATGCCAAGCGGTTTCCGCCTTGCGCGTACACGTAAAAAAATTATGCAGTCTACCGTTCGGACCGCCACTCTCAGTTATCACAGGTCTGTGTCAATGGGCACACAGGCTACGCCTGAATCTTGAATGCATTGCTAGGTCTAGGTCTTCAACAGTTGCGAAAGCACGTGCAAACAGCACTACTCAAGAAGTCTGCGTCGGACACAACTATAGCCACTTTTTTACAACTGCAGCGATTTCACTTTCCATTACTGTATGTCCTTGACAGATTCGACATGCTCAATATGTGTTACATGTGACACATGCGTCGCATGTGTCATCCTTTATGTTTCGACACCTTAGAATGTAATATTAGTTTGTACAATGCGAGGGGGGATGCGATTTAAGTATCGCATCCAAGCGAAGTTTGCATTTCCTTCAAATAAAAATGCACAACTTTTTTTTATGGAGAGGGAGAATGAAATCATGTGACCCCCAGATTTACGTCACTGTCTATTTACATGAGATGTTCCAAAGTAAAACCTGTACAAAGCAGCCACTCAAAGATGACATGGCTGTGATGGGCTGGTGTTACACTGGGTATTACAAAGAGGCTTGGCAACGCTACACACTATGGCTGCTCTGGTCATGTGCAATCCGTCCACAGGCAGCCACAAGGCGTGCAGGTCCGACCTGACCCCACGGAGAACGATAAGAAACCCAACAGACAAAGACACACACACACATGACAGACTATGGTTTCACAGGATGACGCATTTCCGCTTGCTCCGTCCGCCGGATGGCGTTGTCTTGCCCTTGCCGTTCTGCTTCTGGTTCTCCCGGGCCTTCTGCTCCCGAATCTTTCGCATGAGATCATAAAAAGCCTGAAAAAAACAATGCACATGGAAAAAAAACCCTTCACGTTAGATCTCTATGCTTATAAACGTGGATATTACTTTGATTTCACAGAGGAGATACCTTGTAGTGTGACCTTAAGCAGAGTGGGTTATAGTTGCTGCTTCCCCAACTGCTCTTCTTTGATTTGCTAAGCGAGAACCCTCAACCAAAAATGCCTCTAAACCTCTTTTTCTGGGTCGGTTCGGGCCACTCTACGTCACTCGTGCATAATGCATTCAATCTGTTGACCACTGCTCCAAAGGTTCACACAAGGTATACATTATCTAGGTACGGCTGGTACACATTCACTAGTAATAAGGAGAGCAATGCCAGAGGGCGGAGAACGTTTGGGACTGGTTAGTCACAACCCCATTACAGCTGGGTCATACTTGGCTTGGAAGCGTACACCAATGCAATTCCGTGAGGTCAGATCAAATATCTGCACTATGGCTTAGCAATAGTGGAACACATCTCAACTCAAACGAAGTTTGCAGCGAACATTTCGGGACGTCACATTTGCTTCGCTTTTCCATTCACCTGCAGCACGAACCGATTTTCTGGCATACTAAGAACCAAATTTCATAAATTTGAACGGCTTCTACATTGTCCCTGATCAGCAATCACTTGAGAGGATATTTATACTAAGATGTCAGAAAAATAAGGAGAGGAGTACCTTATCGACATTTTCCCTTGTTTTGGCCGAGGTCTCGACATAGGGAACCTTCCAAGCCGTCGCCCGGTTCCCTGCCTCCTCTGGGCTCACCTGCCTCTTGTCAGCCAGGTCCGCTTTGTTGCCAACCAAAAGAAAGGGGATCATATCTTCTGTCCGGTCGCACTTCACTCTCAAAATCTGTTCCCTAGTTTAAAAGAAAAAGATGCAAAAAGGTTTTCTTCAATTTCTGCACTGCAAAAGGCCGCGTCACTTGGAATAATTAGAATATTCCATCTTCAATTCAATTTAATATTCAGCTGTACCATATTCCCACAAAAGCACAAATAGAACAAAACTTGAAGGAGAAGTACTTTTGGCCTTACTGTGGGCATACATGCATTCAACTACTATCAAAGATCACTCAAAATACTTTGAACTATGACCTTAGACTGTAGTTTTGAAACCAAATAATTGAGACTTGCTCCCTTTTTCATTTTTACTGACTAGAGGCCACTATTACTCAAAATGGGACTTGATTTCCCTTGAGATTTGAACAAAACATACCCACATTTTTCAGAATACTTTATTTTTCCCAGACCCTTGTAGGTTCTACACTAAAATGTTTGTGAACTTAACTGTACTATTTGAGTATTATTTGCCACAACTTGAGTACCAGTTGAACTCACTGAGAACCACAACCGAGGACAACAGACCGGTATCAAGTGCATGAAACATTACTTTATATGACCATGTATGCTGCTTGAGGTATGCACAGACAACCAACCGATCATGACTTGGGATTGGCTGATTTCGACTTAGAAGAAATATAAAGGTTCAACATTACGAGTTGAGGGGACTGTCATAACCAAATCTAGTTTGAATGCCAAAGAAATAAAGTGATGGTGGCAATTCTCTTCCCCCAAAAGTCACCACAAGAACTTCTTGCCTACATGGGTGCCCAGCACCTGAGGTAGATGGTCATGAAAGTGAAACNNAGTCGGACTTGAGATATATGCAAATGTAAGTCCAGTCAAATATTGGATGTGGCGGGCTGCTGACCTGAATTCTGTAGTGGTTGCGAACGACTCCTGCTCGGTGATGCTGAAGACGCACAGGAACCCTTCCCCTGAGCGGAAGTAGTTGTCGCGGATGGCTGCGTAGTCTTCCTGGCCCGCCGTGTCCAGGATGTCAATCTGGACTTCCTCACCATCCAGCGTGATCTTCTTGCGATAGCTGTCGGCCTTGGTCGGCTCGTAGTCCTCAACAAACTAAAAGTACAGGGGACGCAATGAGAATAATTGTCTTCATTTTGTAACGGCACCTTACCACATGCTGCAGGGTGCTTTTAAAAAAGCAGTGCACACATACAGGAGATTTTCAAGATTTTCAGTGTACGTAATTCTTCAAAAATTCATCATTTCATTTAATGGACGTTTACACCCACATGAATGACTGTTTGGTGTCTACTCTAAGCTGACAGGTAACCTTCTTTGACTCCTGAATATTTCAGCCAGGCCTGCCACCCTGTAAAGAGAGCCCAGAATTGTGAGGTGTTGCGTAATTTCCTTTGTCCCCAGTGAATGCGAGTGGCATCTTTTCAAATGCGGCTGGATTAGCATGCAGCAGTACTATGTTGCTCATGGATGGGGCCCTGGAGCACTTTTGTCCACAGTGCTCATCCACGGGCGCACTATGCCCAAAACAGTGGCGTGGTATACTGTTTAAAAACAGCGACAGTTTACCTTCGAAAAATGCAAGCCAAAAAATGATGGCAATTCCCAGCAGCAGGTCTTTTGTGAGTAGGGTCTTTTGTTACACAGATCAGCACTTTTGTCCCATTTCAGGCACCCCGGCTCTGCGTATAAACCCATGGTGCTCGAAACGGGGTTCCCTGGCAGCAAGAGGTTAATGCAATTCTTCAATACGTAGGGTGACAAAGATCACTGCAGATTAGACATTAACTGATTCTTCCCATATAGTAAGCGGTAGGTCAGTTTGCATAATAAAAAAGTTAGGCAGATGAAATGAAGTTCTGCCAAACACTGTGCAGAGTCAATGTGCAGTCACAAACCCTACCCACAGCTCATCCCAATGGTGTAATTTACACCAATACATGCAGTGTAAGTTAAAAAAAAGACACTCTTCACAGAATACTTCTCGTATGTACCGCGTAACTTAATAATAATAATAAAGCATTTATAAGGNGGTCGTATTTGAGATATATGTAAATGTACGTCCAGTCGAATATTGGATGTGGCGGGCTGCTGACCTGAATTCTGTAGTGGTTGCGAACGACTCCTGCTCGGTGATGCTGAAGACACACAGGAACCCTTCCCCTGAGCGGAAGTAGTTGTCACGGATGGCTGCGTAGTCCTCCTGGCCCGCCGTGTCCAGGATGTCAATCTGGACTTCCTCACCATCCAGCGTGATCTTCTTGCGATAGCTGTCGGCCTTGGTTGGCTCGTAGTCCTCAACAAACTAAAAGTACAGGAGACACTATGAGCATAATTGCCTCCATTTTGTAATGGCACCCTAACCACTTGCTGCCTGCTTTTAAAAATGCAGTGCCAACATGCGGGAGATTTTCAAGATTTTCAATGTTCATAATTCTTTGAAAATTTATCATTTCATTTAATAGACGTTTACACCCACACGAATGACTATTTGGTGGATACTCTAAGCTGACAGGTAACTTTCATTGACTCCTGAATACTTCAGCCAGGCCTGCCGCCCTGTAAAGAGAGCCCAGGATTGTGAGGTGTTGCGTAATTTCCTTTGTCCCCAGTGAATGCGAGTGGCATCTTTTCAAACGCGGCTGGATTAGCATGCAGCAGTGCTGTGTCGCTCATCGATGAGGCCCTGGAGCACTTTCGTCCACTGTGCTAATCCGCGGGCCCGCTATGCCCAAAACAGTGGTATACTGTTTAAAAACAGCGGCAGATTACATTCAAAAAATGCAACCCAAAAAATGATGGCAATTCCCAGCAGCAGGTCTTTTGTGAGTAGGGTCTTTTGTTACACGGACCAGCACTTTTGTCCCATTTCGGGCACCCTGGCTCAGCTTATAATCCCATGGTACTCGAAACGGGGTTCCCTGGCAGCAAAAGGTTAATGCAATTCTTCAATACGTAGGGTGACAAAGATCACTGCAGATTAGACATTAACTGATTCTTCCAATAAAGTAAGCGGTAGGTCAGTTTGCATAATAAAAACGTTAGGCAGATGAAATGAAGTCCTGCCAAACACTGTGCAGAGTCAATGTGCAGTCACAAACCCTACCCACAGCTCATTCCAATGGTGTAATTTACACCAATACATGCAGTGTAAGTTAAAAAAAAAAGACACACTTCACAGAATACTTCTCGTATATACTGGGTAACTTATAGGAAATTCAATGCCAATGTCTGACTATGTGTACTTTTTGTGCCCAAATTAACTAATCTTTGGTACATGTAACTAGGGCATAAAATTCTGACCCAACTGTTCAGAACACCTCAGGAACTCGTCAAAGACGTTTGATACAGCCGCGTCCAAATTACTGGCACGTGGCTCCAGCTGGGAATAAAACGTGGCTACTAGCTAGCGGCTGCAGCTATTTCCAAAGACATATGCATTACTCCTAGCCGCAGCCAGTCAATCCGTACATGGCCTACTGATGTGCAGCATGTTCAATTACTTCACCCACACATAATACCCATGCTTTTGCCATAGGCACTGATGGACTTGTGCAATCTGTAGTAATACATTTACAAGTATATGAACGATTGCGAGTCATTCCAGGTGCCTTGACGGGTTTAAGAGGTAATGCAGTGTGCAAAATTTGCAAAGGGAATTCGAAAACCTACAAGCAATGGACATTCAACCGCACGTCTGGCCTTTTCACGATGGTGTCAGCTTTCCTTTGCATCTTTAAACTAATGTAAAGCATTCAAATTCCAGTATAGTATTGGGGAATTCTACCCCAAATATTAACCAGCTGGGTGAACTGGTCACTTGGGCCACGCCCAAGCACAAGACGTCACAAGAGTGTCAAATTGAACGTACTGTAGCTGCCCAGGTATTGAGTAATTAATCAAATGCGCTCTCTGATCCCTAGCCACCTCTGCTGAGAACCACTCCCACTGGCATCTCCCTCTATAACCTCACCTCGTCGTACATGAACTGCAACGTCAGGGCCGACTTGCCCACCCCTCCGCTGCCCACCATTATCACTTTGTGCAGGGGTAATGCCTTGGGAGTTGGCATGGTGATCCTGGCTCGCTGGGGATTCTTCCCGAAAACCGACCGAAGAAATCGTCTCAACCCTTCTGGACTGTAAATATCAATGAAGTTGAAAAAAAAAAAAAAAATTACACTGAGAAACATTTGGAATGCACATCTATGTACATATACATGTAAATGCAACTGAAACATTTCATGAACTGAACAATGATAAATGTACACTACATGTACAGTCAGGAAAGGCATGAAACAAAACAGCTGAAGTTACCTGCATTGTACCGTACACTTCACAAATTCAATTGAAAATATTAATATTGCCATAAGGCATGGTTCCAACATGTGAATTACTGCTGCTGGGAGAATTACATTTACATGTACATGGACTACTTCATTGCAACCACAAGCAGAAACCTTAATAAAAAAAATATCAACAGCAAATACATTTCATGTACATGTACATGGATGCTGTACAAACAAGCCAGTTAAATTAACAGCACAGAAACTGAGTTTTGCACTTAATTTCCTGCCCCCCGCCCCAGCCATGGTGTGGTACTCGTGCACCAGCCTACACTAGGGTGTGCAAAATTGTTTGTTTAATTAGTCATTATGGCACTAGGACTCCTCCTCTTGTCAACAGCAGGGACCATCATAGATGTACTTTGAACTGCTTGAACATTTTGCCAACACACAAGCTGTACAGTACATGGTGGTCTGCATGTGGCCCAATGTACAGGTGTATTTTTACTGTACATGTTCATATGCACCTATACCATAAAGAGCTTGCTGAATTTTTTTTACTGGTCTCCATGGAATTCACGTCAAATCCGCGCCCTGCACTCGCACATGCTTCAGCAGCGTGGAATTCCGCAGATAAAAAAAAAGACAGCATGACAGTGCGGCGCGATATGCCGGATAACAGCCCATGAATCAAATGTGGAAGATATATGTACACATACGTGTACGTCCAGTTCAGACAGATGGACACTGATTAAGCCCACCTCTCCTGAGGCCTTATCGATGTGCAATGAATTTATTGAATATTTTATGTACATTGAATCAATCCACTCAGCACAGGAGACAGACTGTAAATATGAATACAATGAATTACAGGTACTGTCCTTTTTGCAAACATCCAAAAATGTGCTATACCTGTACATCTACGGGTATGCATCTCAATTTGCATCAGAAAGAGAAGGTCTTAGTTTCAACTGTGAATTGCTCTCTATCAATATTACGGGACATGTACATGCAACTATACGTTTCAAAATGAAATTAAAATCTTCACTATTCTGGCACGAGCAACATACAGGAAGGAAGTGCACACATACTGCTAGAAAGCAAAATAAAACAAAATCAAATATGCTAAAAGCAGAAAACCCTTGTATAAAGTGTGCCTGGATAAATTTGTATTGAAAAGGAGATTTGTTTTTCCTTCAACTGTCTCTTTAAAGCGACATTAAGGAGTTCAAAGTCCATGATGTAACCAAATGACATGCTTTTGTGCACATGTGTCTCAATCCAGCTGTCATGTCCACACTCAATCCCAGCCCGGCGGGTACACACTATTTGCCCTCCCTCTTCTGCTCGCTTGGCTCCTCCTCTCAGCCCATGACGTGGGTTTGCCCCTCCGTCCCCCCATCAGGGGGACTGATCGACGCTGGCAGCTGATGGGAGCTTATTGCATTATCCACCCACGGTTGGCCTGGCCCTGGCGTGGCAAGCCCTGCTAGGCTGAGCCATGCCAATGATACGCAGCTATTATTGGGGAGATGCACACAGCTAGGATCCCATTTCCAATCCCATTTCCCATTGGTACCGTACACTATATATGAATCATCTCGAGGTTTTTTCCCAACAATCAACATCATAAAACACGCTGCAAAATACATGTATAAAAGTACCTTACCATTACATATACAAACATGAATTGTATATGTACAAATGTACAACACACATCTAATGTACATGTACCGGTACATGTTCAAAGCACATGTAAAGAACAGTGTACAACACATTTGTAATGTACAACTTACGCACATGTACATGTACCGTACAACGCACAGCAGTGTACAACACACAAGTGATGCACAGCGCACATGTAACGTACAATGCATATGCATTGTAATATACAATGCACATGTAATGTACCGGTACATGTATGTACGTACAACGTGCAAATTTGCACACATGCATGCATGTGTAATGTGCTGGAGTACTTGTAGGAATTGGTCCCAAAAGTCCCAGCCCAGAGGATCAGCATACTAGTGCATGTACATGTGTACATACATGCTGTGATTCTCTCTTTTCCTGGTGTACATAAACGTTTGTTCACCCTCATTCAAGCATTCTAACTATGCACTATATGTACACCCCACTGGATGATGACCTTTCAGATGGACTGCCTGTAGTTCATTGGCCATATGCAAAGTTCTGCATTATTTATATACAGTCATGACAGTAGAGACTGTGATAAAGGTAAACAAAAACATCCACCTCCTCTGCCAATTCAACCCAGTTTGTTAACAGGATTGATTGGACTCTTCCCTCTAGAGCTACCCAAGTAATTACATTACCTCCGAGCCGATTCTGACGAGGGCCCAAAGAGCATTCAAGGGGTTGGAACACAAACAACCTGTCTGCCTCAAGGGCCAATCAAAATGAAATGTTGTTGAGCAACAACGGAGGTAGCCAACACCTACATGTGAAAATAACTATACCCTTGTTGGTTGGCAACACCAGAACATTAGGGATGAAACAATGTGGCATGTGTTGCTCATGTACATGTACACTCCTAGATCATTAATGTACGTACATGTCTCACGGAAGAATGATCACTTGTAGTGTAGTGTACATGTACATGTATTTATGTACATGTAGTGTACATGTACACAGGTCAGGGACTCGCCATATGGGTATATGATAGTAATTTTGTTCCCGGTTCATCAACTGCCAACATGTATTCTAATAGTATTAGTAACAATGCTGCTATCAGTACATGTCACTCTTGCAAACATTGTTCCACTCCAAACTGTGGTACATGTAGTGCTGTTACCTACAATGTACATGTACATGTGCACCCTGGTACACTGTACATGTACATGTACGTGGCATGACAGTGCAAAAACTAACCTTTTTATTTTCACGACTGATGCCTTTTTGTGTCAATTTAGCTTGCCTAACTTTGGTTTTGATTGTCATCAATGTTGTAGAAAATTGGAATGTCAAGTGTTCAGGAAAAGTTTAACACACTGTACATGTGTGCATGTCATCAAATTACACGACACTATGTACATTCCGTCCATAGCATATTTGCAGTTGCTATCACATGTCCTGGATATATCCTCCAGTGTAAGTCGTTGTAAAACACTCTATCCATGAAATAAATATTATGAGATAAAACTGAGAAATGTAGCAAGACATATTATTAATGACATGATACACGGCATGTACACGTCCATGGCTTTGAACCCAAGTTACAAACTACACATGAAAGTCATTGCATACTGTCATATTTCCGGTTGATATGTGGTTACAGAATACACTGTGCACAGTCCCTTGAACAGAAGCAGGAAGTCAAGTGAGCTCAGTGGGGATATGGCAAAATAACTTGAGTTCCAAAAAAAGCTTGATGACAAATGTAGCATGGCAACAACTGGAAAGAAAGAAGTTAGTTAGGGGCCATTCAAAATTTTCAATGTTTTTATATTTCAATTCTTTTTTTCGAAATAGTGGGTGGGTGGGTCAAGGAGAATAACTGAAAATTGAAATTCAGTTTTGATTTTTAGGGTGGTAATCTCAAGCATGAAAAGTGATCAGACAGGTCACTGATTGTCTCTTACTCTGTCATACATGTACATTTGCATGCGTACTGTATGTACATGTACATCTATGTACACTCATACATGTATCAAGGTCAAATGAGTTACTGTCCATGTACATGTATAAAGGTTAAATGAGTTACATGTACATGTACATGTATAAAGGTCAACTGAGTTACATGTACATGTATAAAGGTTAAATGAGTTACATGTAAATGTATAAAGGTCAAATGAGTTACATGTACATGTATAAAGGTCAAATCACTTATGTGTACATGTATAAAGGTCAAATCACTTACGTGTACATGTATAAAGGTCAAATCACTTACGTGTACATGTATAGAGGTCAAATCACTTACGTGTACATGTATAAAGGTCAAATCACTTACGTGTACATGTATTAAGGTCAAATCACTTACTGTACATGTATAAAGGTCAAATGGGTTACATGTACAGTACATGGCTACGCACTGTACAGGTGTATTCCAATTAATGCACACATTGTTAGTTTACTATAATTCAACTGCATTTTTCATTGCACAATTTCACTATGAGCACATCAACTTTTTTAACCCTATTGACACCATTAGATAACGGTCATGTCCTCTTACAAGCGACAGGGCCGAGTACTACATTTTGCTACGAGTAGTAATTTGTTGTACTACGTAGGGTTAAACTGAGTAATTGCTGTCCATGAGGGAGGCTACACTCACGCAAGACTACAGATCGCAGATGAATGAAAACAGTTCTACACCTGTCACGCACACCGTTAAATTGTACACACATTCATGCAGGTCTCCATCATAGCATACAGACACACCCATTAGGCTCGATTCTCAAACAGTACCCTTTGATCAACTTACACAGAAGCCATTGATTGAAGAATTTCTCATCAGCGGATATAATTCCAATTCAAGAAATTCCCCTCCGGGATGAAAGGGTATGAAGGCACAGGTGATGTATAAACTGTAACAATTATTGTTAAGTCCTCGGTGATAATAATCCACGAAAGCACAACCGTTTTCCGATGTCCATTTATTCACAATGAGCAGTCTGCACTTTGTACACGTCAATGCACAAAATACGTCTATTTCAATCCCTCCCTCAGACGTGCTGTGCCGTACTAGTACATGTACACTTGTACCGTCGTGCAGGTTCACTGTACACAAGGATGCAGGGATGAGTCACACAACAAGTGTCCCAAAAGAGAATGTTGAGCTTCATGGACATGACATGTACATGCAGCACTGTGACAAACACTCAGGAGCAGCACACACTTAAAAACAAGTAGTTTTTAATTTGTAACTACAATAGTATACTGTGTGTGTCTCTCTCTCTGCAGGCATGGCATACATAGTGTGGACCTCTTCACAAAAGAAGTCCGCATAATGTAGGGTGCGATGGCGTAGTGTGGACTCGCACATGTCCACACAATGTTTCCCCCTCTCTGAAAACAGTTTCAGAGACATTTTGGGGTCAAGGTTATCTGTGGCAAAATGAAGAGGAACAGTCCAGGAAATTATCATAAAAAAATCTAGCTCAAAGGAGTTATCCAAGTTGGAGAAAAAGGAGCATTATCCTCAAGTTTTCTTAACCACAGGAGAACAAAGTAATGTCCACCCTTTGTATGTAAAAACAGGTAGGTGTGTACATGCACATGTACTTTACAAGCAAGGGACAAACCACTTTTTTTTAGGCTTTCGGTGTGCAGGGGCAGATCCAGGACCAATTTTTCAGGTGGCGGGGAGACACAAATTGGGGCATATTTTCTGCACATGTTTTTGGCCCTTAAGATTTCTTGCACACTCTGGAGGGGGGAGGGGTGGACCAACAATCAAGTCCCCCAAAAGTTGCCTTTCTCTCAGGATAATTTAAAAACAAACAACAATTTCTGCATTTTGTAGGGGGTGTGGGGTGGGAAGGGTGGTGCATATTGCTGCCTCCTTGGACGCATGTGAAATTTGCTTATGGCTGGATGCCCTGGTCTTCACAGCATTGAAGGGACAACTTCTGCTGTTTGGAAAGTCAGGACCAAGTTGTGGGGATGAATAAAACTACAAGATAACAGCATCCAACTCCATCCAAAAGCTAATAATACACAGAATAAACAATAAATATCACACCACCCAAAACCTTTACTGCATCTAACAATGACTACAGTGACTAACTTACACATTACACGTACAGGTATTTCCCTGTACGGCCATAGTACTGTACACATGCATTACTTTGAATAGGAAAAGGAAAGGATCTAAACTTGCTACTAGTATGCACGTCCACGGATGAGTCATTTACTTCTCAACAAAGTTCAATTTGAATTCATCGCCACTTCAACTAGCTTGGACAAACCTTTATTTTGTCAGGAAGCTGATCATTTATCAACATGTATTTTGGAAATCTATGGTTCACATTGTACTGGCTGCAAACACTGATATTGGCCTCGGTGCTTTGCTTAATGAACTACCGTAGCTGAATCACCAGGAAATTTCCTGATTTTGAAATGACAACATCTCTCAATTTAAATCTATTACTAGTCCTAGAGCCAAGGGGTTCTTCTATTCACAAATCTCAGTTGTTCTATTCATGAAAATATGAAAACAAATAATTGTGATTTGCTACGAATAGAGATGAGTGTTCCAACTGTTGGACTCTGTGGTATATAAGCTGGCTATATCATATTTTACCAAAAAACAATAAGATTCTAGGAGGAAAAAATTTCATAACGTCCTTGGAACCAAGCATGTAAGTCACTGTACACAAGACATGCATGCGCATGTATCAAATGCACATCAAGGTGAAGGTCGTAAGTTCAAAGAGTACTTAACCATCAGAATAAAATCAGGTGCAAACAAAACCCCATCCCCTCAAAGCAAAACTGATTTCTAGCGTAGTAATGCCCGCTGCTGGAGGCCACCCACGTAATATACATGGCTGACAGACGACTTAATGCAAGGGTTCCTATCCAGCCCAAGGCTCCCAGCACGGGCCTGGCAGAAGCAATCGGGTGATTTCACGCTACTCGGTTGGGACATGGACGTCACAAGTCTATAATCCCAGGCAGAATGCGCAAACACAAAAGCAAACAGCAGGGAGAGCTGATGAGATTGTCACTGTGTGTCCCCTAACAGATTTTTGTTTTATAAACATACACGTACATGTAAGTGGATGAGTTCCGTAATGGCTACACCTGTATCTATCCGTTTGTTGAATTGACAGGGTAATGACAGCGTAATGTGTACCTAGGTAAACCTACCATATGGGTGCTACATTTCTGGGCTAAAAAGACAGAAAATCAATACAAAACAAAATTACATACTGGTCATTTCTCCATCTATTCTTTTAATTGAACTTTTGTTTTCAAAAAATTCAGACAAAACATATTTTAATTTCCAAAAGGTGATGTCACACTAAGCATGTTCAAAGACATCAGACAGTTAAACATTCATTCTGAATAAATAGCACGAGGGCTTGGAACAGTCTTTGTCCCCCCTCCAAAAAAAAGATGATCAGAAACATGAATACGGGTAATTAAAGAAATTACGGGTTCAAAGGTGTGACATTTTTGTGTCCCTGTTACAAGTACAGGTACATCTGACCTTTGTTATTTGACATGGAAAGATCACCGGAATCGATTTCAAACTATTACTATTTGTTTGGCAGGTAATGTGTATAAATTCATCACTCTTGGAAATTACAAAAATGTGTTCTGAACTTACAAAATCATATGTGAGACATGAAAAGGACACAAAAAATGGACCCCTAATTTGTGGAATCACCCACAAAAATGACTTCTTTGAATCAAATGAGATGTTCATCTTACAAATGAACAAGACCATCTTGCAAGGTCAACACTGAGTCAGTGGGCTGCAAATCAACTTTATAGAAAAATCACTACCCATGGATCAAATGGTCTAATCTGAATGGCAAAGATATTAGACAGGAAATTAATTTTTCTGCCCTTTCCTTTCCATCAGTTCTTAGTTGATTTGTTCCAGGCATATGTCCAGTGGGTCTACTTAACTATGGGGGCCAGAAGAAAAAAAATCAATCATGTTTGGCTGACTGGGGGTCGCTAACCGGTGATCCCCTATTCATCGTGCATTGTTATATTTGCTCTCGTCCTCAGATAAAGGGTCAATTTCACTCCTGACAAGGCTGAGCTCACATGGTTTCCCCTGCAAAAACGAGCTACCAATCAAGCTAAGCCAATTATAAGACATGCATACTTGGATAGTGCAAATAACGGCTACCTGTATCTTAGTAAATTCATGTCAAGACCAAGACCGGTACATGTACAGTGACATGATCAAACTATCATACATATCTTATATCATACCTACTGGCATGTACATGTACAGTGGAACACTGTCGTAACAAGGTCCCAAGGACTTCCAAAAAATTACCTTCCTCTAACGGGTACCGGTACCTTGTATTATTTATTTGTAACAGAAAACAAAGAAAAACAGAGACATACCGGTAGGACTTAAAGTTTTCCTAGTAATAAAGTTTTCCTAGTAATAAGCATCACCTTCTTATTATCGGTGCTCTTATGGACATGTGCAAATGATGCAAATCACTATACACCCATACCGTTACTTGCTCAGCAGTTGTAGGGGCCACACTCGTGTTGAAACACAAATTTGTGGTGGCCACAAACGTTCTGAGGATAATAATGTTCTGTCCACACAACTCAGTCCTGACTGTCCGAACGAAAAGAAACTATCCCTAATTGTGGTGGAAGCCTACCTGCACCTCAGTATTCCGAGAACTCTTGAGTCACTACTCTGTACTACTCCATGTGAGTAGCATGGAGTAATGACTCAGAGTAACCTACAGTCATAAGTAGGCCTACTTGTCACTGGGTTATCTATAGGGACCACACTTTATACTGAAATATTTACAAGCATTACGGTCGGCTAAAAATGTCATGGGGACACATTTTTGTCTCCACAACCCGGTTCTGAGCTTCGTCAAAAGAAGTTCAAAAGTGTCCCATTAATATACTTGGCACCAGAATGTGTGTGCAAAATAAACGTGCACAAAATATACACAAACAAGCTCACAATAATCTGACTTTTCGAATTTATCAAGTTGAACCAACAACAAACAAATCAGAAAATACGACTGTATTTACCAAATGGAGTAGGGTGCATGAAGTTTAGTAATTTCAGTAGAACTTACAATATGTACTGTATGCACCTGTAGGCCTACCTGGAATACACACTTGAACCTGGCCCTCTGGTAGAATGGAACAACTCATAAACAGTAGGAAACACCTAGACAACACATCACAATAGATGACTAGGATGTGAGTCATGTGTGGAGTTAACTGACAATACATGTTAACTGTTATCAGTTTTGATGGCAGGATGACTCAACGGGTACGTGGGCGGGGACAGGGAAACTTTGTGGGCTGGCTGCTGACTGGACCTCGAAGTTGGAGAAAAGATGAGGGCACGTGTGTCCGTAGAGCAGCACTGTTGGTGTGCACAATCAAGACTGTTTGCGTAGCAACTGGCTTGCAAACTGTACATGTGCATGTGAAATTTTAACCACAAAAACCCAACATGTCCCGGTACATGTTCTCCTTGGTCTAATTTCACGCATGCAGAACGGCTAAGCACGGGAACGTACGTGTCATCAACACAGAAAATATTTGCTTAAAACAAAAACTGGTTACCAGCCAAAGTACAAAACACACCATACGACTTTCAACTGGCTCACTGTTAATTTAGTTTACATTGCTTGCTTTCTGATATTGGGCCCATCACTCTTAAATCCAGTGACTTTGAAAAGTTACAAAATTGAGAAAGCTGTACATGTACATACATGTACCAGTACATTACCGCTTATTACTACACTGGTACATGTAGGTCTGAACAGCTTGGTCATATTTTCACAAGTTCCCTAATTTATGACACCCAGAAATATTCAAAGAGAGCCCCATTCAAGATGTATCAGGCAGAAGTTAAATTTTAATAACAGAGTTTGCCCCTACACTGATATACAGGTATAATGTTATTGGTGTGAGGGCAAAACCCGTTATTAAAACTTGACCACAAGCGCCATACTTTACATGCGTACTTGATGCCCCTTGACAAAGACTTGGATTCCTGAAATGGATTATGGAGGAAGTACACCATGTACGCCTGCATCGTGGGTAGTCAGCTAGGGTCAAAGAGTTTCAAGCTGTAGGCCTAATGCGCCTGAAAAGAAATCACTGCTTACTACAACCGAATCTAAAGACAATCATGTACATACACTGCACATCACACATGCTTTGGTTAGCATTGAATGTGCTTGTACAATGTATACATGTACAAATGTACTAACTGTTTTTCCAAAAGAAATTGCTTGGCACTGATACAAACCTAGAAAGTAAACTCTTAGACTACAGTAGGGCACCTGCACATCATTTACCTTATCTATTTAACAATCAAGTTAGCGGTAATTGTCTTAATCCTATTAAAAAGACCTGTCAAGATGACTTAGGGTCAAATGGAGGAGGTGATAGAATGAAAGGCCCTTTTGAAAGGTTACTTTCCACAGAGAGTTTACTCCTGTACTAAGTATACGTACCATGCATTATGCATTGATACATGTACACAGGTTCATCTGGGATTAACACAGCCACCTGTCTCTTCCCTGGAGACTTTTTGAAACTGGTACAAATACCCAGGTATGCGCCACGCGTATCTGAGGCCATAGTTTGCAACCAGTAGTTTGGACGAAAATGTGAAGAACTTGTTCAGTGTTCACCAGTGTTAATGAATACGTGAAAAAGTGAATTTTGAACAAGCAAAACCTGCCAGTCCAAATTTGTTTTTTTGCCAGTCTTCAGGACAGGTGGGCAGGCAGCTACAGCATGTGTGGAGATGAGACACTGCTATGTACGTATGAAAGTTATACATAATGTATGAGAAGACAAGCAGTTTGCATTGTTAAAGAGCACCTCTAAGGAAAACATGTTTTCTCTGCTTTTATCGGTTCAAATAAATATGGAAGCATCTAAATCGAAGGCAGTGTCATTTGTCTTCAGAATTCAACTATAACAAGCTTACAAGGGCTTTTTTTCTGTTCATGCCAAGATGCGAATTCTGAATGTAGACTGCGTCATTCGGAGAAAACAGAGAAAACGAGGGGGAACCTTCGCCCTGAGTTCGTAGTGGATAAACCCTTGTGCGTGCCAAACAGTGCATGTAGCCATTGTTTGTGGCATGCACATGGGTAGCAGCAAAGAAATGCTCTACTGGCACAATGTTAAGGCTATGTCATACTCCTCTTCAATGTACATGTACATGTACCCCGATATGACAACCATCTGACTTCCCTTTTTATTTCCATTTATTGAAATGACACCTTTTTAGACAGTCTAAATTACCCACGCTTTCCTCGATAATTGAGGGATCTGTTGCTGTGATGTCATTCAGGGAAGACACAGGTCCGTGCACATGTACAGTATGTTTTCTGTCCAAAATGTTAACCCACAATTTACTGACTGCAAAAAATTTCAGAGAAAGGGTTGCCCACTGGTTTTTGGCTATGTACATGTACAATGCTTAAACAACGACTCATGATAACAGAGAAGAGAATTCAGGCCAGTTACATGTATATATACATGTACATGAAAGAAATTCCGGCAGTGTTTGTGAGGTTTTCTCCCAGGGATGAAATCACAGTTTGGCTGAATGTGAAAAATATACTCTGCATAAAAAACAAAAAAGCTGGAAACTTTCATGTAAAACAGTAAAACAAACATTGAAAATAAGGTTTAACAAGTCACAACCAACTTAAACAAGCATTTTGAAAGTTTTCATTGGAAAAAAAATGCACTGGTCAGTGCACTGACTCGTCAAAAAATTGAAACCTTGAAGATCACATCAAAATTGGGTTGATTTCCCAACCAACTCTATTTTGATGGTACGGTACAGCAATAAACTTTTTTTGGTAAGGATTTCAGGAAATGTGTAAAGAAAGAAAAAAGAACGAAAAAGTATACGCCAACTCTACCGTAATATTGAACGCTGTGCAAAAAAGCTCAACGGATAAGCATGGCACTACATGCACATGAAGTAGCCTTTAAAGTGTTGTCCATTTTATTTGAAACAAATCATAAAACGACACCCAACCTTGCTTACATTTATTTTTACCCAGCTACACGTAAAACATAACAGCACACTGAATTAGTATGACAACTGTATCCCCCCCCCCAAATTTCCCACATGTCCACGTACTAACCTACTCTGTAGACTGGCACCAACCATATTTCAGATGCCATAGAAAGTAGCTGACAATTCTTTGGGGGCCTGATCTGTGTAATGCTGTCAGCAAACACTTTCCACGACAGCTGGTAACAATCCTTGACTGGAACGTGTAAGCTGTACCTTCATGTACCGAGATACCAAGTACTAGGCCCTGTACAGCCAGCCCAACATGGTATGGTGCGGCATACCGGTATATGTATATTTACATGAACATGTATGTATCCAACTGATTGCCCTTACATTTACCGTTCTCATAGGTACATGTATCTGGCAAATTTTCAGTACATGCTGAACTTGGGCACAGAAAAAATCTTGAAAAAAAAAAGTACACGCTAGACAAAGAAAAGCAAGGCTGTAATTTGCGGCACAAAATGTTGACAAGTCATTCCGGCTTATGGAAAACTCAAGAATTGCATATTGGACCATCGGAATATTTGAGTGTTACAAACATCAACAAGTTTAATCCGTTATGTTGGGGGGATATCAGCAAGGAAAAGCGGTTCGGTACCAGGGGGAAACCGGTTTCCAAAGTTAAATGTACCGGTACTAATGTTTATGACACTTGAAAAATGTGATGGTCTGATGTGGAATTCCTTCCCAGGTGACAAGGTAAATACTCCCCAAAATTGGTAACAATTTGGAAAGATTTTGAAAGAGAAATAAAACGTGACACTTACACAAGGACTGAATCCCACATTGTGGATGCAAAGTCAAAATGATGAAAGTATGAAACTAAAGATTTGTCACAGTAACAAATATTAAGTCTTACAAAGCACCCACAGCAGCATAAAAATAGTCTGGGACCAGGTTCATGGTCAAATATCTGCTGCCAGAGCAAAATTCAAGGTCAAGGTTAAATACCTAGGTGATATTTTACTGCTTCATGGGGTCATGTTTTTAAGCCTCAACAAACCTCAGCAAGCATCAGGATTCCAGAAAGTATCAACAAAAAATCTACACAAGTCTTATCATGTGCTCAGTGCATCACCTTTATTCCCCATTTGGAGAGGCAACAAATGAAGATGACTGTGCCGCTTTTGCAGCCTGGCTGGCAGCCATCTTGATGGCATGTGACCAAACACGTCAAGAAAGATGGCGGCCTCCAATCTTTGCAAAACATTTTCTTTACATTGGTGTTCCTACAGGAACCTGGGTGTACATTGTAAATTTGCCCTATTTCTTAGGTGAGATTCTACTCCTGTTGACATGTTTGAAGCTATCTGGCCAAGTACTACTTACTAGGTCTGGTGTATTTCAACTTGTCGTGGTTCCAGGGATCGAGTCGAACCACGGCAAGTGCCACGGCTGCCTTCCTCACCTGCCGTAGTGCCCTGAAAATGTGGACATCAATGGCAGTAAATTGCCAAAGTTGCCCAGACACATTTTGCCTCTGTGCCCTTGACGCAAGTTGCACAATAAGTCTGATCTAAACATTGAATGCAGTGATCGAATACATGAAACCGGGGAATTTATGAACAAAACAAGACAGAATTAAAGAATAAAGGTACACGAACGGCAGGCTGTAACAGCTAAATGTCATGGTACAACAGCGTAGTGGGAAAAACTTGGGGAAAAGTTCAATGTATACTGACATTACTAACTTTTCCCTCAAGTGGTATCAGCCATCAGAAAGTGATCACATGTCCCAAGATGTTGAATGTAGCATGGAAAATATTGCAGTGGGATAAAATACTTTAAATAGTTCTAAATACCAAATAGAATTTTCAGACCAGTCTCATAAGGTTTGTGCACAGGCATGACAAAGTGTCAATTGATGCCCACATAAAAGCACTCTTTCCCAAATTTGAAAAAAAAAAAGTTGCCTTGGTGTCCCTACTTTGAAGGAAATGTTTGTCTTCCCTCCATACATCACGAAAACTTTTCATTTTTCTGCAAAAATCTGGACCTGGAAGCGAATTCTATGTTTCTCTCAAACAGCAGCAGGTCTTACTTAGAGCCTCTAAATATGATAAAACCGCGTTTAAGTCTGAAGAGGCTACCTATTTTCAAATTGTTGACGCTTGGGTAACGTTTGACGCTACTTGAGTGTGTTGACGCTTGTTGACAGTAAATAGCATGACCGGTAAAGGAAAGAGTTCCATATCTAGACATCATGATACACAAACCCTGAGACCAGTCTGAAAAATTCTAAGTCTTTTCTCAGTAAATGCTTCAACATTTTCACTGCTAAAGTTGACTTTTTAGGACTTGTTATCAACTTCTGATAAGCCTTATCTCAAGTACTGTATGGGTGATTTTGTACAATGGTAGAAACGCATTGTGGAAAGGCAAAAGGAGCAAACATTGCCCCTTTTTCCTTCCCATGATTCCATTCCACCACTGTGCCAAATCACCCATGCAGTATTTGCGAAAAGGCTTATGGACGATGTTTTTTAAGGCGAAAGGAAAATTAGTGAAGTCCTACAACATATTCACAAGAAGTTACAAAGAAACTTGGCCTTGCGCAGGCATGTGCATCACATGATGGTGATATATTGGTGGCTTTAGTCTTTAACTAGTTTTAGATTTTGTACAAACACGATGAACAGGTAGGCCTAGCTACGCGGGAGTAGGCTAAATTTCTTCAAATAGGCCTACCTTCCAAGTTCCAATTTGCGTCTTTAGTTCGGACTTACCAACAACAATCTTACCAAGTCTGTTTAACTGAAGCGATCCGTACCAACGTCCGGTGCGCACTCAACAACAATGTACTTCTGGATCTGATTCTGTAACCCACCAGCACTACCGATACCAATGTATACACAGGCAACATTAACAACACTAGGAAGAAACTCCCAACATGGCCGTCACCGTCATGTCACTAGTCGAGTGCGGAAGCGTAACACAGCGCCCTCTGTTGCGCTTTGGATGAAATGCCACCACCGGTCACACCCGGCGTTTTGGTGATCGTAGCCAGTGGCGAACTATAATTTAATAGGCCTTTTTTTATTTGACATTCTCGAACCAAAAAGAAAAGTTCTGAATGCAATATTGTTCTCGTGTGCGGCTGGTAAGGGTTCGAACCGCACGTGTAAGGCGATCATGCGGCACCAATTTTATGAGGGACTCACTCTTTTCGAGAGTGAGTTTTTTTACTCTCTTGCTTTTAGAGCTAATCAGTTTGTGAGGCCACCGGAAGCTCACTACCACTTTGGAAGGAATAACGCCAAGAGTCCTGTTTCCACAATTCTTCAACAAACGGGCGAGTTCACAATGTTCGTTCCGTTTGTAGGTCTCTAACTCTTCGCGATACCGTTTTACTCAGCACTGGTTGGTTGAGAAGAAATTTGGTTTTGGTTTTTTTTGTTCCATCCCACATTATTCCAGGCAATTACACAAAGTTAGGGGCCTGATAACAGAGCTACCGGTACATGACAAAAACATCAAATTCGTATAGCTTGAACTCGTGGAGAAATCGGTCAACAATATTGTCGTGAACTGGACCAACGCATGGAGTGAGCGTGTGCAGACTTAATAACAATCTACTTGATAGGCTGGTTGGACGCCCGTTTAGATGTTTATAGAGATTGAATATTCAACGAGAATTATGCATATTGAAAAGCCGGATATATAGCTACAGATGACGTATTGCGTGGTCATAGCTTCTTTTATACGTGGAGAAAAATGGCAGATATGTCACCGAGATTGCCCTAACTTCATGAGCTCATTCTGTATGTAAACCTGCAGAGGGCACCTTCTCAGCGATGCACTGACTACTGAGAACCTGTTGTGATATATCTCAGATTAAAAATACGTACTATGAAATTAGAGAATTTATTTCTATTGGGAAAAAAGCTGTTAGCATTGTGCAACACATGGTTGGGATGTTAGATATATCTCAAAATGAACAAAACTTCAACTTTTATTGCAGGGGAAAATGAAGGTATGTAATAAACATTGCACAGATTTCAATGACGGAATGATGTACTGCGTTACTATGAGACGTCAGATATTTTCTCGAGGTAAAAAAATATGCAATTCAGCTTTGAATTATTGGGAATCTAGCTATTTCAAATTTTTTGACTCTGTAGTTTTCTTGTTTGAGAATATGGAAGATATGTAATGAAAATTTATACATATTTCATTTCTGTAAATTAGAAAAAAATTCATGCGGAAAGCTGTCATTGAGTTGATGTTCTGGCAAAATGTTACATAAGATGTCTCGAAATGAATAATTTAGGTACTAAATTAAGTAATAGGTTTGCAGTAGCACCATGCGAAAATATCTCTTTTTCTGAGTATGTGTGATTCTATAAAGAACCCGGAGAATTCTGAAAATTCTGGGAAAATTACGTTGTTGAAAACTAGATATTAAGGTTACAACATGCTGCAATGAGCCAGCTCAGTATTTTCAAAAAGCCAATGGCTGTCGGGAATAAAGCGAGTCAGTGTATGGCTGTGCTGATGGGACAGACTATTACACTCCCGTGTAGCCGAATAATATTATCACCTCGTGCTGGTATGGGCATGCGCTGTTGGAATACCGAACTTGCTCATTTTGCTTTTACAGTGTTTGAGAAAATTAACGATATGTTGATAAAATTTTGCCCGTTTCTGTCCTATTTTGATATTTTCAACACGGAAGTCTGATTTGCAAAGATATATCAACAAATCAAAATATCCGGTTGAATTACAGGGTTTCCCGCAAAGAAAAATACATTTAAAAAACACTGTCAATGGAAGAAGCCGTAGTTTTTAGGCGCATAAACTTGGTATCGTAAAATGTGCAACAGCTTCAGCTTCACTGGTGCCATTGCACATGGATTCCCTTTCCGCTTGACTGAGCGACGATTAACTTTAATGGAGGTGACGTTAAAAATAGTTTTTTGTTTTGTTTCGTTTTGTTTGGGTTTACTTGTTTAGTTTAGTTTAGTTTAGTTTAATTTAATTTAGTTTAGTCCAGTCCAGTTCAGTCCAGTCCAGTCCAGTCCAGTCCAGTCTAGTCTAGTCTAGTCTAGTCTAGTGGGAGGAACCCAAAGAATGAAATACACGTTTACCAATTATTTATTACAGTTACACTGACGTTAAATAATTGTCCTTTATTGAGAACTTGAATACGTTCAGGAAAAAAAAAATAAAATGTAAGATTTGTTACTAATCTTTATGATAACTAAGTAAAGATTTTCTTGGAAGCGACATGACACATTGGCAGTGTGTGATCTTATGCCTTTATTTCCAGTAGTCTGTGAAAAGCGTAGTCTGTTAACGAGGTCGTCTGCTACTTGACGTAGTGCGCATGTGCACGCTGTGAAGGACTACTATTTAGCATGGGTGATGATATCTGAATGTTTTGTACATGTACTCGTCATGTAAATTGTATGTACATATGTATACGTACGTAAGAGTCAGTTGTTTGCGGCGCTTCATAGAGACTAGACGCATGTGCTGATCGCACTCTGGATTGCGTACGGACGTAAGTGCTAGAACGGCGGGTTAGTGTAACAGACGATCGGTACCTTGGGAGACACTGAGGGACCCATTAACATCCCCGGAGGGAATACTGGTCATGTGCTTCCGGGGATCTCGGGGGTCCTACCGCGGACAACTTCGCGGTTGAACAAAATTCACCGTTGTTGCCCAGGCAGTCTGATGGGTACATTTCTCTATCTTTCACCAAGGTGTCGTCCGTTGATTTATTTATTACACCTTTAGCTAAAAAGAAATCAAGAGGTAAAAAAAAACAAAAACAAGTAATTGCTAATAGGTGTCAGCGTGTCTTGCCAAATGTCGGTCCTTGACTCAACAAGGCATCATATCATGGCTGTCCACTTGCTAACGGACCCTTTCATGTATAGCAACTAGTCTCGGATCACAGGGTAGGTGTGGAGGCTGAGGCCACGGCAGTGCATAGCCAAAGGATCAGGGGGTGAGTGCACCCAATAAAAATCGTTATTACCAATGAAAACTTGTGAAAACAAAGTAGTATTAAAAATATTAAAATTTGCGCCCCCAGCATTCACCTCCTCCGTGAGCCCTGGCTGTGATTCAGGGCGACCTTTTGCAGAAGCCCCAATTCCGCCATAACGACGTTGTTTACTGACTTTATCTCTTTATCACAGGGTCGTGGACTTGGAGGCTCGGCAGCGCTGATAGTTCAGCGCAGTCGCGCCATTGGAGTGTTCTGTATAGGGGCTTTGTAGGTCACTTGAACTTCAGCCTGCGTGAACTGTGTACTGAACTATTAAATCTGCACAGTGAAATATTGTTGCCGAGGTGAGGGCTTTACGATACTTAAGTGGAAACTTTTAGCATCTGTTGAGAACCTTGCTTATTCATATTCTTCAGAATTCGTGAGACACCGATCCTAACTGCAGGTCAACGTTTTCTGCGAGTTGTGGAAGATACTTGTTCAATAGAATTTTATCTCCCGAGACTGGGAGCTGAAATTCTGCCATACAGTTGATTGGTAGATTCAAACAATTCATGAACGTGACAGCTCGTCAAACCTCACCAGGACTATGGAATTCCATCTCTGCCGTCGCCCGTCGCCCGTCGCATTTCACTTTTTGTTGTGTCCCAATTCTGCCATTTACCAGTTCCAAACATGCCATTTTCCGTCGTGCGTCGTCCGTCGTGCGTTGTCCGTCGTGCGTCGCCCGTCGTGCGTCGCCCATCAAATGGGTTGCATAGGACCTGCAAAAGCCAGGGTTTAACAAATGACAATGTGATGATTCCATTCACTTCTGAAGATCTTTTCCGAATAAGGCAAGTACAAATCCCACCTGCTAAGCATATACTAGTCACATAATTAATGCCAATAATGCTAGACTACCCTTGCCCCTTGACAAGGAAATATCGCCTTTCTGAGAACTCAACCAAGTGTTTTTTTGGGGGAAACATTTTCAGCAAAACTGTTCCGACTAACTTATCCACAATGTTATTCTGATCTGCATACTGTAAAAATGTGCTGACCTGTTTTCATCAAATTCCAGGAAGAAATCTGCCAACCGATACAGATATTCCATCTTGTCCTCTCAATTTCACCTTGAAATCCAGAAATACTAGACGTGCTGTGGATAACAAACTGTTTATTAAATGTATTGTTATGACGTGCTTGGTTTAAGTTTCAGAAAATATGACGTGTTGGTTTTTGTGGGTGTGTATGCCAGGGTGGATAGACCAATGAGAACAGGTTGTCCGGCACATCAGCATTATTTATGGGGCTGACAAGTAACGTTACTGTTTAAGAGACTTCTGTGAGCCAACCTGCGACTAAAGTCATGTCTAATTTGGAGTATGAAGCAGATTTCATCATAGGTATACCCGCCCTCAAAATAATGTTGAATCAGTTCGTCTCTTATGAAAACTATTAAGGAATCAAACCTTGTAAATAATCTATTATTTACATTCCGTTCTGTGGGATATCGTGCAGAGACAGAAAGAAATATTACATAGGCTATAGACCTAAAGTCAGGCTGTTAACGAGTAAAGTTACGTCAAGAGTAACTAAGTTATCGAGAAAAACAATCTACCCCAACAGAAGTCTATTTTGTTAATTTATTTAAGTAACCAAAATGGTATTATTTCATATACACGTTACTTAACCGATGTCAGGGTATTATTTCTTCTTTCAATTGGAGTATGGCGCAACTGCAAAAACGAATACATGTACATCTTCTAGTTCTGTTGCTAAAATGAGAGTCAGGCATGGTGGATCGATCGAACAAGGACATGTACATGTGAAACGATCAAGGGTCAAAGTTAAAAATACCACTGCGCAATCGTGAAAAAAAAAACCACGGACAACGGGCGACGCACGACGGGCGACGCACGACGGGCGACGCACGACGGGCGACGCACGACGGGCGACGCACGACGGGCGACGCACGACGGCAGATAAAAACCAAAAAGGCAGTAAAATACCTCTTGAAATAGTAAGCCTAAAGTCCAAAATCAGGTTAACTGAAACACAAAGATGCATTTTGAAGGTTTGTATTAAAACAAATTGTGTTCTACCCTTTAAAGAGATACTTCATTGAGAAATGGCTGAAGTCCCGAATGAAGGACCTAAAGAGAAACAGTTGCGCTTCGATTGGGAACTACTTGCAAAGATCTCTGGATTAGAGGTATGACTGTGAACAATCTTATTGTAGCTATTCTACAGAGGTTTTAAAGTCGTATGTACATGTAAATAAGCCAGTCAGTTGACCAGTTTAGTCATCAAAATTTCCACTTAATGCTGAGAGTAGAAGAAAAGACGACGATACTTATTTAAAACAATTACATCTGACGCATTTATTTGCCAAAAAGAAACAACGCGTGATACTTTAATCATACTTAATCTGGGTTGCTAAAGCTCAGATGATTAGTGTTTTCTGTTACAATGCT
The DNA here is from genome assembly GCF_001949145.1 of Acanthaster planci. The sequence continues at coordinate 1,217,492 of NW_019091374.1, forward strand.
GCTGGGCGAAATCTGTTAAATAGTCTCATTAAGTGAAGTTTGTTTTTATCTGTTTTTGTGTCTGTTATTGCTTTTTGCCTTTTAACGAAACATTGTAACAAGAAATGACGATACATCAATCCAAATGCATCTCTGATTCTGTTGCACTCTGCTGTATGCATTTTTGGCCTTGAAATAGCATTTTGGACCACCTTCCAATGTGACAATAGAAGCGATAAATGGAGGCGTGAGTAACTATGTCTACCGGCTGACGAGCGACAAGGACCCATCTCACACTGTGATCGTCAAACATGGCGAATCTTACATTCGGGTAAGTCTGTCCCTCACCACAGGCAATTTAAAGACGGAAGATTCTCGATGCTGGTGGCAAATGCATCGACATTGAATTTTTCTCTGTTAATCTGAACAACTTGATACAACAACCACATTCCGCTGGTCAAGGGGTCAGACTTCTTCAATTTCAGGCATTTCCAAGGGCGCGCGCTAGCCTCAAAAGAACCAGTTTGGAATTCTGGGGGCTGAAACGGATGGAGGAGTTGGCACCAGGTTCCGTACCAACACCGCTGTATTATGATCCAGGGCAGAACTTCAGTAAGTTTCTTCACCAAATTTTCGAGGTGGCGGCTTGTTTTTTTTATGGGGGGTGGGGCAAAAATCGGGAGTTTTTTCATGTAACCGTTTATTACATTGTACATGGCCACATTTTTAGGGGGTCTAGACGCTTCCGGAAGGAAAGGAAGTGAAATGGACCAAAAATTTGCTTTTCTTTAAAAAATGGGGAGCTCTTTTGTTGGGGGGGGGCAGCCCCAAATGATCAAGACAGCCAATAGCAGGTTCTGGTTTGCATGGCATTTTAAGCGGTGAAACAGACAAGAGAACGCACCATGGGAAGCAACTAAGACCGCCCGTATTTTTCAGGTATCAAAATGAATGCCATAACAGCCCAAAAGAGTGTAGCTTTCACAGGTGTGAAAGAACCAAGTTCGTGGTAAACCCCTCTGTGGAAAATTAGACTTTACTTCTTAAAGTGTGGGGAAGATCAGTTGATAAAGATCAAACAATCTGAAAAGTAGGTACGTTTAACACCTTGTTTGTGGTCTCTTCCTCAAGTCGTTATGGAAGACCTGCGTAGTTACCAGCTTCTGCGTGACCAAATGAATCATGGAACTATGCACTTCTCGGCAGTGGAGAAATTGTCAAGTTACCTGAGTAAACTGCATCGCACCACACACAAAACAGTGGTGGACGAGGAGACTTATGAAAAGAGTTTGGAATTCTACAAGTAAGTCAGATCACGTACCAGCGCTTTTTAGCTCTCTGGTACCCAATTTACTTTATGGTAAAATATTCCCTTTTCAATTCCCAGCCAGGTGTCTTTCAAAGCGTTAGTCGTTTCAGACCTATTCTCAGGAATTTTGAACGCAGGTGTTACCATATTATCTGCGTCTTTGGGTAAGACATTTTGCTCGAAACGGCCTCTTTCTTATATAGTTACTCCCAGTCCCGTCAGCTTTTTTAAAACTTCAGTTGAAGGCTTTTCCTCCCAATGACCTGGCGTTTGTTCATCCCAGGATGGCTCCATCTACTCGCTGCATCGCTGTGAAAAATTGGTGACATCCCCTAAAGAACGGTGTGTAATTTAGCACTCCCAGCTTCCTGGGATGACATGATCAGAAAAGTTCCTTTTGTTATAACTCTTTCTGCAGGCCAAATGAAATGACAGGGTACCAGACGTTGTATTTGTTTGAGAATCCTTTGACCCATCAGGGAAATGGGCAATATTCAAAGGAAGTCGAGGCATTCAAGATAGACGAGACGCTGTTCCCTAACTTTCTCAAGCTCAAGGCGATCGATAAGGACAACCACGACTGCTTGATACACGGGGATTCCCACGTCAGTTCTGTCCTTGTCAAAGGATCAAGTGTTAAGGTGCGCGGTATTATTATTTTTTTAAAGAGGCCAAGAAAGTTGACTGAAAATGCCACAAAGATTTCAGCTTTCAAAAATTGGTACTTGTTGGTTGTTTTGGAGACTTGCACAAGGAATAATATTGCCAATGACTTTAAAAATGCTGCCTATGAAGCTAGCCAACAAAGTTGACAATAACTCTGGTCCACGTTTGTGTTTCTCTCTAGATTTTTGATTTTGAGTGCGCTCGTATGGGACCAGCCGCCGCAGATTTATCCAATATCATGGCGGGTTTGATTAAGTCGTACCTGGATCACAAGCATTATCCCTTGAAAGAGGGTTCGACTTTCCATGAAGAGCTCAGGAAAGCTGTCGACTCTGTAGGTAGGTCAAATTCACCAAACCTCGAGGATTTTCATTTTCATGCATCGGAAGAAAGTATCGAGGGGGCACAATAAAAGTACATCTGAACTACACTAACCTGTCTGTCGAAGCTTCGTAAAGGTTCAAGCGGTGTGGTGATGGTGGAATTAATCCTTCATTGTCTAGTTTTCAAACTACCAGATAAGGGCGTCGACTTTTGCCTCCCTTTCCAGTGGATACTTATTTCAAGGATGCAGCGGAGTACTTGAGTGAGAAAGACTACACTAGGACTATTTCCGAGACGGCAGGATTCATCGGTGCCAGACTTGTGCGAAGGTATCGGTACATCGTTCGCTGATTTAATGCACACTTAAGTTAAAGTTATGAATTCTGCTCAGAATTCTGCACAGAAAACCCAAGTCGCCCAAAGGGTGAGTTAATTACAGAATGAGTCCATCACTGGGCATCCACGCGATTGTGTCATAATTCAGTCACAACATGTCCCATGTATTTCAAGGCATGACCAGCTCCTGTCTTGTTGTCAATCTTCACCCTTGTGATTGTGAGCTATTTGTATAATTTGACCTATAAATGATTAGATAACATGTTTGAGGACTCGTCCTGCAACTCGGATCATGCACCCTAAACTAACTCTGTTCACACATCTCCTTCAAGGTCCGTCATCTTTGACGCCATATTTGATTTTCTTTACGTCCAAGCTCGTCTCAACCTGATTTTTCCGTCCAGGGTTTATGGACTTCCAGAAATGGGTGACGGACAGAGCAACTCACTAACTATGAAGGGGTGTCTTCAGATTGGATACCATCTTCTCAGGGACTCTGAGAAAATCTTCACCAGAGAGGCCTTGAAGAACAGTATTTTTCAGGAAGTGGACTAAGTTACACCTTTTGGATGTAGTAATAAACATTGTTCAACACACACACAAAACTACACTCATGTAAAATTTTACGTAACTGAATTTTAAAAAACTTCATAGTTATTTAGATGATTTTTTCAAGCAACTGGCATGTATGACATGATAATGAGAATGAGAGACACGTTTAAGATTCATTACACGACAATTATAATGATAATAATGTCACAACAATGAAAAGGAACAAAATAAGCAATCATCCCAGGCAATAGATGACAAGGTACAAGGGAGTAAAATAAACGATATTCATAACAGAGGAAAAAAGAGAGAAAATCGTTAAACTTATGTAAGATGTACGGGCCTATTGATTTCTATTTTGAAATTGTATACAACAGGTGTGAATAATCTTTGTAAAAAAATTACTTGGAAAGTTTATTTACCAATGTTTCCGTAAGACGATTAAGTGATGCTTCACAAAATTAGGAATAAAAATACAAAATTACAATTACTTGCAGTTTATTTATGGGATTTTTGCACCATATCAATCTGTTTCAAAAAGTGCTGCTAAAATATGTATTTTGAATTTAAATGAAGAAATACGTTTTTCAGACGTGAAGTAAACCAACACACGTTCACTAAATATGTACTCCACTAGATCACTGTAATCTGATCTCGATCAAATTACAGATTTTTCAGTAAATCCTGTCAGGTCGTTTTTATGTAGATTACTTCAAAAAAGTATTTTTCCCCAGTTTCCTTTATGGCCTGAAAAGAGCATTCACCTCTTAGAAAACTGTCCAGAAGTAATTTTAAACACGGAGGGAGATGTAAATCTGTTTTAACGTCAGCCTGACCACAGTTAGGCTGGCATTTATACCATCGAGGCATTTCTGTATTCCAACGATGCATGACCAACTAAAGCGTAAACGAGGCTATCGGAGAACAGCAACACTCGCACACGATAGATTGTCCTATCAGCGCAGCTGTTACTCGATTCACGCGCATGCTTTATTCCTGAAAGACTCAAGTTGGCAATTAACAATAAGAAAGGGTACCTCGAATCATGCTGATCACTTTTATATCCGGTTGTAAAATAACAGTGTTACTTTAATCTTTAGAGTGTTGTTCCAAGAGAAACAAATTTTTTTAAAAATGAAAAGAAAAAAAGACATCAAGATTAGCCCGAATAAAATGTGTGTTTCAATTCAGCAGGGAATGCTCTGAAGAGTTTACACTTTGTGGTTACGTGAGTTTTCCTGAAATATCCACACACCTACTAGTTAAATGGACCAATCCGGCGACGCTGGGCTGGTGCACCTTTTACAAAAAGAACTTTTGAACATTTCCATATTGCTGATTTCATGGCGCACTTGTCAGTGTGGTAGCATGCTACTTCTCTGGCTGGGCTGTTTGTTAAAGTCATTCTGGGTAGGTAACAACCACATACGTGTAAAGTCTACGTGTAGGGGGCTTTTGTGAAGCCAGATTATTACACGTAGGTAGAAAATCAGTAAGAAATGTCTGGTGTCAGCAGAAGTAAACAACTAGCCATAATGAGAAGTACTTCCGTGCCAAAGAGTGAAACTAGGAAGAAGTAGATTTGGGCTTATTTTCACTCTAGATGTACATGTATGTTAGAGTAAGAAAATCACTCTAAATTTCGACTGAAATAGTTTGAAAAAATAACCTATTCTTTGATTCCGTATATTTAACCCAAATTTGTATTTTCTCTGGTTTTGATCTCGGGAGGAAGTGTATATTGTGTGAAAAACTGTTGGTGCTTGGCAAATTTTGTCAAGTATTTACACAGTCGGTTGGCCTTATTTATTGCGTGCGAACTACGTATTCCACATTCCGTACTAAAGTAAAAAGTAAAGCATGTTTGAACATTTCAATTAGCTATGTCTTGCTTGTCACGGCAATGTGTATAGATATAATAGTGTTTTCTTATTATCAGGATTATCAGGTTGTCAACGGGAAGTGCCTTGTCATTCGAATATTCTGTAAATTTTAGATTAATTTCCCGTGTAGAAAGATAGTGCCCCTTTCGTCAAAGTAATAACAATACATGTATACACCCTGAAAAAGAAATCAAATTCAAGGTAAAAACGCATAATAATATGACACAAATTTCTCCTAAAAACTGCCGAATGACGTCGGCACTAAGGGCTAAATACAGTAGGTGTTCCTAATGATCTACTTTATTGCTATAAAAAGACACTCTGATTGGCAGAAATCAAAGATACCAAATAGTAAATTGGAAGCAAAGTGTTGACCACTTAATTTTTCAAATGAACTCAATCCAATAGAGCCTGAAAGCAAAAGGTCACGCAGCCAGCTTCCGGAACTTTGCGCGACCTGCCTATTAGCCCCGAGCTGGATCAAGAGAGGGCACCATTTTCCTAGCAACGGCGGCTCCTTTAGTCGGGTCTGCACTGGGTTGGTTCGCAACTGAACGACTATGAACGACTACGGGTGCGTTGCTACCAGTAAAATGAACGCTCCCGGCCAAAGTGGCTCTTTTCAAACAATGTGAGGGTGCTTCTGCTCAAGCAGGATAGAGATTTCACATGGGACCCCCCTATCACGTTTACAATTTTTGGAAGAATTCCTAACTGAAACAAGCCCCATGAAACACTCATGTAGGAATTGTGTGTTCTTCGTGTACTATTGCGAAAAATAACACCTGAAGGTGGGTAAAAAAACAAATTTTATTAACGACCTTTCAATGGGATACTTCGTAGACTTGACTCAAGTCGGGATCTCTGTGACGTCTTCGTTCTGCTCTGGATAAATATCGAGACCGTGCGCCGTTACTTGCTTCGCGCTTGTGTCCACTTATTACTATGTGTAAGAAAGTCCCTCACTGTCGACTGACCGCGCAATAGTTGGTAGGGCGCCCTCAGTGGTTTGCCCATTCTCGCACCGCACATTCCGTTCTAAAATCAGGTTTACCACGCACATTTCCAATCAGAATACCTCCAAATTTGCCCTTACCGTGCGTTACTGACAATTTCAACACGTTTTCCTGTTCCATATATTTCCAAGACTTCATCACTGGTTTCAGCTCCACCATTCCGTTCACAAATCACAGTTTCCCCAAGATTGCTTATCCTGGCCAATTGCAAGTCACTACCCCCTGTTTCTAATTATCTGGGTATGATAAACAGACAGTTTCTTCATTAAACCATCCTGCTCATCAGTTTAATCGCTGCCATAGAGTTGTTGTGTTAACCTTTTGAGCCACGCCTCCCTTTCCAAGTGAACCTTGTCACTTCTTCACATGGTCCTTCGAGCCCGACACTCACACAGCGACCTATCGATGACCTAGAGCAAGGAAACAAAGAACTGCAAGAGACGGCATCCACAAATGATGTCCGTCCCAGAAGGGAAAGAAGGATTCCGGGGTATCTTGATGACTTTGTTGTCGGCTACAATACCCAGTCCAAGTCTAGAGTTGACAAGAATGAGCACAAATTGGATTCCTGCTCAGAGAAAGGCTATATAGCGTCAAGTCACCATTTGTCAATTACACTGAGCAGTGCTCAGGAAGCCAGGCTGGAAGAACAGAAGAAAACATCTGGAGGAGATGAAATGTCAGCTTGAAGAAGAGAGCCAACTTGACGATGAGTTGAGGAGACTTGATGAAGCCGCAAATGAGGCACGGATAGCTGCTGAAGAAGACGGAGGCACTTGCAGCTAGAAGACAAGCAGAGAAAACTGAAAGAGAGGCCCAGCGTCGGCGAGAACAGCTGAATACACAGCTCTCCAGGAGAAGACGACCGAGAGAGGCCGAGCATGAGCTACAGAAAGCCCAACTTATTACGTCCATGACCGCTGAAACTTCGCACTGAGCAGTCAGGTGACACCTTGCCTCAGCCGCACTTCAACCAGAGGTTTCCACTGAGTCCCCAGAAGAAAGGGCACAATCCACACCCAACGGGGCCCATGCCAAGTGATGAAAAATGATTATCAAAGTCGCATCCCTATACATTTTCAATTGCCCGTTCACACTTCTTCTCGCCAAGGCCATTAGTGCGAATGCGTGCATGATTATGAATTTATCAATGAAGAGGTCTAGGGCATGGCATCAAACATACGTGACAGCGAATGGGCTCATCTACCAAAAGTGGTAGCAGCCAAATCACATTGCAGGATTTGTTTTTACGTCGGTCATACCTGCATTATAATGAACGAGTCTACAAGTCTGACTACTTTGATTGGTGGAAATTCCGCATACATTATGCAAGATCATGTCGTTCATGTGCAATTATGAGTAACTACCGTTTACACTAGGAACATTGCCTCCTCGTGTTATGTGGTTCATGCCCCTCTCACCATTCAACATTTCCATGAGCAGGCAAATCATTACCCCCAGCAATCCCTCCCCCTCCCCATTTCCTGGCACAAAGTTACGCCACACCTCCACTGGCTGGTTAAGGAGAAGATTATTTTTAATCACTAGTTTCATCCCAAATAATTGCGGGCAATTACACAGCGTTACAGGGGAGCCGACAAAGGGCTACCACCTGACGAAAACATCAAATTCTTATAGGAGACACTCGTTGGGAATCGTCTGACAATACTGTTACCAATTTGACGGAACTGCACCAATGCATGAAGTGTACGTAGCACGCAAAGGGACCTGAGGCTGGGCGCACGCCTGTTGATTAAGATTAATACTGCGGCGGGACAAGTGACACCTTCTGTAGCGGACCGAGTAGACCGGCCTGATCACGGGTGGAATTGACCTGGCCTGACCCCACAAATATATTAATTAACCTTGCGCAAGGATGAACAGCTACCCTGAGCTAACGAACGGCGGACTAAGCCTGGGAGCAGTTCGTTTGGTGGAGATTTACCACCACTTAGCAAAGACAAGATCTATCTGGCAATGGAGCAATTAAATGAAGGGAAATCTATTTCAGCCTCACAGTGACACAGGATTTCCAAGGACAACAATTTAATAATTGGCTTATTGCAATAATAAATCAATGAGGTAAACCTAACCACCCGACTGACTTTAGCGCAGCTAATCTATAACCCAATTGATACCTGAGTCACTACTAGCAAATAGCGACAGCCCTCACGCAAATAACATAGAGTGTCTTCACATCAGGGTCGATTTAACGAAAGGATGATCACCCTCACAGCGATCTGAGCACATCAAGTAAACCTCAAGGCGTAACAGTAGCCTTCTAGCCGTCACCCGGCCCACTAACAGTGCTTTAAGACGACAAAGAATCCAACAGCAAAGACCACTAGCTCGCAGCCTTGGTTTAGTGCTTACACTCAGCTCGACCATTCATCAATCTAGACTCAACACAGCTTACTACTACATCTACCAGTTGTAGCGTGTCCACACGCAGCGCTCCCGGTATAGTGTCCATGCTACGTCACACGCCGTCACAGCCCAAGACGGTTCACAGCGTTCTCCGGCTCCGCGACCATACTTTTCGTATTTTGCGGCTATAGAACAGCAAACCAAGGGGCGACGCCACGACGCGACGGCACAACAAGTGTGGTGTACTATTTACGACAAACATTTCTCTCTCTCTTGCCTCCCTCCAGGCGACGTAACCTGACGACGCTACGGCACGACGGCTCCCTTGCGTAGGGTCGAACCGTCGCCTTCTTACCATTTCGTTTGTACTCACACGATGCGTCACGTCGTGCGTCGCGTCGTGCCGTCGCCCGTCGCGTCGTGCTGTCTTATGTCCCTTCCTTGTTGCATTTTTCTGCCTAAACGTCGACCCTTCCGTCGCCCGTCGCGTCGTGCTGTCGTGCGTTGCGTCGTGCATCGCGTCGCCTGAAGCACGACGCGACGCGTCGTGTCCTGTCGCCCTTTACTTCATGGTATTTAAATTTATAGAGGGCGCCTTTACTGTTTTCTTTCATTTCCGTTCACCTTTCTTGCAAAGTATATGCTATTCGCTCTTTGGTGTTGATTTTTCATTGTTTTTATCTCATCGATTCATTAATTGGGATTATTTTCTGTCATGTTTTATTGAAAAAATTATGAAAGAGCAAAAAAAATCCGAATATGTAGGAACTGCTCTCTCAAAATAAGTGGAAACTGCAAGCTCAGAATTCGTCACTCCTTAATTTCCCAGCCAATGATTTCTTTTGCTTTGTCTCATTTCCGTCCACCGCACTTGCAAAATACATGCTCTTAGCCTCACTGGCGTTGATGAAGTTCCTATTTGTGGTAGATTTGTAACATTATAAATTTTCTCTGTTGCTCCATGCAAGCAGTTTCCAAGTAGTTCTCCCACTCCTCCAGTCAATTTGCATTATTGTACGACCGCAAGTTTGACCACGGGTTTCGGTAGTTACCATCCAGCCTGCACTATATCATTACCCTCAGAATATCCAGTCTTCAGTCTTCCTTCAGTTTAGTCTTCCCCGTTAACTTCATCAGCACCACACTTTCAATGATATTAGTGCGCCGGCGTGTTTCTTAATAAAACACTGTAGATCCTACTACCATTGTGACGGTGTCTTTTCTTCCTCTCTGTTTGGCCTCGCGCTTAATTTCTCATCAGATCCGCAC
>NW_019091374.1:1227479-1263718 GCF_001949145.1 Acanthaster planci
TCGCGAAGCTCTTTCTGATTACATTTGATTTAAAAAAAAAAGGAAAAGAGTTTTCTTTAACAAATCACTGTTAATGAAAACAAAGTTAGAAAGAATCCACGAAAAGAACAACAGAATCAAGGCCTGGTACCTATGGCATGTACTGTGCAAGCACGGGCCGGGGGAAGGAAATGAAAGAAAACATTAAAGGCGCCCTCTATAAACACCATGAAGCAAAGGGCGACAGCACACGACGTGTCGCGTCGTGCGTCGTGTCGTGCGTCGCGCTCGCGTCGTGCTTCAGGCGACGCGATGCACGACACGACGTACGGCGCGACGCACGACAGCACGACGCGACGTGTGACGGAAGAACACCATAAGGTTGTGTTGCGCTTCGTGGGCACCTCTTTGTAAAGAATTTGCATATGAATGAACTTTATAGAGTGGATCAGATTGCGCCACAAGGGACAAATCTGCTAGGGTGAGTCTACTCGAAATTGTGTCCGACACCCAAGGGTGCACCCTCGCAAAAAGGCCCTAAATATGTCCGCCGAGCTCATTAATAAAAGTTATAGACTCAAAATATTCTATATTAGAGAGTCCTGAGAGCCATGAAATTGAGGAATTGGAGAAATATGGCACTGAATCCCTGGCTCGGACTCTGGGCTTCAAATTCTGAATAATTTGGATGCAGTTGGGTCCGAAAATGGCACTATTTGGCCGTTTTGCAGAGGGATGGTTGTTCAAAATGGCTACTTTTCTGGGCAGGGACATTTTCTTCATCTTAGGGGTGGTCTGCTTCTGGTGAAAATTTCTCAAAAATTCATTGGTCAACCCCCCGAAAATTGAAAGGAAAATGAAAGGGGACATGTCGATCATCGTATTTCTGTGCAGCCTGGACACCTGTGAGAGTTGTGAGTATTTTTAAAATTATTGCAAAGTATGGGGATTTAGGCTATCATTGCAGTCAATGGGAATTTATTTGTAGTGGTGCAGCCCCAAGCAGTTTCTGCCTATTTACTGGAAAGCGCCCTCTAGAGTTTAACAGAACTCGCGCACGTACATGCACAACATGCAAGTGATGGCTGCGCCCACTAGATAATGTCACGTTGTCTGTGCATCTCGTTTTTCTCCTCAAGTCCTGGTCTCTGGTTCATGGAAATGTATTCAGCCTAGCAGAAGCAGGCTGCTTCCACATTCTTGTGCGTCCCTGTTACTGCGACCGTGTCCAAATGATTCCGACACAGCCCTGTAGCAAATGACAATTTGCGAGTTGCGGGCTAAAAAAAACCTTAACTGCGTTTCATACTGATCTTAGCCCAACATCATGTGGGGCTAGGTGTCAGCCAGCCGACTAAGTAGGAGAAAGAAGGTGAAACAGGATGTTGGAACTGAATGGTTATATTGGTTTTGATGCAGACGATCCGCTAAAGGTGTGTAGGCCTGTGACTTGCATAAATATGATTCATAATTTATTTGTCAATTACAAGCATGACAAGCACAGTGATTATGAGAAATGTATTTGCCCCATCGAACTTGTCAGAGATTGTGGAAAGAGTTCCATATACGGACTCCACGTGACACCCTTGACATGATACCCCATGCACAAACCCTATGAGACTGCACTGGTCTGAAAAATTCAGTGTTTTCTGAATAAATGACTTGGTATTTTCCCTCCTACATTGAACTTTTTGGACATGTTTTGCTTTCTGAAGGCTACTGACATCTGTATATGGAACTCTTCCCTCATCATCTCTTTGAATTGTTAAATCCACTTCATGAAACCATTGCTTAGGCCTGTTTTAGAATAAAAACCTGACACTTAAAATACATTTAAAGTAAGAACTTGACATGAAAAAAGTTGTGACATAGTTTCAAACAGTTGTTTGAAATGTGGCTTTACAAACAATTAGAGACAGCTCGTTCAGATGATAAATGTCTCTTTTACAGAGTGGACTGGAGCTTGTTTTATGTATTTGGTTATCTAGATTTTTCATATGAATGAAGAGTGTGGTATGTATTTGATGAGTTTTATAGGTGCAGATTGTAAAAATTGCTCTTTCTATGGTGGCCCTGAAGGGACTTGAAAATTCGCTACGATTGTTTGTGCGACGTCGTGAATATTTTTGTGACGTGGTGAATTTATTCACGACTTGTCGCAAACATTATGCAACGTCGTGAATTTATTCATGACTAGTCACGACTATTTTCACGACGAGTCGTGAATATTTTCGCGATGTTGTACATTTTTTTCACCAAAAGTCGCAGATATTTTGCCCATTAGCTTGGAGGGTAAGTACGCTAATAACATACAGCCAAGATATGATGATAAGCACCTTGGGCATTCTGCACAAGACAGCGGTGCAGTGATCATGCACTTGTACTATTGCATGGTTGTCCACATGCAATGCCAAGTGGACAGTGAAGCTCTGCACTGAGAAAGAAACAAGGGCATTGGGAAACAACATGGCTCAGAAAAACAAGGTTTGCCTTCTACACGGCTTGTTCCAGCTGTTTCCTAGAGCTAGGTCTGCATGTAGGTCTTCACCAGATTGGAAATACACAGAGATGCACAGACAACAGACCTAGCCATAGCTCTGCTGGTTGCGCCTTTGCGTTTGCGACTAGTAAATTTATTCATGACATGTCCTGAAATGTATTCATGATGTCGCAAAAATAATTACGACTTGTCTTGAAAAATATTCAGGGCGTCACAAAAAATATTCACTACTAGTCTTAAAAAATATTTATGATGTTGCACAAATGTTAACGACTAGTTGTGAATAAATTCACAACGTCACGCAAATATTTGCAAATAGTCATGAGTAATTTCATCATGTCTCAAATGTATTTGGAAGAAGTCGTGAATAAATTCACGAATAATCGTGAAACTTATGTCCCTTTAGGGCCACCATATCTTGCTGCACTTGTGAATTTCCTGATGTCACAAGCATTAAAGCTTGAGTTGCTCAATCTTACCCGAGGGGTAGAAACTGAAGTGACATTGTCCATCAAACGTGGATAGGATCCTCCCATTTGATGTGTCCATGACGATAAGTCAGTGACAGTGTGCAAATGCCAACCCTAATAGTGTTTGAAAAACATGGCTGCACACCTCCTTAAGACCAGTAGCAGCCCAGAAAGAGGAAGGCTTTGAAAAGGGGGTGGGGGAGGGTGCTGTCTTCACTAAGCCTTTTGCGAATTAAGCGTGAATAAAATCTGGTACGCTAAATTCTTCAAATTCACCTAGGCCTAACATATGAATTAGACCAACTCCTATTCCAATATTAATCACAACCAGGCATTAACTTGTTCCTATTTTATTCAGTGCCAGATGGCACTTTACTTTACATTTCTTACAAATATCACACCCACTGCCACGGTTTGTTTCCTTCGGTTTTGTGCCGCTTGTTGAGGTTTTTTTTAAAACACTTCGCTGAGAATAATTTCCTATCTGTTTGTGCAGGGTAATCTGATTCTTTTGACTGATTCTTTAACTGATGGAAGTTTTCTAGTTCACCACTTCCTGTCGACATTCCTCAAAGGTAAAATTCAATCTAGAAAGTCATAATTCATGCCCTGCTCAACATTTCCCTTAAACAGAGTTCTCCGTAAGAACAAGATGTGAAAGAACGCCAAGTTCGGTATCTAATTAGAGAAGTATGGTTTGCGGGTATATCATGCGAACGATTTCTCTAAAACTGTGCTGTGTTCTCGGTTTTATTTTGTGCTTTGTTTTTCTGAAGAAAAATTGGCCGCACTTTGAAATGGTGACACCTGCCTTAGAACCCTTCTCGTAGCCAAGACTTCTTACCAAGGAGAGGTTGTTCTTGTGCCTGCCAAACAATACTTCTACACCACTGCACCATGACAAACTTAAACAAATTTTAAATTTAGTACTCAGAAGGTCACACATTCATATTTTTCTCCTGTGACATAGTTGATAGTAAACATGCCTGTTTGTTTTTATAGCATATTGAGAATGGTGGAATATTCCTCATTCTGGCTTTGAGACTTGGGACTTCAATCCTTTCTTATTTTCCTTTTCATGCAGCGGGTCATGATGTCTGCTTCCTAGCCTTGGCCCAATCCTTCAGCCATTATAATGCTGTAGCACAGAAGCTGGTGAGTCATGTACCCTTCGCAAAGGTCAGAGGGCCGGGTGTTTCGAATCTGGCAGAATCTGTCTCAAAGGCAAAATAACCACCCTCCTCGGGATGTGTAGAGAACCGTCCAAGAGGATGATGAAGCATACATTATGAGACGAGACAAAACCCATTATGTTCAATAAGATCTTCTTGTTCTGTGCAGTACATTGCCAATAGAGACCTGAAAGTGCAAACTTTGCATTTTCTGAAATTACTCTTGTCATCGGAGCATTTTTTGCGGGCCTCTGGCATTGATTGCCATTTGTCATCTAGTTTTTATCCTTTTCGGTCACTTCTTTTCAGTCACATCTTTTCGATCATTTCTGCAGGGGCTCAACCTGGCCTCTCTGAGGGACTCCGGCCAACTGGCATTCATCAACGGTTTGGAGTTCTCCCTGCAACTGATGCATGCTGGGATTGACAGCAGCCGGGCTGGTCAGCCAATTGCATTGCAGTGTCTTGTGTAAGTTTACTGGTAGCCATCTGTTAACAAGTTGGTGACCACGGTGTGTTGTGATGTAGGGGATCTTTCACGTCCAAGATGGAAACAACCAAACAGTTCTTAATCCTTTACCAGTTTGGAAGATTGGAGACTGTTTTTCTGAGGGACTTTAATCATTTAAGTTTCATTTCAGAAATGTAAATACAAAAACCACTGCAGACTGCTTGCTGACACGGGTGGATCCTGCTAGGGTGGGCAAAGGGGGCTTTAGGCCTCTCAGAATAGGAGCCATTTTCTTCTTAGAAGAAAATGGGGAGTCTTTTTCATTTCACTGCCTCCAAGAAGCATGAAAATAACCCAAATATATCCCGATCTCTCAGAAAGGGCATAAAAGGTTATGTGAGTAAATTTCCAAGTAATCTGTAATGTTTCAATCCCAGTAGAATCTTTCTCAATGGCAGAAGGTTTAAATCTATTTCAATTTGTGTTCACAGTTGGGCAATGTGATTGATTAAACCATTGAAATTATGGTATCAGAAACATATTTACAAAGACCAATGTGACAGCTGAAAACCATAGTAAGGTAGTTGCCGAGATATTGCCCTACTAGCATGGCAGTCTAGTGTCAGAAAGTGGCGTGCGCCAACTGAAAGGATTTTTATTTAAAAATGTCTTTTGAATTTGGTTGATCTCAACAGCGATCAGGCAGCAACCATACAGCCTCTGTACCATGTCATCCGAGATGCTTCAGCCCCTAAACAGAGGGATCAGAGAAATACTGGGTCCAGGTTACTATTAATCGATGACCTGAGTGTGCTTATTTCCTTGGGGCTGAGCGTACAGCAGGTGATGCAGTTTGTGCACTACTGCCAGGCCTCTCAGGTTGGTGGAAAGTTGTTGGTTGATACATTCGCATATATTGTAACGATTCCGGCTCAGTGCCTGCCATTTTCATGGGCCTTCACTTAAGCAATTTTAAGTCTCCATATCTGCCGGAAGCTGGGTACTGAGTTGGCGAGTTGTCAAGGGAATTTTTATTCAAAGGGGGAGACAGAAAGAAACCATTGTCTTGAGGCGAATGGGCCACTCTCAACCATGAAAACAACACTGTCTGTATGATTTATTGCAGTCCTTGTAAAATCACCAACATCAGGTAAACAACGCCTTCTATAGCTTAGGTTAAACTTGCATTAGTCTCTTGTTTGTGGCTAAAAGTTCACAATGGTAGCGTGCATTGCACTGTGGTCCAAACTGTATAACTGAAGTTTTGATGGCTAATCATATTATCATCGACTTTCCTAAGGATTACTCTCATAGTGCTTTGCCCCAGAGTTATACTTGGATTCTTGACTGGTCTTGAAAGATCTTGCGCGGGTAGCTCCCAGTAGAGAACCAGCCCCAGAATGAACATGGGCAGCCTTTATATAGGCGCAATGCAAATGCGCTGTATGTCCCAACTTTATGCGCGTATCTAACCCATAGCACACTGATTGGTTCGTAAAACAACAACCTTTTGGTAGCTTGTAACAGGGCTGCAGTATGGGCGTGTGACTATTCTCAGCTCAAAGCCGTACACAGGGCAAAGGTAGGCATGATGTTACAATGACACTATTCCTGCACTGGATGAAGTTAATGCAACACACTGTAGAACCAGAACTGGAAAATAAGCAATCATAAATGAAACAATCACCCTAGTAATCTCCAAGTTCTCGCCTGAAGAAAGTAATTCATAGAGCCTCAATTGTAATTTATTGCATACTCAGATAGAATTTGGGAAGCACTTAAACCATACTGGCGACTTTGCAACAATATCTTCTTTCGTCTTTTATTTTTTAACCCATCTGTTTACTGTGTGTTGGTAGTTCATTTCATTTACATCACTTGTGAGCTTTTGTCACATGAAAACACCAAAAGCAGCAACAGAGGGCCTGCGTATGACATCACGTTAAAGGGCATTAATTTCTTCCTCTAGGATAAACTCGAGTAAACCTTTTGTACGTTCATTGTCATTGAATCTAAATAACAAAACCTGTCCTGTGGGAGGGCGCTCCAGGCAGGCCCGCTATTCGTTTTGTGGTTTGAAATGAAAGTGATCACTGTCTACGTCCTTAATTGGACCTTTGCCCACACAACCTGGCTAGCGCTGCAAGTATCCACATCCAGTGAGCAGCCGCTAACCTCTGTCAAGTGTACTAAACATCCTGTGCTGTTGAATAATCGTACACGCCCATCATATATTCCCTGAAAGTCTGTAAGCGCGAACAAAAACAAATTATAACTCGGCACGGAACAGCACTTTGTCATTAACATTTCACACTGCACCCGACTGTTGAGTTCTCAAAAGCTGCTTCACTCAAATTGGACTTGACCTTTGTAGGAATGTTTGAACATAATGAAAATTATACCTAGGTTTTGGAAATCAGAAAGGTTTGAAATTTTCTACCATGCAAATTTCCTGATTTTTGTAAGTACCAGTGCGCCATTTCTGCTTTAATTCCCTTTTTGGAGGTAGACTTGTTGAATTAAATTTGTAATGTATAATAATAGTAATATAGGAATTTATTTATCAAGCGCCTTTAACACAGATCAAAGCGCTGTACACCATTATTACCCCTGTTCACTGGGCCCATGAAACATTCCAAATACCATCTCAGCTCCCTGGGGAGTATACAGCTTGATGCAGCCACTATTTGGCGCAAAGCAGCTAAATTAACCACAATAACCATCTCTGCCCTCACAGGGTACCCAATTACTCCTGGATGGAGAGAGGCCAGGAATGACAAAGTGCCTTACCCAAGGGCACACGAACCATGACCCCAGGCTGGATTCGAACCCGCAACCTGTGGATTTACCCGCCGACTGCAAATCCAATACTCTTAACCACATGGCCTTAGGCCATGGCACTATGCAATATGAAAGGCTGAAAATCCAAGAATTCAAATTTAACTCTTAAATAACCCAATAAACCTAAAAGTCACATTTTTGTCATATTTCCGCTGGATCTCAGGTATTCCTTAATGTGTTATCACTCCTTCCTCTCTTTTTTCCTCCTTTGTAGCCTGAGACCACCATCATTTGTTTGGTTCACCATGACACTGATGTCGATGATGAATGCAATGCCGCTCTAATCACGCAGCTCAGACACCGAGCCCACTGTGTGCTGCAAGTACAGGGTCTTGACAGTGGCTACTCAAGGGATGTCCATGGACAGGTAAGTGATCGTCTCTAATCTAAAAACAATTGCCAATTACACTTTTTCCACTCAGTTGGCGCCCACTCACTTCCCTGGTTATCATTTCCACCTGACCCTTTGGGCTCTTAACCCTGTCTAGACCCAAGGGCGGATCCACTACCCAATTGGGACTAAAAATTTCTGAAATTTCTTTGTGTAACCTTTTGTGGCCTTCTGAGGGTTGAGATTAAATTTGTAATTTGGAAGTAAGAAAAGTAAAGTAACCCCCCCCACCAAAAAAATGAACCCCTTTGGCCCCTTGGATATGGCACATACCACCAACTGAAAACGGAAAAGAAAAAGGCAACGAAGTCAAACTCTGTCCAATTAGTAGAAAAAAATGGGGAAGCAGTGGTTGAAATTTTGAGTCGCGTGGAACTCATTTTTTTTTCTGGGAAGCTGTTAGCACTCATTAGCCTGTATGAGTTATAGTGGGCACGGAAGGAGGGTGCTCGTTTGAAGTTGGTGAAGATGGAAACATTTTACCCAAATCATTCAGCACCCTGCTATTGTGTGTCGCCGGTATTTCAAAGAGGTATTTCAGCAGTCATCTATTACTGTTGCATTTTCATGTCGGCCACTACAGCCAGATGTTGGCAAGCTGCGGTGTGTGGAGACGGTGTTTTGTCAACAATGACAATTTGGCAATAGTGACTGTAGATTTTTGATCCATTTGTCATTAGCTTGCTGCATCAGAGCAAGGGACAGTGCAAACTCAGGCGTCTCCTGGTTTAGGCTTGTTTTGTTCGAAACATCTGAACAAACTGTGTGTATTTTGCCACTTGTTTTATGCAGCTGAAGATCAGCAAGAGGGATCCCACTGGAACCACACCAAACCGGAACCAGCCGGACATTACACTGCAGTACAAAATACTGGACAAGTCGGTGACTTTTTTCGCCGTGGGCACGTCGTCTGCTGTGTTGTGAAAGCTTGGGAGAGCACACCAAGTTGGTCGGTCACCAGTAGAAAGAGCACGGTGTCATCATGCGGTGATAAAACGCTTCATGCTTACTAAGTTTAACAGCGTGAGACCTGATTTGCTAGAGTCGTAACATTGACTCCACATGCATCGTATCAGAGTCTACACTCTGCCTATACTTGCAAGGTTTTCCCAGCTTGAAGCCTGAGTGACAACTATAGATAATTAGAGTTAAAGTCAACTAAACACACTAAAAAAGAGTGAACTAAAGGTAACCTGAACAATGGATGGATGAATTAGTCTTGTCCACTCGTTTGAAACTCGGAGTACTGTGGACCATTGACTTGAAATTAGCTGCATGAAATGGCAGAGAGTGTACGCGGCGGAGAGAGTTGTAACCAAAGGCAAAGTGATAGGTGTAATGGAATTTGCAAATTGTTAGACTAGGTCCGTTGCGGTGGGACTGTATTTTACCGCACAACACTTGCTGTGTTAATGTTGGCGTGGCCACAGGTTCAAAATGATCTGGTTATATTAAGATTTGAAGCCTAGGGATCTTTTGAAGAGAAAAGCAAATTGAAGATCATTTATTTAAATCTCAGGATAGAAGCTGTTATGAACAGAGTAAAAAAGTGCAGCTCACCCACCTTTCGTAGCTTGATTCAGTGGTTCCAATTGATTTCAAAATTGGATATTGCATGTAGCGTTTTTTTTTTCATCAAGAAAGGAATTTATTTCTTTCAGTTACTTAAGTGTTGTAAGATCATGTACATGTTTGTAAGAGGCATTTATGAATTCCAGGTCTTCAGGTAAGACGTGGTTTCAATGTTTTGTTTGTGACCATGCTGCACAGACAGGAAGCCACAGCCTGGACTCATGTGTCACAGGAGAGTTGAAAGGAGATGAAAACCACCTATTTACTTCAACAAAGCTCACAATAAACCCCCCCCCTCTGTTAATGGTGTATCACTTAATTTCTGATGAATGTCTCCTCCCCTGCGTCTATGTTCCCCAAAAGGAGCACATTTCTTTAATCAAAGCAATTTTCGGTTAATTTCGTTCTGCTTTCCAGAAGGGTGTAAAATCCTCCAAAAGAAGCCACACACTTCTGAGGCCACGGAAGGTTGTATAAGAAAGGTTCAAATTTTTGCTTCCCCCAAAGAACCCCCCCCACACACACACGCAAATGGGTATTTGCCTGCAACTGGGGACCCCCTATTATTCCTCTTTTGTTTGTACTCTAACGTTATTGGAAGACTACCCATCTGTTTTGTACACAGTTGTCAATCGGGGACATTATTGTCCTCTAGTGTTCAAGGTCCCCAATTGAATGCAGACACAAACTCACACACCCAAACGCTCATAATACGCATGGTATGTCACAAACTTGACTCAGTTATATTTTAAGTATCGACTGGAGGACTGGCAGCAAGTCTAAAGCAATTATTGCCGATGGGGGGGGGGAGCACGATGACAATTAGGTGCACCTACAGCACACACAAGCACAACGGGCGTTCCGCTTCACTGCATAAGAAAAGACCCACACCCTACCCGCGGTCCCAATCTCCAAAATATGCGCCATCCAACTACAGCCCTGCCGACCCTTATGCACAAGTGAATCAGACGAGACCCGTGAACAGTGGAAACTACGAAACATCTTGCTTGTCTTCCCACGTTTTGGAATCTTCTCTAAGGGATTTTTATCTCCATTTCTTCAAAGTTACTGCCAGTGTCGAGACAGGGATGTTGTGGGGGAAAGTAACATTTTCCTGGGCGCTCATCGCGCTGACCATGTGCCTGGTATTCTCATCTGTTGAGAGCAACGGATTGAGTAAGTGTAAACGATAATTTTTTTTAATCAGTGAAACCTGTCAAAAGAACCGTGGCATATACAGTCGGCTACGACCCAAACTCTTTAGAGACGGATTTTATGTGCGTTTTCAGTGTGCATCGATCAAGTCCGTAGGCCGTAACTAGTGTTAACTGAAGTGAAACGCAGCATACGCATACGGTACGGGGCTAAAATGTTGCATCCTGACTCCATTTTTCTGAACATAGGCTATATCATCTCAATAAAAGTCAGTCATTACAGAAATGCTGGAAAGACACAAATCCTGGACTGAGAAACATTTACCGATGTTGTTGTCCTCTTCACTTCCCATAGACTTTGTACACAACTGCTGAAGTAGAGTCAGGATGCAACATTTTTCCCATTTTTCCCTTGCAGCGGTTAATTATAAGATATAAGAAAGTGATATCCTACCCCCAAAAGTCAAATTTAGCAGCGAAAATATTAAATCATTTAATCAGAACAGGGACGGATCCAGGGGGTTGGGGCGCATAGCCGCACGCCCCACTTTTTAACAAAAAAAATGAACAAATAAATAAGGGAAGAAAAAAGGAAGGGATCCATCCACATAAATGTGACAAAAGTATGGAAACAAAAGTCCCGCTTCCAGTTACCTAACCTGCCTAATTTTACGGTCACGACCCTTAAACTTTTAGTTCACCCCCCCTGGAAAATCTTGGATCCGCCCCTGTAGAAAACACTTTGAATTCCTTTCAGGCTAGGCACATAAATAAGGCTTGTGCACCAAGGGTTTGTCAAGTGATGTACGTATATGGAACTCTTTCATTTCATCACATTTATTATTTCTTAAGGAATATAGACACAAGGTATAAAGCCAGGTGAAAAAAAACAGACTTAAACAATTAACATTTGGTAACACCCCGGAAGGATAACCTAAAAGCAAACTCCATCACTGTCGAGAGGGTCTCCTAAAATGACAACAGATACAAAAACAATCTAAAATCACACACAGAGATTTATACTCACAAAACGTAGAATTAATAAAATCAGCTTGTCGGTATGGGAAGGATACATATAATCTACTTTGCTGGTCAGTTTGGGCAAGATTGCTCCATGGGTATGTTGAAAAGTAGTAGGCATTATTTAAGACTGAGAAATACTTATGTAGGCCTAATAAAATTCTCGACGA
This sequence comes from Acanthaster planci, assembly GCF_001949145.1. The sequence continues at coordinate 1,239,200 of NW_019091374.1, forward strand.
ATACTAACGCACATTATAAGACGGATCGAAGCACTGCAGAATGCAATGAGCTGGAGAAGTTGAAAGCTCATAAAGACAGAAACGAAATCATTGATGATTCAAATCATAAATGGAAAACTGTGGTGAACATTATGTGGTCACAGAACCGAATAAATGTACCGTAAAAATATGACTGTATTCTAATAGTCTTCATTTTTTCAACTCGGAACATTCAGCTTTAGAACAGGCTAAAAAAATCCTTGTGCCCGGCCCCCTGCATTGTAACTGAATACATGTTTTCTGTTCAAATGTACTATTTGCATAATTATCAGTATGTAAGATAATTTTTTTTCGCTCTCTGGAGAAAATTGAGCTTCGTTGGCTTTAGAATGTCATTTAAAAAAAGTTAAAGTTATACTTTGAGAGATGTATACATTGCAGACCTAGGACACTGTGTTTTGAAAAGTTCTCACCGTGTTTCTGTGAGAACTGTTTACCGTAAAAGGGTTTTTTAGAAAGCAATGTACCTTTCGTCAGTTTATAAGGCACTGTGATTTCAAAACGTCTGAAGTTAATTATTGTAGAACTAAGAACAGGTATGATCATAAGTCGGGAGACGTGTCGGAGTAGGATACAATGCTGCAAAACGGCCGTTGTATATACAAGTAAGTAGGGTCTCCTCACGTGGCGCACTTCAACTTTCAATTGACTTTCTTCATACAGTGTCGCCAAACATCTTTCTTTCTTACGAACAAATTCATGCTCCAAATTTTGTCCAAAATTCAAAATTGCGTCCTCAGATAAACGGTGGCTGCTGACTATTGGATTCTTATTTGTCCACGGCTTGTTCCTGATTGGCATTTTTCTTTATGTCTTTAATTAAACTTTGCTGCAGATGTAACTGTTTCTTTGTCTTAAGTTCGAATCTGCCGTCGACATCAGAGCCTTAACCAAAAACAAATACATGTACAAATTACGATAGGAGGTTGGGTTTAATGTGCTTAAATTGAATGGTATTTGCATGGATCGATTTTGTTAACACGGACGCAAAAAATAATGTATCCTTAAGCCATTGAATCAGAGCTAGAGACAACCGTACAGTGTTGTTCCAAGCGTTTGAAAAAAAATGCAGGAAAAACTCCACGACATGTAGGCCTAGATATGCGCACTTAAAAAAACCACCACAGGTACGGTCGACCGTTTTCAGGTCAGTGAACACGAAATACCACTGTTGGGCGTAGAACTAGAACCAAAGAATATTATGCCAAGTTCAATCGTTCTACTCAAACGATTTCCATAACAAAAACGTTACTGATGGTCCTAAAAAAGGGGTTGTGGTGACGCATACATGCAGACTTTCATATCAAATACATGTACATGTATATTGTTGATGTACCCTAATGTACGTGGCGCGGTTCCAACGGTAGCGCACTTCGAATGTTTGCCTCTGGTGCCTTGCCCGAGTGATATTTTTTACCAGTCCTCAAATAGCATACTCAGTGACATTTCACCAAATCCCAATATTTATGATCCAAAAATCTCAATTTTACTCACCCCGTTACAAAGTTCCAATTAAATTTTATTTTAGCTCAATTTTCCGATTTTTTTCATGTGCAAAATGGACTCTTAAATATGCGCCAAAAATACGAAAAAAAACACATTTTTAACAAACTTTTGTTGATAGTGGAGGTAATAATAATCTATCGGAATTTATCGAAGCTAGGATTTGGGGACCATGAGTAAGGCTTTTGATATTTTTCTCCCCCAACATCATGTCAAATAAGCCCAAAGCCGCATTGGAAAGCAAAAGGTTCTGAACATTTTATTTCCAGATGCACTCTTATGAATATTAAGTTTCATTCGGTTTATCATTTTTTAGAGTGAATTAATTTAACTAGCACAAAAAAATTGTAAAGGAATCAAAAAGTCATATGCGATAAAACCTAAACCTATACGAATTCAATATGCGTGAAGAAATGGGTATGGTCTCGGTCTTATTAAAACAAATTCTCTGTGTTTTCCCCCAGACTTTTTACTTATCAAAAATTCATGGCATTTTCAAAAAAGGCATATAGCCAGTCCATTCTGAGAAGTCCCCCACAGCTAATAAACACATACGCCACCGATGATGGCTTGAATGAAACTGTCCGCGTAACATGACACTAAAACTAGGGTTATGATTGGTATACTCATTTGAACATTTTGTCCGTTTATCGTTCAATTTTATGGGGGGGGAATATTAAAAAAGACAACTTTGTTGGACAAACGGAAGAATGAACTTTTTGAACTTGGAAAACGAGTACGCAAAATGGTGGAAATTCAAGAGCGGGGGCGGCACTACCTTGAAAACCATGCATGCTTGCTTTCTATCTGAGTAAGAATGAATATCTTAGAAAAAAAGTACACTCAATTTGGTTGTTCCTATTTGAAATTATTGAAAGAAAAGAAAGATTGCGCCCAAATTGGTGGAAGAATCTTTTCTTCTCAGATGGGGAACGACGACGCCAGTGGTTGTATATACACATACGTATTTACGTGTATTATATACTACATGCATGTCACCGGGTGTCACCGTCCGACGTATTGACGTATTTCCGTGTTGTCGATCCAAAGACCTGCTGTGTAAACTAGACGCCATACAAAATGCCCTTATAACGCGTTTCCATTGCGGCGGAGTGGTGTCCCCGTTTGTCTCCGCATTGCATGACATTTGTGTAGGGCGGTGTGTTACGATGTTTGAGAGGTTGAACCATGTAAATGCGGCATTCTGTGGAAGGTGGTCGTCTGTTGTTGTGACTTGTGGGCGTCGGCAGATAAAAAGCCCTCGAATCGCGTTTCTGGAGTGCCAGTGTGGTGTCCGGGATTGTCTCCGAATTTGATGACATTTGCGTAGTTAAGTGTGTTGCGATGTGAGTAAGGTGCAACCACCGAAATGACTGGTTTTTGTACATTCTAAGGAGTGCACAAAACCTCATAACACATTCTAGTATAGGTGTGGCGGGCAGGTGTGTTGTCCTTGGTAAGTTCCTCATGCATTTTATACAGTATCGTTACACTGCAGGAAACAAAGAATGTCGCCCTATTGCACACAATTACAACATACAACTTTTCCATTGAGTTATCACACGGCGCAAGTTTTTCACACCCGGTCGCTGGAAACTACCTGCAAAGCATTTCCTTTGAGCCGTGGTGTACCCTATCTTGTGCGCGGCACTGTTTTTAACACAGACAGGCATAATCGTGTTTCTGGTTACGGTAAGTCTCCGTTTTCGGAGACCGTTTTCTTCCATAGAGAGTGCGTAGAATCTGCAATTTTACAGCATTTTTGCTGTAAAAATACGGGCGAATGGGGGACAGTGTTTCGCTGCCTGTTCATGGCGTGTGAGAGACGTGTGCGTTTGTACTTATTATGCAGATGGCGACCAGGACGTGTGTTGTAACATTCATTACACATGTACGTACACACGTCAGTCACATTATATGAGAATTATATGATGACGATGACAGTTTGGTTCAGAGACGAAGTGTGTGCAGGAAGTAGGTGTTAATTTAATAAAAAATAACGATGGAACTCCAAGCAAAGCGGAGAAACAAAAACGTACAGCAGAACAAATGGAGCCATGGTGAACTGGAGGAAGGAAGACATGGGCATCATTACAAATAAAAGTCTACAGCTTTCTTTTTCTTGGAGTCCAACATGCACGGAGGCCCCACATTGATTACATGATTTGGTTAATTTCTCACCCCTTTATTGTTTAGACAAAATACGTTATTTCACAGCAATGTTAAAATGAAATGTGTATTTTTTCTTTATCTCCTCCTTGCTTTTTTGGAGAAGGTGAATACATTCATGGCACATGATCATAAAACTTACCTAGTACCTAGCCTGTGTCTTGAAAACCACCAAGACACAAGACATTGATCCTCTCATTCACACCTGTATGGATACAGTCAGTCAGATGGTCAGCTGTGGGGGCGAGTGATTGATCAGCATGTCTGAAATCTTGGTAAATTGTTAAAATCTTTTCCTACATGTACCTACCTTGGATCCTCAGTTAAATTGCAACATATTTCATATTTCTTCTTGTACCGTGGCTCTAGACGTGCATTTTGGACGTGGTTAGAAAAAAACAAACATTTTTTACGTATGGATTACTATATCATTATGTCAAAATTACTATTCCGTACATAGCGATTACTATTTCGCACGTATCGATTACTATTTCCCACATATGGGAATTACTTTTTCGTGTGATATACAGATTGCTATTTCATACGTTCAGATTATACTATTTTGTATGTACGGTTTTGCAAATAAATTATCTTAGGTAATGGCTGCATTCAAAATTCCGAACTTGAGCATAAGCACCCCTCATCAGTTGAAAACAACCATGCCAGTAGGGATCGAGTGTTAGTTTTGTTGGTAGTGATGCTTACATGTACAATGCACGCATGGTCATTTGTGAACCTGTGAAGTGGAGTTCCTCGAGGCCTCTTATAGAAGCCTCAGTTGCTTGGAAAATGGTGCCCTCTGTTGGTCCCGCTCATGGCCCAATAAACTTAAGTTTAGTCATGCACTGCAACATATATGAATTACTAATCTGTACACATGGTTTATAAAATTGCATTTATCGAATCTCCAATGTGCAAATGGAGATTCACTGTCGATGATGGAGCTAGATGAAGATTGGTTGTGCAGTCAAAGTCAGAGTTTGATCCAAATACACTCACTGTGCACATTCAGTACAAAAGATAAAGCAAATGTGTACATGTATATCCTTATATCCAAAAGGCACGATACTCAGGCGCTGCATCAAAGTGAAATTTTTTTCCCCTTTTTGATAGGTTTGAATTCTTGTCCGACGGACATCACGGCAACACGGTCTGAGTTGGTGTACTGGTCTCCTCCAATGGTCAGCACAGCAAATAGTGCAGGTTTCACTCTGGTTGGTACCCACCAGCCAGGCCGCTACTACTATGAGAACACAACCGTTACCTACACTGCCGAGGATGACGCTGAAGTTCGAATGTGTACTTTTGACGTCATCATAGAAGGTACGCTATAAATTGATAAGTATTTGAAAGGGTACAGTCCATCAGTTGTCATTTGTGCAAAATTGTGTTTCCTTTGAGGCAACACTTTATTTTTCTAAATATTTTGAGGGCCTAGGATCAGTTTACCTGATGAATTTCAGCACAGTGAATACTGCTATATATATTTCGAGAAAACAAATTTCTCGAATTTTGATTTCAGATCAAATTGCTGAGTTGTGTTTTGGATTGGGCCTGAATTCAGCATCTGGGACACCTTTTTGCATTGAGTCAAATGCAGCTACGCAATGTCATGCATTGAACCATGACTGAACCAACGAGTTAGAGTTACCGCCCACACATGTGTTGAGTCAATCAGGCATCACTCGGCCATTAGTTAATTGGCTGATCCATTAAGCCCCCCCTCCCCCAAATCAAGTTCCTGAATATTGTTTTTTTTACTGAGCCACAACTTCATCATGAGACCTTTTTGGCCTCAAAAGAACACAATGGGCCAACGAGATATGATGAACTGCAGCCTACCGTTGAAATGTTAATTGTAAAGGAGCCCATCAACATTGCACTCCTTAATCCTAATTGACAAGCTTTAAAATTCTGTTTTCTTAAATTTCAAAGTCATTCAGCATTTTGTAGAAAACCAGGTATTATGCGATGTATGTGTGTTTCAGCACTGGCTTAACTTTGGGGGGGGGGATTAACCCTGCAGAAGTATTTATAAGAGTTCGCTGCACTTGTCCTGAAAAGTAAGAGGATTAGAAATAACATCTCATTCATAGCTGTGTAATACAACTGAAAACTAAAGAATTTATGAACATATGATTATTTTAGGTCTGCTCAGGTCAATAATTTTGTCAGGTTGGGTCAGGTTAGATTAAGGGACTCAAATTCGTTTGAGGTCGAATTCGGTCTGTATCCGTAATGCTTTGCAGCTTGGCCTGTTTAACTCAATGAGTTAACAGCACAGCATTACTCTGAGTGGCCTCTTTTTTTGTCAGATGACGGATCACCTGTGATCACCTCCTGCCCTGGCGACATGACGGCGACAGCCCCTGCCGCAGCCACCCAGGTCTCCGTGTCCTGGAGTGCCCCCACTGTCCAGGACTCGACCAATGTCCAGGTCTCTTCCACCAGATCCCCGGGTGACCAATTCAGCCTCGGCCGCAACACTGTGACGTACACCTTCAGATACACTAACAACGATTCGGCGCCGATGTCGTTTTGTCGTTTTGATGTCTTTGTTCAAGGTTTGTATAAATCGACATAATTACTTGTTTTCAGTCAACCATGGATCTGCCAATTCACTTTTTGTCTCAAGTCATACAGGTACATGCACATGTAGTATGTGGAATTTTGAACACCCAAAAGGGGCAGCATGCTTGGGTCTGTCTATTAGACTTGCTAGTTAATAAATCGGAAACCGAATATCCAGTACGTTTTTCCCAATGCACAGTGAACTCTTTGTCTTTATCGTAGAGGGTGATTCAGCTACAACGCCAACCATAGACTGTCCCCCAAACATGATGGTCACCCTTGAAGTGGGCCAGGAATCGGTGCCCGTCACCTGGGATGACCCCACCTATCCCACCAATCTCGGCAGTGTCACCGTGGCTTGCGCTCGGAGCAAGAGCGACCTATTCTTTGCAGGGGACAATGACATCAACTGTGTGGCCTACTTTGAGAGTGGGGAGGCACGAATGTGCGACTTCACTGTAACGGTCACAGGTAAGGCAATGCCTTCGTGTATAATCATGCACACCTGGTTTCCATGGAGAGGGCATTTCAAAAGTCAGTTCTCGAGTAACTTGTGCACAGTGTTCTTGGATATTGTGAATGAACCTCAGAGTAAGTGAAGACAGCAAGGTGAAAATTTAACAAAAATATAATATAAAATCAGTGCTCTGTAATATGTGATATTCCAGAGCACTGATTTTATATTATATTTTTGTTAATATTCTGATCACAGTGTTACGCAGCCCTTCCATATTTCTCTGAGGTGATATACTATTGAAATAGACCTCCTTTAAGACCATCAAAATCTCCAGAAGCCCGTCACAAGGCCTCCAATCTAGCATACAAGCCCGTCTCCAGAATTGCTTGTAGACCAGGTGATGCATGAACTAAATGTAGAATACATGTACCTCCGCCTTTGGGTCTGCCTTGTACGGTTTGATGTTCCTCGTGCAAAATATGACTTTTTTTGGAAGGGAGCAAAGATTGGTCAAGTTGGAGAGAGGAATGAAGCTTCAGGAGATTTGGAAATGGCAGCACTGAATCTCACGTCCTGCTCTTTAATGTGAGGAGCACCTTGCATTTTGGGTCAATCACAAAAGGGGTTGAACAGAGTGCGTACATGCACCTGCATTCCTGCATGCAGACTTGGTGACACTGGCACAGCAGTGGCTTCTGATTCCTACATGTGTAGTTTTTTTGCCTAAGATAGGCATGTACATGTATGTTTCATTATGATTCCCTTCTATCCACTTCTATTCTAATTCAGTCCATTATAGATTTGGCCGCAGATGAGCTCTAGTAACTGAGATTGGCATAATGATGCTTCCACCTCTACTTACTCTCTGGTGGACTGGTATTGCGGTTCCTGTTTGATTCCATCTCCTACCTCAAAAAACAGAGCAATTGTGCATTATCCGCTGGAGGCGGAAGCGGCCCCTTCCCACTTTTTCGACTGGGGGACATGGCCCACCCACTTTTGCAGGTCCTATAATGGGATGGGGCCTAACGATGGATCAACCTTGTAATGACTGAAGCCTGGTGGTCTAGCAACTGCCCCCCTCCCACTTTGAAAATCATTCTGCCGCTGGTACCAGGATCCCTATAGTGAGAATGTTCTCTGACTACTCCGGTGAAATTAATGATGGATAAATGTAAGACGCAGTGTAAGTAATTAGATGTTGTGTTTTGTTACCAGCTGCCCAAGACTCTCAGAATCCGAGCATCGTTGACTGCCCAAGTAACATCGTGGAGTATGTTGCCCCAAATGCCACTGGCAAAATAGTGACGTGGCCCGAACCCACTATTATCGACAACAACCAGCAAAACCTTCAGCTGGTGTCCAGCCACACCAATGGCATATTCTATAATGTTGGGACATACGACATCACCTACACGGGCACCGACGCCTCCAACAATGCAGTCACGTGCCATTTCCGCCTTAGTGTGAGAGGTACGTCCCATTAGTTTTTTCTTTTAATGTTGTACCCACAGTGGAAGAGTAAGGGGTCAGGGGTTCCACATGAACTGCTATAGCCCAGTCACCAGTCTAATAGATGAACCACTTTTCCCAGAGTTTGGATTAATACCCATTAGCAATAATTTGTCAATTCCACTTCTTAGATGTTACACTCAGTGTTTCCTGTGTGTTCATATTAATTGCTCACATTTGACCAGTGTTTGACAACGACATGCACTTGAATAATTCATGCAATTTTCTCCTTCGTTGCCCCCCGGCACAGTTGATGATGCTCCACCTGTAATAAATAATTGCCCATCGTCCCCGTTCGTGGCCTACGTGCAATCAGGCCTAACCTCGGGCCAGGTGAGCTGGCCACAGCTCACCGCCACCGACAACGCCGATACCAACGTCCAGCTTGATGGTCCCATGGGCTTTGCCAATGGAGGAACAATGAGCATTAATGAAACACGCTCTGTGATGTACGTCGCCACTGATGACTTTAACAATACCAACATTTGCGCATTTACCGTCATGTTGTTGGGTAAGCAAGCCGTTATTGATTCTATATGTAGTACAGGTCAGAATTTTAGCCGACATGCAAACACACTTAGCGTGTCAGCGTGTATCGAGTCAAACAAACACGAAAGGAGTTAACCGCAAACACGAAACACGCTGACCCCTGCATAACAAAGAACGCAGACGCAGCAATCCGATCTGCCGAGTATAAACATGCACACGCTACACGCAAACCCCAGAACAGCCAAGCCTTTGTTGACCGGAGCAGTCAGTTTCCTAGTTTCGCACAACGAAAAGTATTCAGTTTGACTGCAGCTCAAGTTATTTTCAAATTCTACGGAAATGTTGTCAGTAGTTTACCTTGTATTTAGCAGGCATCACAAAATCATTTTTGAAGGGAAAAAAAAACGTTTTGTGTGTCCATACAGGATTGATGAAAGTGCCCTGCAGGCAACACGCTTTGGTTTATGTACGAATTTCTCCCAAAACGTCCGACTCAGGCACAGAAAGTATTCAAGCTTGAAATCAATTTTTCAGCTGAGACGATAGCACTTTTTATGACAAAACATTTCCTAAATTAGAGGAAAATATTTTGTAAGAAATCCACAAAATATAAATGGGGTTTGACCTCACCGGTCCTCTAGCCAAATTTTAATCAAAACGACCCCCACGGCGGCAATCCTAGCATATAAATAGATTGTTGCTGTACTCAAGCTCAGTGTGCTCAAAATTGCGTGAATATAAATTCGACATGAGGTGGGGATTTTTTCCATCAGTTTTCGACCTTGAGCTGGAAAACCTACCTAAAAAAATCACTCTGATTGTGACAATATTAGGACTAAACTGAATAGCAGAGATTGTACTGAAATGAAAGGAAGTCGGGTCTACGCTAGCAACCTGTATGCACCGGCTGCATACAACGGACAAAGTAGCACCCATGTGAACTTCATAAATATGCATGTTGTGTGATGTGTAAAGGCTGTAGCTTTGCATTTGTTGGCGCTGTATGGAAATGAATATGCAACACACTTGTTTTGATTTATGATTGGTGGTTGGGATGAAAGCACTGGGGTGGTTGTAGTTTCGTGATTGCTTGGTTACAGCACATGGCAGCAAGTGAAAAAGACAAGTAAAAATTTATGCAAGTTCAGTGGGTGTTTTTTAATTTACTGAAATTCTGATACGTGAACTAAATTTCCATAAAATAAGAAATACTTCATTGTAAAATCAGCTTGTCATAATAGTCCTGGCTGAGGACAGGATTTCTTTCGTGGTTACTGTTCATTTGTGAAAAAGTTCTCACGTAATCCGGGAATTGCTTAAAACCGATCTAGCATTAGAACCAGCAAGAAAAGCGTCGTCACTCCAGTCGATCCCTCGAGTTTAAAATTTAAAGTTTATATTTAAGAAAAAGTTTTGTAGTAACTAAATGCACACGGTGGACTACTGGCCAGTTTCAGTGAAATTTGACATTTTCCAGATGTAATCCGACTGAACAATTTTCCCGATCCAAAACAAAGAGAAAATGGCTGTGATAGTGATACATATTTCAATACTTCAAAGACGGTTTTCTTGCCAACCGGGCACGGCATGTTCGTGTACATGTATGTACATGATTTCACTTATTCAGTGCACTGCCATCCATTGTACATGTACTGTACAGTGTACATGCATACACGAAGCTGGAGCGACGGTCCTGCGTGTGCAGTGGTTCACTACATGTTGTCGGTCACCTTTGCCGTCTGCGGTCACAAGCCCTGCCGAGATAAGGAGGTCGGGTTAGGCTTATCATGCATTGGACCAGCAATGCACGGTAAAAACCGCAAAGTGTGTATTGAACAGCGTGTCAGGTTCACTGGTCGTGTTAGCGTGTCGGTTAGAATTCTGACCTGTACTGTATATCCACCCTGAGTTTGAAGTGCATCCTCACTGGCAAGAAGAGGCTGGCTGATGGGGAATTTTCCAACCAAGCTTGTTCACATGTGAAAATGAAAATCTGAGTTGACCGCTTAGCAACTCTTTGGTACTGTGTACTTTGCCACAGGGATAGGGCTTTTGTGGTGAAGGTATTTCAGAATGAAGCTTTCCAAATAATAAATTGCATCTGCCGAGTTGCAAGAGTTCATAAAAACCACCTGAAGCGGCCGATGCTCACCCCCCAAAAAAAGTAGCTAATGAAGTTGCTTGCAGACTGTCAAGCTTATCTGATTACAAGACGCAAAATGTAGCTTGCGCTGTGCAGAGTTATCTGCTGCGAGGGGCAAACTAATGCCACCAAATCAGTTTCAAATTCCACGCAGCTGTGAAACCTGAAGCAGAACGTGGAAGAAGGTATGTGTAGCACTAATGAAGATGACTTTACGCGTACACGTACGTGTTATCTCAGAGCGCACTCAAGAGTGAACGTGCGTGTTGGACCAGAGGAGCCCACCTTGGGGATTTTTATTTCGGCACTCCACACCTTGAGTTATGGAGAGTTGGAGAGTGTTCTGTTCGCTAATACTGGGGTCCTGTCTTTATTGATGATCACCTGACTGCATGCTTGGACCATTGCACAAAGAATTCACTACAGGGCATTCATGTTAATATGCGCGTACAACCAAGAGCACAGAGACAGTGTATTCAGTGTGAAAATGTAAATTTCGTTACTCCACGATGCAGAGATTTGTTATTGTTTGTTTAAAGTAAGCAGTTTTGTCGTCCCTTCAAGAAAATGTAAATTTATAGAGATATCAGCCCCTCTTACCACTAATTTCAAAGTCATTATGATTTTTATAATGTTTTGCCCAGGCATTTTAGAATGGTCAAGAATGATGTCTGAAAGCAAAATAATGAAACTACTTGAAAGCTTTTACTGAAATGAAAACTTTTATGATACATGGCCAGCATAATACTTCTTGCCCTAAAGCGCCATATTCATCTTTTTCTTGCCGCCTCAGTGGACCAAGTCCCGGATTACACCGTCGGCTGCAGTTCTGACACCACCTACCCCACCGAGATGGGGGTCAACTACAGGAATGTGACCTGGCCCGAGCCCAGGGTGACTGACGACCTCAGCCAGGACAGTCTGATACTGACCAAGTCCCACGAGCCGGGCATGAACTACGAGATCGGCGTCTACATCGTGGAGTACACGGCCACGGACGCCGTCGGAAACGTGGGCACCTGCAGCTTTGTCATTACAGTCGCAGGTAAAAATGATTGCCTGCTTCGGAAGGGAGCCTCTGGAAATATCGTGGGGTTATCTAGATTCCCACAGGGTCCAGCTTGATAAGTCACTCTCTCAGAACAAAGGCGTCTCAAGTCTAGAACCCTGGAATGGAATGCCCAAATACACGTAGGCATTTTGGTTTTACGCAGTTTGATAAGGCGTCACGGTCACAAGTTTTCATTCAGCATCAACAACGTAGACAAATAGACAGCAATAACTTAGAAACAGTTTTTGATGTTTGAGAATGCTTAATAGCGTTTGGGTCCGCGAGACGGAATTGAATACATTTTTTGCAGTTGTTTTCTTTTTCTGTCATTCACATGTTTGAGCATTCTTCTTTGGAAATCTGTGTTTTTTTGCATTTGTCAAATGTTTTTCCCTTGAACAAAACATTGATGACTGTTGTGGATGGATCAGAATGCAAGATCTATTGTAGGAAATGGTAATAGATCGTGTAATTTCTCTGTTTTTCAAACTGGTGTTTTATTTGACCGAGAAGTGTTGGCTAGATGGTTGGTTTGCGCCCTGATTTTTGCCACAATGTCCCATTTCTTTTGCTTGACACAGATGAAGAGGACCCCATGCTCAACTCTTGCCGCGATTCACGGTCCTACACCCTGTCGCGAACCCAGAGCACCGTGGATGTCTCGTGGACCAACCCGCCAGCCACAGACAACAGCTGCTTAGCCCGCTCCAACTGTGACACCGTGCTCTCGGTCACCAGCAGTAGCAACCCAGGGCCGTTTGGAGTTGGAAACCACACAGTGACCATAACAGCGAGGGACGAGGCTGGCAATACAGATACCTGCACTTTCTATATTAATGTCATGGGTGAGTAGGAGACAGACATTTCTTGTCTCCGGCTGCTTTGGTTTAACCACATCTGAAATCCAGTGCCTCTACCCGGAAATAAAATCAAGGCACAGCATTAAATGTTGCAAATCCGTCTCTCTAATATTTCATTTCTTCTGTCGTCTTTTCACTACTCCATATTTCTAACAAACATGGTATACCTATAGACAAAATACATCAGAGTTTCATTCTAACCAGGCGCACATAGTTTCGTTATCATAATTCTACTGCTCATTTGCAAAGCTGTATTTCATGAGAAAAAATGTGAACAATCACTGATATCTTGGGCTAGTCACTTATACGTACATGCCTCTGTTCACCCTGGAGTAATTGGATACCTGTGAGGGCAGACACGGTTATGTTTATCCGTTTGCGCCTGATGTGGCAACATCGGGCTAGTTTACTCCTCAGGGAGCTTGGGCGGTTTCAGGAATGCTCATATGTTGTCAGCCCAATATGCAAGGATAATGACAAACGTACTGATGTCTTTAAATTACATGTACTGTGAGATAATTTGCACCTTATAAACATTTCAGTGTTATTTTTAGTAGTATTACCAAGGAATAAACAAGAAGTCACCCAAAGTGTCAAATGACTGATGTTAAAATGTGCACATTAGAAAGCAGACGGAACTGTGAATGTCTTGATGCCAAAAAGTGTTTATGTTGCGATGTTGCAAGGAGTAAAGTGCAAGGCTATCACAAGTCCCTGCAGGTCTATTACATCTTAATGGCAGCTGTGCTTGTCAAAAGACACAAGTTACTTGTATGTTACTGGACTGTGACAAAACGTATTCCTTTCTCACTGTTTACCCTGATCATTGTGACTGTAGAGACTAATGAAAGGGCTAGCTAGTGACAAGATTTGTGGTAGAGTATTCACAGATTTTTTTCATGTCCGGGCTGTCTTAGAACCAATTTTACAAAACAATCTGAAGTCAGTGGAACGTGCTCCCACATAGGATTGACTGTTTTGCCGCAAATAAAGCCGTGGTGGCACTACTGTCGATTGGAAACAAATCAAGTTTAAATTGAAGGCCTTGTTTTTTAACGTAATGGACCTTTGCCATGAGATATGCAAATAAGGCTGGTGCATGCACATTACTACCACTGGTTGGCAAAGTTGCTTAAATCTTTGATGTAACTATACAAATCTCCATACGCGCATCACTATCGCCGTTTCTGTGCCAGTATAGGTTGACATGAGTGCCAAACTTAAAGACAAGGAACTTTTACTTTCCAACCTCAGGACACGGAAAACTTCACTTACGTATAGTTTTGAGAAAAGCGTGCTCAAGTATCGGGCAAAGGCTGTAATATGGTTTTGACAGTCAATGCTCCAGGTTATGGTTACAAGCAGCTCGCCTACGCTACCGACAGTGCTGACGGCCGCACTTGCCAACCAGTGGTAGCAGCATACATACGCCCGTCCAATTTGCATATTTCATGGGAAAGGTCCATTATTGAAGCTGGTTGTCAAGAGGGCACTTTTAAAACTATCTTTGTAGCGTATGTTCGAGACACAATGAAACCGGAGTGGGCCAACTGTCCCTCATCACCCGTCTCTGGCAACACCGACAGTGGACAGCCGACGTACACGTACTCTTGGGTGGCACCCACGGTGACAGACGATCGCGGCATCATCGTCTCCCAGTTCGCCTCACACTCTTCACCCTTCGCCTTCCCCATTGGCCAGACTACCGTCACGTACCGGGCCACAGATGCTGAAAATAATGAGGGGCTCTGCACGTTTCCTGTTACTGTGACCGGTAAGTTGAATTCACACACCGTATCTAATCATCATAATGTTAGACCTATGCCAAGTTCGAGCGACAACCAACCACTTGCCGATTTTCCCCTGGTTGCCAGTGCACAATTTATTTCCAGGGTACTAAGCAAAATGGACCGATGGTCAACAAACTATCTTTGCTTCCTACTTGCCCCTTACAGTGTGAACTGTCCAAATCGTGGTCGGCTCACTGTTGCTGAGTAGATTGTAATGGCAAACTTGGCTGTTTACAGTTTGTATATTCATGAGCACTTTAATTCCCAGTGCTGCCCGTAAGCTTGCTTACTAGAAGAAACTCACAAGTTACTTTCTTGGAAAATGGAATCCATGGTCTCCTCCTCTTTTCTGTGAAATCTTAACCAGTTTATGCCCAAAGGTGTGTAAAAAAGCTGCAGTTTTCAGTGGCTCTTACAGAGAGGGCGCATTTACACCTTAAAGGGGTGAAAGGAAACCTTCTTTTCCCATTTATAACCTTTAAACAATAACTGACAAGAACATCTTTCAAAATTAGCATGAAAAAAATGGAAGATTCCCACTTATAGTAAAAAAAATGGGCTTCTGATGTGTCCCATTTTTGCCGATTTTAGAAACACTCATGTATTAATGATATGCCGGTGACCCCAAAACGTCATGGGGAGATACAGCTGTAAACATGAACAGTGCGTATCTTTCACACTAGTCTCGTAGCAGAGGCATGCTCAAAATGCAATGGTCTTGCACACTTCTTGTCCACTATGTTGATTGTTCCAGCCATCAAGTTTGAAACATGATTGGTTGCGTTTTTGTCATAAAACAAAACAAAACCCTGTCTTGTGCAGTTTGTAGTTGCGGACAGGAATCTCGTAGACTGCAGAGACTTGGTCTCGACGTTTCCGTTCAGTACCGTATTGAATCGATTGTTCTCAGACAGCCCATTAAGGGTTGATTAAACCTTCCCAGTTGTCGTTGATAAAAATAATATGCTGAAGGATTTTTGAGGACTGCTTCGACAAATATCCAGTGTCTGAAAAAGCACTCTGAACTGAGAAAAGCAATGCATAAGCCTCGCCGACTGCTTGTTTTGTGTGGCTGCTGCGGTGTATGGTGCTGTGCTGCTGGACCAAGGCAAGGTTTGTTTTTGGGACCGCCACAGCAGCCCAGCAACACTGACAGGTTGTGTGCCGTCTTCGTCCTCACTCATCGACGAGTAAATGGTTACTTGCACGAGAAGAATCCTACACGTGTTTGTGTTTATCTCTTTTCCTTTGACACACTGAAATTGTAGGCTCGGCAATAAACAAGCCCGCACACTGTCTTTTCTAGAGCTGAAGCTTCCTGTGTACACACATTACAAGGTAGCCCACAATTCAGCCCCAAGATTACGGTCTGGGCACTGACTCCTAAACTGTGCGCATTACTCTATGAATAGTCTGTTGCCACACTGCACGTGAACACGAGTGCACTCTCACATGTATGCCACAACAAAATACGTCCCTCTCCCCTCTCTACCTTCAACGTTGCGTACTCGTTCATTTCGGAATAAATTTCACCATTATTTTGACCAGCGAAGAGTAAGATTTTAGGTTTACACATCTTAGAGATTAATGTAGAATATTTTGCATTTTCTACACATCATCAATAAATGTTTTAATGCATTCAGGGGCCACAATATTGCCAGGTTACATGGATCTTCATGCATGCTTTTTGTTCCTTTCTCCCCAATGATGTCATCAACTCAACATAAACACAAAATTTGACCTTGTGTGTTTCCGAAATTGGCCTAGTTGGTCGTGGAAAGAAAATTGCCTCTTGTTTCTCTCGTGTTGATTTTCAGGAGATGAATCCACTTTATACTAGTTTGTGGGTGGCCAATCTGCCTCCAAAACCCTACATATTGAAATATTTGAAGCCTTTTCCCTAGCACGTTAATTTGCCCCGGGGGTGATCACAATAGGAGGTTATTCTGTATGACTGAGAATGTGTCCATGAAGTGGGGGCTGAATGGATATACTCAAAACTCTTACCTTCTTACCTCTCCATTCTGCCTTATGACTGCCTTTACTGTAATTGTCTTCTTTTGCCCCCCATTTCAGACAATCAAGCACCTGCATTTACTCCCAACACGGGTTGCGGATCCACCATCACCCACTACGTGCGCACAGGCCGCACCCTCACGCTGGCCGTACCCACCCCCTCAGCGACAGACAACTCAGGCGTGGCACCCACCATTACCAATTCAATAACCAACCAGGCTACCTACACCTTCAGCGCTGGGAGCCAAATGTTTGAGTACACGGC
Organism: Acanthaster planci; assembly: GCF_001949145.1. The sequence goes on from NW_019091374.1 coordinate 1,256,065, forward strand.
CACAGACGGTGCGGGGAAGTTTGACAGCGATTGTCAAATTACGGTGGTTCTGGTGGAAGGTATGCCCACTTGGACGTATTTGTGAAAACTTATTCATACATTCAATCGCTCTGCATCCAACAACCTTTTAAAAAAAACGGCAGGGGGGGAAGGAACATTACATTTTTAACACTTGTGATGAAAAAATAAGTGGACATGCTGCTCAAAAGACAAAGAAAAACAGATAGAATTTTGCAGGGTTTTATAAACAACAGGTCAATGGTTCCTCCATTTCTGGGTAGAAATAATGGGAGCTGTTTCATATAACCTCCTTTATGAGCTGCTAACCTAGCCCAAATCTTATGGCACTTTTACCCAGGCTTTTGAGCTGGAACAATACACCTACGTGTACATGTACACACAGAAATGTTTTGGGGGTAATCGTGGACGTTCCTATTGTCCTTTTTTGTTCAAACTTTTACTTTTTAACTTTAACCTCTAATATGTTTTGTACACGTTTGGCAATCGTGGACGTATCAGGAATCGTGGACAGTCATTAATTCTTTTGTTTAACGTCCACGATTGTCTGGGAATATCAGTGCATCTGTACACACCTGGCTTCCTTCAGTCGTTTACATGTTTCTAACACTTAACCCATTGATGAGGGCAGACTGCTATAGCTGCAGCTCAATGGGAGGATTTAATAGTTCATGCTACGTATACATTCTATTCATCACGCACCTGCAATTTCAATGTGGGCCTGCTGCTGGTCATGGCTTTGCTTACTGGGCATACCGTCCAGCAGTCAGGGTCAAAACAATCCGGGTGTTAAGGGGTTGATCATATTTGGCCTTTCCATAAACAATGATGTCCCAACCTGAAACCCCTGACGAACTGATCACATAGATGTTTTGCAGTTCAGATGTGTGCTTTTTTTCACCCTGTTGTCTGGGTTCTGTCTTCTACGAGTAACTTGCATTCACAAGTGAATATTAGCCACTTTGCATCAGAGGACACCTAAGTTTAATCTGGCTATCTGTACACGCAGACATGGTCGACACATTAAAATGTCAAGCATGCTTCTACTCACCTCTGACTGGCGTCAAAAATAATCCCACATCTGCATCATGTGCCCATACACACAATGTTCTAGAAGTCTGTGGAGGCAGACCGTTTGTTGAACTTAAAACTTGGTTGCTGTGCATGGCCTACTGTGGTAGCAAACGCGTCGAAAAATATAAGATTGCAGTAAGAAACGTCGCACATATACTCTTCAAATGACTCTTGGGATTCAGTAATTCTGGCGGATGTCTGCTGCATTTCAAAGGTGTAAGGCAGCTATTATCTTGCCTTTTTCAAAAGTCAAAGTTTTGGGCCAAATATAATACCGTCCACAAGTGTTTTAAAGCCTCAAGTCTTTGAGTCAAAAAGCGAAAGAGGATGCCACATGGTCACAAGAAATTTGAAGCCAAATAAATTGTATAAAAAGGGGTGTTGCAGCACAGTGGCTTGTGTCTTCATTGTCTGATCTTGGCTAAGTCCTAAAGTCGTGGCTGTGGCTTGGAATAACATGGGTACTTATGGGAGGCGCTAGTCAGTGGCTGCAGTCACTTCTCGCAGACACCTGTGTTTAATACTGCCAGTGCAGCTAGAACACAGATTGTCCGCACTTCATATCCTATGAGGTACTCCATATGTTTTCAATTTCTGCCAGGCCAAAGAGTCGGGTGTACAGATTTAGCTCCATCTGTCAGGAGAATGATGAGACACTTCTTTGATGAAACTAAAGAGGACACAAGCAGTATGCCAGTTCAGATTCAGTGCATTCCCAAAGCCACCGGCATCAGCCATTATTAGGCCAATCAATTAAGCCCCACCCATTATGAGGCTAGTAAAAGGTGGGGGCCAGGCCCCCTAGACAAAAAGTGGGGGGCCACTGCGTCCCCCCCACTTCCGTCGCCAGTGAACAAAGCACATTCAGCTCTCTAGCAATTATTCACTTGTCCATGTCATCTGTCCTTGTTGATGTGAATCACTTTGTTTCATCTGATTTGATTGATTAGATTCCGATCCATGGTCGGTGCGAGGTTCGGTCACGTTGACGCGCATCCGGGGGGTCGCTGGGCAGTTCTCTGATGCCTCGTCCACACAGCTGCTGGCCGAACTGACAGAGGATGTAAGTGCATTTTAACCTCTTTGCACCAGAGGCCAGATTGACAGTATCTGGTTATGTTGGTACACAGGCACGGCTGATGGGTCGAAATGTCAGGAGCGACTCAACTCACACCTCAGGCTGATGTTCATACACGTGCTAATCCCCGTCGGTGTTGTACACACCCAAAGCCCGAAAAGTGTGTAGATGTGTCAAACTTGAATTTGGCTGCTGTGCCACGGCCTCACGTAGTTGGCACATGTTGCCTCGTCAAAAAGTGTGAGGTTACTGTGTACCACACAAATACTGTTCAAATGTCTCTTGAATCGGTCCTTTTGGCATATGCCTGTATATCAAGAGTCAAAGCTGAGGGCTCTATTTTACGTCTCTTGAAAATCTGAATTTTTGGCCAGTATTTGTACCTTCCACGAGAAGTTAGATACTCAAACATTTATTCTGTCCCTTGGACTGAAAACAATTTCCAAATAATATCTCTTTTTAAAGTGTCCTTTCTCCAAATTTTTATTTAAGTGGAAGGTACCCAATAGTATCCTTAAAAAACAATACTACACAAATGAAAGTATTTAGTCTTGAATTTTCTAAAACCCAGATCATAATGAAATAAAAGTATTCAAATATTTTAGCCTTTGCAAGCTTTTTTTCCAAATACTTCCTGGTCCTGAATTTTCTAAAACTGAGCACGAAAAAACTAAATTTCCTCAAATAATTGCTAATTTTTTTGTGGTCAAACGAGTGCCATTCACAGAAACTCTATCCCCCCTCACTTTTCCCATCTCAATCAGTTCTATTTTTCTCCTCACAGATGGACAGGCTCTTCCGTGGCTCTTCCATCCGCTCCCACTTTGTCGGGGTGGACTCTCTCACCCACACTTTTGTCGGAGGAAACCCGCGGGTCACCTTCCGACTGTACTTCAACAAAGGCCGGGAGGGACGGCACACGTCCCGGCAGATCACCGAGGCCTTCTACGCAGCCCTTAGCAGCTCACGTAGTTTCGCCACCAATAACTTTGTCCTCTCAGGCTCCCTCGATATCCGTAAGTCATTAGGGGTCAACCGGGGGACGGGAATTTGAACACTGTGGTGCCCCGCCCAAGTGGAAGGATTTTGATGAATATGTATGAGTTAGACACTGCCCACTCCAAACAGCATGGTGTCAAAATGCATGTATGCCTCAAAGAGTGTTATTGTAGAAGTATTGTAGAGTGATATACATAGAGATATAAACAAAAGGAGAAAAAAAATCATTTACAATCAGCAGTTATCCTAAAAATATTGAAAAGACATCAGCTAAAAACCAATTGTACAAAAGCTCAGATGAAGTCATTCTGTCTGAATTATCAATATGAGACTTGGAGAGAGAAAAAAATTAAAACTCCAAATTTTGGCCACAGGGATTTTTCCAGATTTTTGCAGCAGTTAATTGTTACAATACGGAGATAACTTGTAATTTGATCTGATGACACACCATGTTAACAAGGTTTACTGGCGAATTGCTCTGCAGCAATTAGCAGAAAACATTCTCTGCAGCCATCCATTGTGACTCTGTTGTTTGATATTTTAAACAAAATAATGCAGATAATGAATATTTATGAGTTCAGTGGAGAGAATAATGATTGAAAGTTCTCATCCTTGAGACATGTTAAATAGTTCTTTCATGGCACTTAGAATGCGAAACATTCAATATTTGTTTGATGAAATGCCTGAAGAAATCCTCTCTGTACACATCACCATTCAGCTCGACAGGAAAATTTGATACTCTCTTATTGATTGATTGATTTATTTATGTATTCCATTTCTTTACCCAGGGTCTGCCCAAACAGTTTCAAACTGGTTTTCATTGGGGCCCTGTGAACATAAATTAATACGATAGTTAGAAACTCACGATGAAAAGTCAACTTGACAAATACGACAAACATTAATATTTACAAATGCAGACCACTACAACATCATACACACGTGAACATTTAAATAATCAAGGCATTAATCAAACACTGATCATGGGATGGGTGAATACACCCCTCACAAAAAACCTATGGAAAAAAACACGGGGAAATTCCCGATCCGGCTCCAATGAACATTGGCAACCAAGTTAACAACGCCGCCATAAAGTCTTGAAGCCGTCTTAAAGCCGGCGACAGAAATTGTATCTGTGCGAAGAAGGGCAACTGCTTTCCTTGTGTGCATGCGTACGGCATTCTTTGCCTCTGTGAACGGCCAGGTCTGGTCCTGCTCACATGGATATCTGCATAGTGCGGATAGAATGGTGGGCCCCACCATTGACTGTCCTGAATAACTCAAAGACACATGACTTGGGATCCACCTGTCAGATGCTGGTGTTTATTCAAGTGTCGCTGAAAGTATGGTTGGTCTCAAGTGGTTTAAAATCGTGTGCTACATTTGAATAATGAATGGCAGTTGCCACCGTTTGCGTAAAAGAATCTTTGCAGTGACAGTTATTAACAGAATAAAAGTGGGACTGGGCAGTTTTAATTTTGTCTGTTTAAAATTGGCTAGGGGCCTCTGGATGATTATAAACTAGAATTATTTTAGTTTCTTTGTACGGAATGGTATAATGGGCTTTTACTTGAATGTTTTGCAGATGTCCGGGAGTTCAAGCTGACGTCTACAATTATTCAGCTGGACAACACGCCCAATCCAGCCTTTGTTAGCTCATATGATGAGCCCAAAAGCTCTGTGTATATCGGCCTGGAAAATCGCATCAACATGGCGGTAATTAGTACACAGTTTTAACCCATTTAGTTGTCTCACAGTGGCCTGATGTGATCTAGGGCCAATTTCATAGAGCTTCTTAAGCACAAAATCTGCTTAGAAGAGGGCCACGCAGGGCCACAAACCGAGAATTTGCAGTTTCGGAGGTGGTCTTTGTGGCCAAGCAAGCCTGGAATTCTTAGAGCCGCCTTTTTGAAAAAAGGCCCAGTGCAAGGGGTTAAAAGGTACATCAGGTTGGAGTTGGTAGGGCCATGTCCATGGGAGTTGCCGGGAATTTGTTTACCAGGTGGGAGGCCAAGCACTCAGCAGCAAGCTAGCAAAACATGAATGGAGGAAGGAGTTCATTTCCAGGGTGTTTTCAAAATAAATTGCTGATTATCATCCCCTTTCCTCCTTTTTGCTCTTTCCTCTCATTTTTTGGATTCCCCATTGGCCCCCCTTCCGCAATGCCAGTGGCCCTGTCTGAATCGTAATGTACCTTGAGAAAGGTCGGTCTGTATCAGTTGCATATTCATGGTGATCACTGACAACAGGTGTAGCATAACTCTGGAAACCCATTTTCAATTACAAATGGCTGATGAATATTCAAATTACCCACAAAACTAAAGAGGCTCATTATCTGACAAAAGAAGAACTGAGCAGGATTTGATCCTCACTTCCTGGGTTCCTTTACCTACATTCTACTGAATAAGCTTGTGTGACACAACAGGGACATTCTTGTTTGTTACTCAGTTGAAACGTGCATTCTTGGAGATTTCAGCAGCGGCGTTGCCATTCGTCAAAAAATTAGTGTCTGGCCATTTGGTGGCGCAAGCCAGACACTGGTTCCAAACTTTCATGTCCTCCATTTTTCTGATCCATATTGCTTCTTTCCTCCATTGATGGAATCCCACTGTGGACTATGCTGTACTGTTGTCCCTGTCAATCGTGTGATATTCCTGATGGAGAACAGTTTTGAGGAAATGCATTTGAATAGAAGACACTGAATTCAGTCAACGGAGCCATAGCCACAACTGCAGTGTTTCCCCACTGGTTATAACTGTCAACACCCCATGACATTTCATGATTAGTAAAACGCATGCAGGCTGTGGTAAGCTTGACAGTGGGCAATTATGTTCTTGCTAAGTTCTTAATCCCATTTGGAGTTGACGTCGATGGAACAGAATTTACCTGTCAGTTTTCTCATTAAAATGGACAATGATTTTTTTTAATCAAAACGATGCACTCTCTGGTCTCAGTCTCCATATTGACACACACAAAGAACAGACTGTGGAAAGCTCAAGGTATTGAAAAAAGTGCTAAACCATCATGGCAACGCCGCTAATGTTATGGTTTACTCACTGGCCCCATTTCATTTTTGCCATAAGCAATGGGATACAGTTCTCATGCGAACTATCTATTCTCTCTGTCCCTGGCCAACCAGATGGACGGCGTCTATGGTGGAGACGCTACCTACTTGGTGTCGGTGCTGGTAGACTTTAGGGATGGAAGCATCATTAACGATGTGGTCTTGGTCTATGACAATACGTCTTCGGCGACAGAGGCCAACATTGTCAGTCAGTTCAATGGCCAGCTGGCTAGTTCAGGGCTGCTGTCAGGAACTGGGCTGTATTTCAGTACTATCCCTACTGCCCAGAACCAAGGTATGTACTGTACATATACCCTCTTGTATTACCTCCCAGCTGCACTGTGCATAATGAATACTATAGCACCTCACTCACAGATTCTGTATCTTGACTGGCCAAGAGCCAGTCACATGACATTTGCTATATTTAGTTGTCCTGTACACAACCAAAATGTTAACTCTGTCCGGCTTGAACAGAAGCACCCCGTCAATGGTTGAAGAGAGCCATGTTGGTGGGGAGTATTTATATATTTGGTCGCAACATCACAACCATTCTGAACCAGCAAAGTGCAGTTCACACCAAAGGAGCCTCCGTTGCTTGGAAAATTGCGCTCTCTCTTGGTCTAGCTCGGGGCTCATACCTGTAGTCAATCAAAGAACTAGAGAGTACGAAGGGGAATACTTCTCGTACAAAATTGCATGCATAAAAGGCATTAGTGTGAGAACCAGGGCATGAACCAAAACACACAAATACCCCATTCGTTTGCACGACACATGCTGGTTCAAAATAACGTCACACTTGGTTACTCTGTACTCATGAGTGCTTGCATTGAGTACAAATTCATACTGATGTGTGAGTTGCACATTACATGCACTCCGTCGAGCACTAGCACTGTAGAGCTGGGTTCAACCATTTTTATGAAGAGATATAGTTTGGAACAGTGCTGGTAAAGTTTCAATAAATTTCGTGATCAAATATACGTATTCTTATACGTAGTCAGATTAAATTAATCAGTTATCTCTTAAGTCAAGCAGAATCTATGGCACAGATGTTGTGAAACAAATTTTGACTGCTTCATCACCTCAGGAGGCTATAGTTTTACTATTCAACTAGATAAAGCAGTCAATATTTGTATATTTTATACCTAAGTTTGGCACATGTGTGTAACAGTTTACATAATATTTTTTGTCAGCTTTGCTTCTTGAGGTTGGTGTTCTTGACTGATCTCAAACTCTGACATGAGGCTAACTGCTTGCCTATCAAAGCAGTCATTCATTTGCTGTTTACTCTTTATCCCAGTACAAACATGGTAACATTGGGGTCCACTGGTATAAGCTGCATTTCATGAATTTTGCAATGAGAATGGACTGTGTGCATGCCAAGTATCAGGCGGTGGATAGTTGTAGAGTATATCGTACCTGGCTGG
>NW_019091374.1:1264517-1293552 GCF_001949145.1 Acanthaster planci
CCAAAGCTTCTCATAACATAACATGTGACAGCATTACGGATTTTTGTTTTGTAAGACTCGCCCCATTATTTGGTCACTAAGTGTCCATCTGTTCGCCCTTTTAGTCTTGGAGCACCTGTTTAGGAGTCTTAGTTTCCTTATATTTTGGCCCCAGAAGGAGCTAATTCCAGCGGCGGTGGAACGATTTTCAAAGGGGGGGGACAGTTGTTAGACCATCAGGCATCAGCGTAAATGGGCCGATCCATTAAGCCCCACCCCATTATAGGCCCTGCAAAAAGTGGGAGGGCCATGCCCCCCAATTGAAAAAGTGGGCCCCCCCCTTCCGCCACCAGTGGCTAATCCCCAGTACAAAAATAAATATTTGTGTGTATTTGTCTTGCAGATGCTAGTTAGATACAGTCTGGCAGTGTACTGGTTACATGTAATGGTCTTCAATATAATGTCGTATTCCTGTCTTCTACAGAGCTGTGTCCGACTGGGGAATGCCAAAACAGCGGTACATGTGCCGTTGACACAAGTTACTCCAATGTCTGCACGTAAGTTACAAACTGTGGCCATTTTCCTGATTCAGGTACCACATCATTGCAATGCCATGCCCCTTTGGAGCATTCCAAGCCAATCAGAAACTCTGGCCAATCATGAATATTCACCGATACCTGTCAGAACTTCTTCCATTGCAGGTGCCCCGATGGTTACAGTGGAACCAACTGCGAGACTGTAGACCCCACATCAGGTATGTGAACAGCCTTAATGTTCCATTCATTGCTCGTCACAGCATCCTATTGTTTCCAGGTAGTGCAAACTTTTTTAAACAGTCAGTGCCAGAATCAGGGAATTAACCCTAGCAGTCCTCAGTCCTCCAACAGGTGCAGGATTGAGGACCGTCAGGGTTAATCAGAGCATCTACTCCAGGGCATACTCCATCCCCTAGTCTAACTCCAGTGTGAGGTCAGAATTCACTGTCCCCTGACATTTTCTTGGATATCCCTACAAGAGATTTTTTTTTTCAGGCCATGCCTTCAGATGTTCTTCCTGTAGCGTCCACAATTAGTTTGGCATCTGTTTTAGGAAATGAGATACATTATAGTTGCCCGTTTTGGTTTTTTTTTTTGCAAGACAGGTAGGCTAAAATTGTTTTCCATTTTTCAGGTGACGTGTACTCCATGCTTCAGGGCTCTTAGAGAATATATAATAGAGGATTGGAGAATTTATACATGTGGAGAATCAATTAGATATTTTAAACTGTACTTCAACCTAGCAGCAGGACTCATTTTTAAATCAATTTGTTTCTTTGACATTTGTCATTTCCACAGTCCTTTCACCGGCAGTCATTGCTGCCATCATTGGGGGCTCTATTCTCCTCCTTCTGCTCCTCTTCGCCCTCCTCTGTTGCTGCATCTACTTTTGCCGGGAGCCCTACAAGGATTACGGCTACCCCCTGGAGAGGCCCTTCCAGATCGTGGACGACAAGGCCAGCGTGGTGTCCTCCGTGGACGTCTTCATGATGCCCAGGGTAAAGCGGGTATTGCCTGATTCACAAATAGTAGGGACTGGGGCGGTTGTGCCAATCGACTGTAAACTGGCAGGGGAAGGCCTCGTTTCCGTGCGGCTGTGACAAATGCCGTCAGCTTGCAGGAGGTCATGGCACACTCACAGAAGAGAGGATGCACGACATCACCCCACCCAAAAGATTCATCAGAATGGCATTTGATAGTCCAAAAATGTCTCCCCTTTGTAGGTGGATATACCACCTCTTGAGGCCAAACTGGGACTCTTGTTCTTCCGTTATGGTCAGCTATTTTGTCGTCAACTGGCATGCAATATTTTGAGTAATACAGGGAAAATGTGCGGAATGGTTGGCGTTTATTGTTAGGTGATTTCTCTCTCTTTTTGTTGGGACAGGAGCGTGTTCCCCTTGCCCTCCCTCCCCCTCCTCCACTGGCCCTGCCCCCTCCCCCACCTCCCAAGGCCCCGACGTTGAATCTAAACGACGAATACTACCCCATGGAGGATGAGCTGTACGGGCGACGCAATGAGGCCTTTGCCCTGGATATGTACCCATCGGACGGACCATCATTCTCTCCCGACGGGGAGGTCTACGTCACGGTAAGAGGAGATCTCATTTGAGTCCAGCAAAAAAAAAAAAATTACTGCCCAGGGTACAGGTTCTCCCGGAATGTTTTGAACTTTCTGCTGTTTCAAATTTCCCCATTTGTAAATTGTGAATTTCTTCCATGACAGGGCCCCAACCAAGTTGCCATTCGCCCCCGGAGCAAGCCCAGGCGTAACTATCATTACTAGAGGTGACCGGAAAAATATCAAGACCTGTGTTGACGGTCAAGGCATAGATTGCCTTATTCTTTCTTTAAAATGGTGATGGAAGTAAAACATACAGTAGTTCACTGATTACTGAAATACATTCTTATTTTTTTTAAAAAAAACTTTTGACATTAAAAATTCCATAAAGAATATATGCAGTGGCTTTTACCTCTTTGAGTTGTTTGAAAGTGTCAATTCTATGAAAATGGACTTTTTATATTTGAATTTTACCACTCCCAAAAAACTTTGTTCTTGGAAAAAGACACCTGAGATTTCAATACTTTTTAAGATAAACTTTTTGATCAGTGTAATGTATACCAATTAATTTTTCTTCATAAATGTTATTGGCTCTCAATGAATAAACAGGCAAAGATGCTCCATTAAAATGGCTTTAAAATGGAACCAGAAAATCCCTATTTTATCCAGCGTAGTTATTTCTCATTTTATTATTAAGTTTGCTTTATTGTAACAAAAATATTTCAATAAAATGGCTTGGTGGTAGAACAGAAATTGCATTATTTTATCCAAGGTGAAACAATGGTTATTGAAAAGGCTTGTTTTATTGGAGAGGTACCAAATAGTTTTCAGATTTATGAGACTAGTTTTGATTTTACAAAGTGGAGTCTCAGACACATTTGTCAATGATGCTTCAAGGAGCAATCTTGTGGCAATGCACATCCCTTTCACAAGTCATCAGCTCTACACCAATGCTACTTTTCGTCAAGTAGTAAATGGGACATCTACAAGTGTCTTGCCGAAAAAACATGGAGTGCTCAACTATTACACAGTGTATCCATACTTGCATTTTCCAGAGCTTCATTAGAAGTTTTTGAACAACTGCACATATATTTTACATTTATAAAGCTTCCACATTGCTTGTACAAACCTGGTTGTTGCAGTGTTGATACATTTTACAAGTCCTCCTCTTAGGATATTCTGACTGAATTAAGAACAAAGTTGGCAATTTTGCTTGTAGTTGGAACATGCTACAGTCACTTTGTTATCAAATCCTACAGTGAATGTAGCAACTGGAATTAACAGCTATGCCTGAGGTGGCTCAACGCTCGTGGAGAGGTCATGCTTTTTCGACCAACGGGGTGTCATGATTAGCCAAATGAGCACATCGTGTTTAAGAATGCATGTGCATGTGCAGGATCCATGGCATCTCCATGGATTAGTCTATTACCCTGAGTGTCACTGTTTGAAATCCAAAACAAACATGTTGTTCGATTTGGCACGGTTACATTAATGTAGCAACATGTTGTTAAATTTGGCACGGTGAGGCACCAACTTGAGAGTTACATCTGCTTGTTTTATAAAGACAAGATACCAGAGCACCTACCCAAACTATATCTGAAGGCTATTGATTATGGGTTCATCTGGAAACCATTAAATAGATATATTGAGTTCATATATTTTGATGAGTACCACTAGACAAGAATAAGTTTTAATATGGCCACAGCAGCTTATATAACATTACACCCATATATGCACATCCTATTATTTTCAAAATGTGTTTTCATAATTGGGCATTCCACTTATCAGCTTTACTAAATATCACTTCAACCTATAATGCCAAAGGGTCTGCATCTGTTTAGTTTTTAGTCCCGAGTCTTCAATTTCTTTCTAGATATGCATTTTATAAACGTTTTAATGACCATGGTAGCAATAAAGGGAAACAGTGGAAAAGACTCCTTTTGACCTGCCTCTGCATTTATGTCAAAAGCATTTTTGTTTATATCCAAAGTTAGAAAAACAATGCTCAGGTGTGGCTCCGGGGGGGGGTATCAAGCCCCCATGCCTGTTTTAGAGGCCTATGTCTAATTGAAAATTGGAAGACCCCCCCACCGCCAATGGTCTGGTTTTGTGGAAGATTAATGACAGAAAGAGATTAAGTGGCTTTTACAGTGACATGTACTTCACCCTTGTATGAACAAAACTTTTCCACACACCCCTCCCCCCAAAAAAATTTTTTGAATTGCCAGTGGTGCTTCCTTCAGATGGGCGGGCTCAACAACGGTGGAACGATTTTCAAAGTGGGGGGAATTGTGAGACCATCAGACATCAGCCATTAATGGGCCGATCCATTAAGCTCCCCCCCATAATAAGCCCTGGAAAAAGTGGAGGGGCTGCTATGTCCCCCTAGTTGAAAGGTGGATGGCCACTTCCCCCCACCCACTTCTGCTGCCAGTGATCAGGTTTCCAGGTACTTGAGTTAAATGCATCAAACAGCATCTGCAAGTGTTTGAACCCATAAAACTACCACCACAAATTCCATCAGCTTTCAGAAGTCGCTAGTAATTATGATGAGGACTTTGCCTTTATCCAAGGGGCTACAGAGTTCATTGCTTGGATTGGGCAATTCAGATTGAAGACTGGTGTACACAAAACACTTGGTGGGGTGCACCTCTGTATAAGGATCCACAATGGGGGTGGGGGAAATAGGGACATAACCCCCCCCCAACAAAGAGCAAAAGTCACTCTTTCCAAAAAGTGAGCTCGGCAAGGATTCTGTTTCTGTTCCCTTTATGGCATCAAAATGTAGCAACAAGGACTGTCCAATAATACTGTGCTCTTTGCATGAACTCACCCAACAGTGCCTATGGTTTCTCAACAATAGAAACAACGGAACAAAATGCATTGGCTCGTCATCACCACCAACCGGGTTTGTATCAGTCTTCGACCTTCTCTGCTGAGATTTGGTTTGTCCCTTTCATGGACTTGTTCGTCTGCTGTGGCCCAAACCACACTAAACTGTATGCCCCTACTTGGGTGCGCACCTTGAAATTCACAGAGGCTACGCCCCATAAATTATGTTACACATTTGCAAACTCTAGTAGCTCACACCCACACTCTTATTTTTTTTCTTAACAGTGTTTTATTTTCCCCAATATCCCCCAAGTTTCCTATAAACTTTTCCTCCAAGAAAACGTCCACATCATTCAAATCAGTAACTTATACATGTACAGAGAAAATGAACAAAAATTTGTGCGACATAATAGATTTCATTTTAATTTTCTTCACATAAAATAGCAGAGTTGTTCATCAAACTTTATATGTACACAAATTTACACTGTACAAAACAGAATACCATGAAGATTTTGACCCAACCAATTTTGTGCAACCACTTCCAAAGTGTCTCAAAGATGTACATGTAGATGAAAGCCACATAACCAACGGCTGACTACTAAGATGAGCCAGATGGCCAGAAATACAAGCACATGAATGTTTGTAGGTTAAATCAGTAAAAAATGTGACCTGTCACCACAAAATGAGCTGAAAGTCGGAATTTTCCAAAACTGAGAAAAGGTATTTTTGGATTCAGCAGAAAAAGAGCTTTCCAATACTAGATCATGGGCCAGAAATCATAGAATACTAGAAGTATGTACATGCAAAAATTAGGGTAAAAGTATAAGGTGACATAGTGACATTATTCTGGCAGCTTTGCGTCTTTGTTCCCGAAATTGTTTCACCATTTCAGCCAGAGACCAGGCACGAATAATGCTATTGTCAGAACTGCTGAGAAAATGACATTTTTAAATATGAGATTCTGTGAAATATTTGGAATTAAATATTATTTATTATTCTGGCAGCTTTGCGTCTTTTTTCCCGAAACTGTTTCACCATTTCAGACCAGGCAAGAATAATGCTGTTGTCAGAATTCCTGAGAAAATGGCATTTTTAAATATGAGATTCTGTGAAATATTTGGAATCAAATAGGAGACGGGTTACTCTTTCCAATTATTACAAAACCCCCAAATTGACCTCCACTTCAATATGACTTTGAACCCTCAAAATGAGAAAGAGTGGGATGTGACTTTACTCTCATTTTGTCGTGACAGGTCACAATCAACACGAAACACCAATGGGTGCTGTTGAAAGCAATGGAAAGAGTAATTAAGCGTTAGCCTCATTACAAGGCATTAAGCTTCTAAGAAAGATTAAGTGACACCCAGATGTACAGCCACATGACTCAGTTAGAATGAAGAGTGGCTTGCCTCAGACCAAAACAGGTTGTTCTGTAAGCTCATTCAGGTTAAAGAGCACCTCTAAGTAAAACATGGCTGCATGTATTGTTTGGCATGCACAAGGGTTTATCCACTACGAACACGGTACAGGGCGAGGGTTCCCCTCATTTTCTCTGAATACAGAATTCGCATCTTGGCATGAACAGAAAAGAAAAGCCCTTTTAAGCTTGTTATAGTTGAGCTCTGAAGACAAATGACACTGCATTCGATTTGGATGCTTCCAAATTTATTTGAACAGATAAAATCAGAGAACCATGTTTCACTTAGAGGTGCTCTTTAAGAAAATCTCCACAATTCTGAAGCCCCCACGCAGAAAAGTAATAGAATATGGCAGATTTCCCAACTGTACTGCATGCAGATAACACCTCACAATATTCATGGTGCACATCTTCATTTAGGTCTGTATTCCAATCTGTCTAAGATCTGTCACAACTTTAATTACAAATTGTAAGACGTGTCTGGTTCTCGGCAATCATGCTCTTCCTGCAGCTGATCGGCGAACACATCTGCTTCAGTTTTATTACCCTGTAAATAAAGCACTCAGTAAACACAGATGTTTTCCGATCAGCTACACAAGAGAAATGATTTCCAGCAATAGATTAAGCCCTCAAAAGTGTTGTAACTGTACATCAAAACACATTCTCGCTCTGCAGTTGTGTGGGGGACTATGCATCTGCTGACTGGTAATTACGAGGGCTAAATGTTATCGCATTTCACAATGGTGTCATTTGTGCCCAAGAACAACAGAAATGTGTTGCTTTGGTGAGTGATGTACCACGATGCATCAATCTGCACAAGATCCCAGAAACTGGAAGTTATTATGCAAATAATGAATGTTTAGGAATAATTGCTGGAGGTGACAGATGAAACGATCTATTCCACAAGGCAAAGCCGGGTACAATACACCATTTTATCTGTCACCGAATGCAATCAATCTGACCACTGTGCGTACGCAAAGCATTCATTATTCGTTTTATACAACACCTGTTAATCCTTGTCATCTGATTTTCTGAGTACAGCTTGATCAATTAACTGATTCAAACTGGAAGTTGTCAAGTTGTGAATCCTATAATTTTTCAACATCACATTCCAAGTTTGTTTGATCATCTGGCAGCATTTTATCTGTTTCCTTACGTTGGCAGCATCAGCATTACTACAAAACCAAGTTCTTATAATTATTTTGTAGAATTGTGAACAGTGCAGCTTGATCGCTCTTCATTTTGCCATAGAAAAACTTGCGCTACTAGAAGTTGCAGTGCAATCAATCTGGAGGTGTTCGTTATCCATTTCTAACGCACAGTACTTTCATACTCAATCTGCCTGGGCGTTGTGCGTGTGTCGTGTAGCAGCTGTGTGTTGGTACAAATAATTCAATGCCATGTGATCGCCGATCCATCAATTAGATGACGGGGATTTATGCAGGTGTTGTATAAAACCTACTTCATCTCCATTAAAGGCTAGCGCGGACACTTTGGATCAGATGAGCAGTGTGGACAATAGGGGCGATTCACAATAGTGTGCCACCAGGAGTTTGCAACACGCTGGCCTCTATAACAATGCGCGTTTGAATGGGTTGACATGTCTGGACCTGTCCACCAGCAGAGCGTTTTGAAAGGGTCAACACATTTCGTGCATCTTGATTGGTCAAAGCCTTGAAACTCTTGTGAAACTATGCATATGCGACTATCAATGCCTATGTGCTGTATCAAGCAATTAACAATTTAAACAAATTAAATTTTAACACCCATTTCCAATATCATTTTAACTCTCTTCCAAACATTTATGAAAAGTTGGCCGTCTACCAGGTTATCACAAAAACTTGTTTAATGGTACACGTGACATAGCACAATATACACATAGATGTATACCCGTACAGGCAGAAAACATTGTCACACCGAACACCTGGGTTCGCATTCTCTTGTTCAGGATTCCATTCCCCTTCACGCCATCCCTTTTTTCCTTCCGAATTTCTACCGACTTGGGTATCAGTCTGTTGCAATTTCAGATAGGTGACTTTGTTTTAAAGATGAGTCATCTTTCAGTTGATCGTTGCCCTTTGCTGGTACTTCCCCCAATTGGAGGTTCTCATAGATCTCAGGAGGGATGGTGCCTTGGTCTATCTTTTTACACCACTGCTTGTACTGTGAATAAATGAAAACATGCGAAGAAAATACAAGCTATCAATTTAGCAAATGAAATTGACTAATGCGATACCTGGGCCTATTACCCCTGAACTGCAGGCAAACTATCTCAAGTTCAAGATTAATGATGTAATTACAATAGAGTGCCGAAGTGAATACGTCACGCGTGTGTAAAAGGCATTAGCGCGAGAACCAGCGCGTGAACCAACACGCGCGCGTACTCCATTCATTTGCACTGCACTTTCTGGTTCACAGTGATGTCACACTTCGGTACTCTAGGAAACATGGCTTTTCCATTTATGCCAACATCCTTAAAGCCCCCACAAAAGATTTTCGGAGCTACGTACATGTAAATAACTACATGTATATACGGTACCTTGTTCGAAATTTAAAACAAACTGGTGCTCATTAAATTCTAGAACTTTTCCTGGCTTTTGTCTTTTATAAAAATTTCCGTGAATTTTCCCAGACCAGGATATTGCAAGTAAACAATAATTCAATGACCTTTCAAGGTCACGTGGAACCCTAAAGTTTAAAGAATGAATATTGCCACGGTTTTAAAGAATAGACAAGTTGGCCCAAAATTATATTTTTTGTCAAATTTGTTTTTTGACAAAATCAACTAGGCTACGCGATGCCTACATGTACAACTTGGTGTAATCATTTTTACCAAATCTACTGAAATCAGACAAATCATGACGATCTCTGTGGGGACAACTTCAACTAAACCGCATTTTTCGTGTTCACTGAGAGACAAACTTGTCTTCCATGTAGCAAACAAGGGCAAAACTCATTTTATAGTTTTCATGAAGAGATGAACAACAATTTTGTACCTGGCATACAATATGGACAAACGTGTACTGTGGGTTCAGTTGTCATGAAGAGACAAAAAGTCACATGAATTTTAGCATTTTCAAGAACAGACAAACATGCTTGTTGACAAAATCATCCATTTTCATTGATTTCTCTGATTATTAATTTGTAGTTTTGCGTCATTTAAGATCCCCCTTTCATGCACTAGCATTAGTGAAGTCAAAGGAATGCTGAATACTTGGGAAATAAGTATTTGAAAAAGAGACCAACTTCAAATCACTGGCAGCGAGATGGGGGCGGGGGACCGTTGCCCCCATCCACCTTTGAAGGTAGTTATTGTGCCCCCTCCCATTTTATAAGCCTACCAGCTGTTGGATGTACACCGCAACGTTCCTAATTGTATTCTTTTCGGTCTAATGGCCAGGGCTTGCCCCTTCCCCCAACTTTTAAAACGATTCCGGCATTGTTGCTTCAAATGTGATTTTTCTCCAAACCTCATTTTGACTCTCAGGTGATGATAACTTGGGCACAATCAGCTGATCTACACCAATGTCCAATCATTTTGTGTGGTTGATCCATCCTGCAGGAAATCTCTTAATTAACTTACCTTTATTGAAACTACATGTGCATCTCCCTCGACCATAAATTGTGACAATAGGCAGTTTCCTCATGGGCAATCATTGGCAAAACTGTGCAATAAGATTGCAGATTGAACCAATCTCGCCCTTCATCAATCCTGCCTAACATACTACATGCAATGCATATAATTACTGCTGTTTTTTGGCAAGTTTCCAGTGTGGGATATTACCATGTCCAGTTCCTCCCTCAGAGCGCAGATGTCTCGTTCCTTATTGGCTACCATCTCTTCGAGCATCTGGTACTTCTGCTTCTTGCGAGCTCGGCAGTCCCTGGCGCTCTGCCGGCTTCGCTCCAGCTTGGCCTTCTGGTCAATCTTGGAGGGCTTCCGTCCCCGCTTGCTGCCAGCTTTCCGGATTTTCCCCGAGGAGACACTGGCCGTCTTTGGCTGTGTAGAGAGTCATTTTGTTTTCACATCCCAACTTGAGTACGGTATAAAATTCTGATTTTCAGATAAATTTCACACCTGGACATCACTTGATGACCTGTGCACATGCCCTACAAGACTGGTCTGAAAAGGAGTGTTCAGAGTAGGCCTTAATGCTTCATTATTTTCCCCGCTAAATTTCACTTTGGAGAGAGTTCCCTACACCATACAGTGAGGAATTGTTCCTTGCTCTATGCCTACACAATGCGGCAGAGCTAGAAATTTGTTATATTACATAATTTTCTAGCTCTCCCACATTTCCATTACATTTAATCAAGCTCCGGGTCTACCCATGCACAAAGAAAATAGATACCAGGGCCTCTCCACCTTCGGCGTGACTCGCCATGCAATCAAGGATATTTACGGTCGTTGTCATTTATGAATGAATAAAATAAGATCATTTTTTGGTAGTGGCATTTATCAAAGACATTTACTACTTTTTGGATGTAACTTTTCATTTATATAATCGTCTTTTCATAGAATCATGCCCTTGTCTCTCAAAGGGCACCTGTTACCATATAATTGCATGCCACCTCCTGGGGTAACTGATACAGGACATATCAATTTGTCTACACATTAAGGAGTTCAAGGTGCCAAGAGAAGAGATCTAGTCGTAAAAATGCCCAGAATTGATGACCTGGATGTCAGTTGTGCATCTGACTCGATAGAAGCGACTATGATGGAGGACACATGGAATATGGATGGCGACACCATGACCAACTTGGTCCCAGTAAATATCAGAAATAGTTTGATAGAGGCAAAATGGTCCACTTGTTACATCGCAAATGATTGTAACAAACCACAAGAATCCAAAAAGATGTTCTGCGAGGGCTGTCTCAATTGGCTGGATATTGGGTGCGTTTCAAAGGTTGGAATCTGGATGCCAGACACTGGATGTGTCTGCAATGAAGCCTCAAAGAAGAGCTGTGAGGCTTGACCTTTGAAACCTCACGGTCCAGCAGTAGAAATTTCTGTATGTAGATCCATGGGTGTCGCAAGAACTTTCTCCAGAAAACTGCCCTTTTTCAAGGGAAAAGGGGACAGTGATCACCTTGCCCCCCTCTGTGACACAAATGCCTAGACCTGATGTTGACGATGTCGAGAGGATTTAAAGCAAATTCAGTGTGATGTATCTGTAATGACTGAGCTCTGTTTTCGAGCTCAAGGCAGTTGCTGATTTTGTTATTTCTTGTGTTCAAAATACGGTAAGTTTTATCAAAGAACTCGCTGTTAAAATATTGATGCAAAATTTAAAATGACAAGCCATTCATTTCTCATGTAAACAGATGTTAACATACGGGGAGATCCTTCAAAGATGCTGCTGTAATCTCTGCAGGCTAATTCTCTAATCACCCCTGGTGTTGTGTAACCACACATTGCCTCCGTCACCACAACGAATAATTCATCACTGTACTTTGCCATTACGACTTTTTTGTAAAACGATTTCACTTTTAAAATTACAGTTATCAAGTACATGTAGAAAGTTTACTTATTTCTCTTCAAGGAAAAATGAGGATGCTTTCAGTTAAAAATTTGCCAAGTGTGTATCTTGCATTGTGAACATTAGATTCATTATCATGCGTCATCCTTTGGAATCGTCCAATGATCGACAAGGAGCTCCACAGCAAGCTTTACTTTCAAGTTTAGTAGCAATAAGCTAACAAAATTCACTCTGTTGTGAGCAAGAGTTCCGATGAAGGAAATAAATGGGGTTAATATCAAACGAGCAGCTTTTTAGTACTTCCTCATTGCTCCCCAGTGACCACTTTACATCTCTTCCCTTCTCCCTTTTCCTGTCCTTCACTCCCTCTCCTTTTCACCTACCCGCCCTAAAACAACGTTCTACAATGTACAACAATTCAAAAGTCACCTGTTGCAATGACCCCATGACCCCCTGCCTGTCCCAATACACAATTATTTTTATACCTTGGCAAGACATACATATGTAGCGCCACCATGCACTGGACATGTATACACGTACACACAAAAAACAATTCCCATACAGTTTAATGACGAAATTTTAAAAAAATGAATTCTTATGTAAGCATTCATCCTAAATATTGTCATTTTTTGCTGATTTTTTGAATTAGTTTGAATTACTTGTACTTTAAATCAACCATCGGGTCGTCCCGTACATATCAGAAGTTGAGTATACTACACAACATACGTGTATCTCCAGCCTGACGTGCTATGCCAATGAGAACACTTTACTGACTTTTTGATCAATATGTAAAGAGAAAAACAACAATTTCTTGTTGTGGCATTCATTTAAGACATTTGGTAATTTGGGGATAATTTTTCAAGTAAGTTTTCACTAATTTTACTCAACTTCTGGGTTGACCCATACATATGCAGAAATTGACTGTAGGGTTGGTTTATTGCTACCTCTGGCCTGGCGTGTTGTGCAATTAAGGATAATTTACGGTTGGTAGGGTTGGTTAATAAAGAAAAAAACATGAATCTAATGCATTGGCATTAATGAAAGAAATTAAAGAAATTCTTTGCCATTTTTTCATAGTTTGTCAAGAAAAACTGTATGAATACTGTTGCAGACCTGTGCAGTTGTTTATATTTCTGGCCCGACGTGCTCTTCAAAAGAGGACATTTTATGGTCTTTATTGTTAATGAAGAAATAAAATTATTTCTTTCTTGTTGAATCATTCTCCAAAGACATATTTTTGATAATTTTCTGAGAAAGTTTCTGCTGCATCGTATTTTCATTCGACCTCTTTGAAGCTTTGGAGCGTAACATACATGTATGCTGATTTCTGCGGGTACACCAACCTTTCATTAATGGAACAATTCAATCTGGCACGTATGGATTTACATTTCCCCTGTTGTCGGGCAGAGATACATGTTTTAACAAGCAAGTCCTGTCGGAGCCTCCATAGTTGTTCTTTCAAGGTTGGTGGTTTGCTTGCGTTGTTTGTGTGGCATCACCAGTGATCACAATACATGCACGTCAATGACGTCATGCACACATACATGTACGTGCATTGTACCATCGCTACACCCAGGGTCAATTTTGATTCACGGTAATATCATTTTTGGATGCTTCTGGGCTGCAAAGAAAAACAAGCCCAATGAGAAAATGATCCTTCGTACCAGGAGGGTGAATGAGTAGACATTTAAATGCCTTACTAAATGTTAAACATGTTAAATGCTACATGTACCTCTGACTTTTACCATGGAGGTAAGAAAAGAAAGAGATACAATGAAAAACCATCAAGCTCATCAGCGCCTCCAGCTATGCTGCAGTAAACCAATGGGGACACCCACTGCATGCAGTCGATTTATAACAGCGATAACGTTCTCTGTGCAGAAGGTCTAATGCCGCATTTAGTCACAGTCTTATGAGTCGGAGCTCATTACTCGAGAGAAACTGTAACGCCCTCCATCAAGTTCTTGTCAACAGATCAAAGCAGCTTTCTCTTGCCAGTTTGGAGTCCACTGGGACAAATGTTAATATTAGTGTAAGGACCATTTCTCGCTGTTTGAAAATAAATTAAAAAAATAAAGTTTCAAAGATTTATCCTACGAGTTACTGCATTTCGCTTGGGTGGTCTTAAACTTTTGCAAGTGACTGTACTACTACTATAGTGCTAGCACGCCTTGAGTGGGAAAACGGGGGGGAAAATAAGGCAATATTGTTTCCTCCAAACGAGGAAAAGGCAAGTTTTCTGCAATTAGCAACCTAGCGGATACTTTACCCCGTTAAGTAGTGAACTCACCAGTGCAATTTCAGCTCATAAAATCAAGCGGATGCCCCCGGATATCCCGGAGAAATGTTTTCGAAAGAAATCCCTATGTTTCGGGACAGGGCCCTCTACACGACGGAGAAGTACATGTATTCGTCGGGCCCTGTTAACGGGTCTATCATGTCTATTTAGCATGCCGTACCTCGAGTTGAAAGTTGGTCCGCTTACCTTTTTTGTGCCATCATCTTCCATTGATTCCTGGTCATTCTGCCGACCAACAGGCTTCGTCATATTTTCAGAACGGTCTACCGACTACAAATTCCACCAAGTTGCTTGAAATAACTTCTCCTTTTTGTCTCTTTGTCTTAATTTTATCTGGGACAGCCGTCGATTGTCGACCGACATGATAGACGTTTTCCCGGAACCAAAACAAAGATGACGTAATTGACTGAGCGGTGCCTGGTACTCGGTGACACTAGCCCATTTTGACAATTGTTTGTCGCTCACCAGCTAGTCATAATTTTTTTCAATTGAGGGCGCTATTAAAATAAAATTTGCAGACGACGCAGTTACACAGACAGGAACAATCATTGCACGTTCATCCCCCCAACAAAAACTTTTTTGTGCAAAAACTGTAATCTATCTGTAATCTATGATCAGAGTATAAGAGGAGTGTTTTGAACACGGCTTGTCTCGCTTTTGCTTCATTGCATATTCACCAAAAAGCCCCCGAACAACCCAAAACCTGCCACAGTTTTTCATTTCTTAAGCTTATTAGATGATCATTGACATCATGTATTGAAAAACGAATGATCTTTCTGCCATATTATGCATAGAATAATTTAAGTTTTATTGTATTTCAGACATTACACTTTCTGTGTAAATTACCAGACAAAGAAGTTGCTTTTCTAATTCACATTCTCAGGGAATATGTCATGAAATGTTTTGAAATCAATGTATCAGCAACATTTATATATATATTCAAATCTGATAGGTAAATAAAAGTGCTGTCACAAAAATAACAGTGGTTTTGGATGGGTGCAACTTTATTCATGCTTGCAAAAATTGTGTAAATCGTAAAAAAAAGGCTATGTGGGCTTTACTACTCAAATAAGCCTCGCCCCACCCCATTAATATTCTAGCAATAAACACACACATTGTATGATATGCACTTGGGCCCTTTTAAGTTCCAACTACTGCCTATGCCCAGCCATTGAAGTGTATAGCAAAACCTATGCTCCTGTACACAGCGTGAAAACACCATTGCCCTATATTATACACAAAATGGTACTGTCATGTTACTAATGTATACCTAAAGAATACACAGAGAATGCCTGTCACAATTGAAGGAGTTTCAAACACAATGGACGTGATTAGACAGGTGATCTTAACATGTAGCAAAACAGATAAAGTGTTGTCTGAGAACCTTTCGAGCCTATTTTCGTCCTCTGTTGAGAAACACAGTCCCTGATCTTGGGCTGTTCAAAGCAGTGTCCAGCATCCAGGTACCTGTTCTATCCATTCCTACCAATGGTCATGCCACCAGTCTACAGCATTGTTTTGATTCTTTTCAAAAAACTGGATATGCCCTATTTTCGTCATCTGATGAAAAAGCTCAAAGTAAACATTTTGAAATTGAACTGAGAACTCAGACCTGATTGCTGGTGGGTATCCAGGACCTAATCCTGGCCACAGAGAAACGGCTTCACTTGGTGCTTTTTCTACCCAAGGGTCTCATTCTGGGATAAAGCTGTGTTCTCTTGGGGCAACTACCAGCTTTCTTCAAAGACCTCATCCAGAAGGAATTCATCTCCCACTGAGAACAAGTTCTTTTGAAATCTAATCGCTGAACAGCCACCGTTTTTGCTACTTTGTGCACTTTCATCTCTACTCTGAGTCCTCATACTGTCAGATTTATTGTCCATTGAATGACTCTCTTGAAACTTCGCTGGTTGAATAGGATTGACATTCGACTCTCTTTGATTTTTAAATTCAGTGGAACTAAACTGTAATGGTGAATTATAGCGGCCTTCAAATTCCTGCTGATTTCTGGTCAGGACTGAGGACACATCTCCTTCAAGGTTGGTACCGTGTCCTCGGATGTCAACAGTGTCCTCTCCATCACCACTTTCGTCCTCGCAGTCCTGGAGAACCTGTCCCCACTTGCTGCTGACACAGGGCCCAGCTTCTCCTGGATTCTGTTTCTTGGACGTCTTTCTTGGCGCCGTGCCAGCCCTGCTTTCATTCATCCCAAATTTCTGTCCTGCTTTCTTGGTCTGGACTTCATCAGGGTCACCAAGATTTGACAAAAGTTTCGTGGAATCCCTGGGATGCTCTAAGCATTGGCTACATCTCGGAAAATATTCCCTTGATCTTGTAATCTTGTGGTCTTGAACCCGCTTGCAGATGTGGGCCAAGTTTGGCGAAATCCTAGACAAGAGAAGTTTGCGTTTTGAAGACTTGCTGTCCCGGATTCAGCATCAATATCCTACAGAAAGGAGAAAAAAGGTTTTCCATAAATTCACAAAAGCAAGAACTTCAAATTTTACATTCTTACAGTCACTCCAGTCAAAGAGCAAACTGCTGCAACTTTTTATCCCTTATTCTCAGTGAACTTTCAAAACGTTGAGAGTTTGCTTTATTAGAATTCAAGGTAGTGACGATGTACAGGAGTCACAGACTGAAGGAACAGAATAATGTGACAGTCTGGACAAGCTAGACACAAACTAATCCAAGCCTCCACAAGGATCACAAATATGTTAACTGGAACACTAAGTTTTAAAAAGGACCAAGTTAGCAACTTTACCGCAGTGGCACAAATGAAAATGGTGTAGTTAGAACTTATTTTAGGCTTCACTTAAACTTTCATTTAACATTTCAAAGTCACTATAAAAATTCAATTTTGAGACTAGTTCCAATCACTTAAAGATCTTTTTATTTAGCCTAGGGTTGTTTTTTTCTATGTCACAAAGGAAGACGGAATTAGTTTTCAATACCTGATCGGGATCATCTCTCTTCCTCTTCCTTGCACTCTTCCATCCACCATGCCGCCTACCTCCTCTTCCACGGTAAGCGGGCCTGCTCAGTGTGATTTCTGCACTGCCCAGCCTGGGGTGTGAGTGATCCTCTTGAGTGGGCCCTTCTGGGATCTCATCAGTGCCATCTTCATCAATGAATGCCTGCCATTTTGAGAGGGGAGCTTCAACCTGTAGCACACATAAACGAAATGAGTAAAATAATTTGGTTTGATTTCTGCGAAATGGAAAATTTGTCAGGCATGCAACTTGAGTATGAAACAAAAGAGAAAGTTCCAAGCTATGCATGGCTCTTCATATTGCTTTAAATCTGTGCTGGCATGCATAAAAAGTAGAAGAATTATTAGGAAACCAAGCGATCCAAAGAAAACTTGCTTGCCTGATGAGTGGAAAAGCTTCAGCATGAAACTTCATCTATGCTGCTGCATGGAGTTGATAGAATTATTGTTTAAACTTTCTTTCACAACACCTGAGAAATTCAGGTAGAAAGGTATTAGTCAGTCATTTTCTGTGGATAGAAAATATTATCAAGGCAAAAGGGTCTTCACTCCTAGCAGTTCAAAATGTATCTAAGTGTGAGACTTTCAAGAGACTTCAGGATTTCAGATGATCATGCCATAAAATCTGTGGACTGTACACACTGGTGTGTAGTGTGGGTACTCCACAGAAAATGGTTAGTCCTCATTTAACGGTGTATTAATCGCCTACAACAATGAAATGACTCTCTCCTTGCGGTACCTCTGTATTTTCAAGGGAGTCCTGTCTGTTTTCTGTAACATCTCGAAAATCTGCATCAAAGCTGCTATTGGCAATGGCTTGGCACTGCTCCGGAGATGGGTCTGGTGTACAACCTGTGCCCCCCGACCCTCCAGCTATCATATTGAGCTTCTGAACGTGTCGTCTGCAGTCTGCTCCAGACCCCCTGCCATACTCCTGCCCCCCAAAAAAGAAAAAAGCAAAGTTTAAGGCCAGTTCGGGGTCTGTTTGTTTCACACAGATCTGGATCTCAATCAGTGATCCTAACACTGGTTCGCTTTATCCATTAGGCAGGTTCTGGTGTCAGTGAACCAACGTCGGATCACTGATTGCAATCTGCATCCGCGTGGGACAAACAGACTCACAGATACAGATTGATACAGGCTCCATAACGTTAATTTTTATGGTGAAATAAATTTGCGTCAATATCAACTCCACTGTTGTGACAACACTTTTCATGCTTATTGGTGCTTATGACAGTCTAGATCGTAATGGTCCGATACCGAATTCGTCCTGTCAAGCCTATCCACTCCAAGTGGGAACAGCGGGAATGTGGGGGGGTGTGTTTTCACACATTCACACAAATTTGGCATTGAAAGCACTGAGCATGAGTGACCAATATTCATTTGAATGTACAGTCTATGTGCACCTGCTGCTGTGCACATGAACGAGCCTCGTCGATGTCTCACCAGATGTCTCTTCTTTGCAAGTGAGGGCACACTTCAACCAGCCAGATGCAAAGGGCCCAAGACTCGAACCTACCTTTTTCAGAGACTGCTTCTCACCGCACATCTTGCAGGCCCACTTGTGGGCCTTCTTCACTTGTTGGACTTGGAAGACCAGGCAGGCATAGCAGCGCACCACGTGGAACTCTTGTGGCATCTTGACTTTGTCAGACTGGCTTCCCTTGTCAAAGAGGACGAAAACATTACAATGGGTTGTGCGTGCATGGCAATATAAGGGCCAATTCTAAGGATGATCTACTTGTTGAATAAATCAAAGTGGTATACACTGACAGCAAACAACAACACGATGGGGCTCTCATCAACCGCTGTATTTAGAAACCTGAGCAATGTTTCAGAGATATCGTGCTGAACTGAGAAAGTGAGATACTAATCGGAAGTCTTGCTACAATGAGGTACCATACACATACTAGTGTGACATCACAGACTAATGGAAAGTTGGTGGGCTAGTTTGCATGTCAAGAAGTTAGTCTCTTACAAACTTACACACAATTTTCCCTTATTTGTTCCAGTGAGGATGTGTACACTCGTTTCAGAATTCTTTTTTATTTCCACAGTTGACGAATCAACGCGTTGTGCTTGGTTGGGTCAAAGCGCAATTGCAAGGTTGAAGAATTTGCAGGTAAAAAACCGCACCCCCAGCAGCTTCTAACCGACGTTAAGTTGGCAACATTCAAAACTTGGCACTGCATTTAATCATCATCATAAGCCTTATATCACCTTTTGTTTTGGTTGATTTTACCTCTGATTCATTCAAAATGGCCATTTGTCCTAGAGAGGGCCAGGCTACATGGAGCACCCTCTCAGAGGACATGTTTGTTAATAGATTTAATGATAATGAAGTAGGCCTATAGCCCCTATATTGAGTACATGTATAGGGTCTACTCAAGCGTTACTAATCACACACTCAGGAACAAAGAGTGAAAGACCTGTCCTCTGTGAGTGTGAGGGCGCTCCATGCAACCCCTCTATCAATTTTAAAAAGGGTTGTATTTTCGTCTGTGAAGTTCTCCACAGCATTTCTCAGTACGTGGCCGGGGCTGCAAGGCATTTTTTAGCCTAATTCTTTTGCCACTTGTTAAAGGAAAGACGCACGCGCCTGCAAGTGACGCCATGGTGACGGCAACAGGTCAAAAGAGCAGGCCAAATATTCATGTATTAAGCCGCGCTGAATGGGGAAAGCATAAATTTGTTAATGCATGAAAACGGGCGGGAGAATCCTTTGCACAACTGTACAGCATTTAAAGTTTCTTGAAAGCAAAGCCACATTTTAAAGGTATTTAGGCCCATTTGTAACATGACAACTTACTGACACAAGTGACAGTGACACTGCATATGATATGCAGGGCGACCTTTCTCGATCTCGCACACCGTACCGAATCGACAGGCGCGCGGGCTCCGGGTCCCGGTCGCGTCCAGGGGCCGGGGGGCGGTCTATCCTCAAATTTCGCGGGTTGATAGGGCGCCCTCTCCTTGGATCTGGTATGACTCCCTTGAGATCATACCACTTATTTAGAGGTAGAGCGCGACAAACTTCAGCTATAAACTTCAGTAATAAATAGTGAATCACAGCACTTTTTTATCTCAAGAAAAGTGGCATTTTATTTTATCCTTGCTATTTTACTTTTAGAAAGATGAAGAACTGCTGTTAAATTTTATCACCTTTTTGTCACTGGTTTAACGTCGTAGGGTCCTCAGGAGACCCCTTTCAAAAGATTAGACTGCGCCAGTAGACCTCCAGATATACGCGTACGCACGCGTGTGCGTGGCCGTGAAATACACTCTTGTTACTTACGTTTGCGTACGGTTCACGTGTAGACAAGTACAAGTGCGGTCAAGACTGGAGACGAATTATTCTTTGGTAAGACGCTTTTTCACATTTATTTATCAATACGTGTACATGCCCAGCGGTGTTTATTGGGAGTGTAGATTTTGTACATAGTTAGTCACAATATAGGCCCTAGTAAGTAGTATCTTCAATTTCTTGAGTTAGAGTTAGGCCCGATGGGATTCCTCACTTTACGTTCACCTTGCAGTATACTGTACATGTACATCCTGTATATATTTATGCACGCAATGGCGGTTTTTAGCAAGACGCTTGCCTGCACACGTGGGTCTTCTACCTTCATGTTGGTATGTGTCTGTTGCACGGTGGACAACCATCACTGGCCCACGATGTTCACTGTGACATTACATACATGTAGTGTACAGTATATGCATTACTTGCACACGGAGAAAGCTGGAAACCCCATCCTTTTGAATTCTATGGCTCTGATGCATTTTGATGCACTGAGCAATTGCAACAGCAGCCAAACAAAGTGGTTATGTTGAGATAATGAGAGCTTATCCCATCCTGTGGTGACTGACAACCACAGACTCCCAGGCTATTAGGCTTTAAGCTTTGGGAAGAGTTGACCTGTTGGATCTTGTTACATGCTGGGCAGGCAAGCCACTTTTACAAATTGTGCAAATTGATGGGTCTGGCAGGGTTTCTTGCCAGCTTGTAGGCATATGCATACCCTAGAGAGTGTTCGGGTTAAAGCTGTTTGTTTATGAATAAGTAAAGATAGAATAGATATTACTTTAACAAAATAGCCTCACTTCGTGATTTATGTTCTGTACTTGTAATTGACTCCATTTTCCAGTTTTCTGAGAGAACGAGAGTTGGATTAACTATACACTTCCCCCCTTTGTACATTTAAGCTGTGTTCCCATTGGACATTTTCCCTGCGGCCATTCAGAAACTTACTGCGACATCCCTCTTGTCAATCTATGACGCATTCCTACTCTGACTTTTTCTACCGTAACAGAATATTTATTCGCAGTGCAAGACTAGCTGAATACATTGTCAGCACTGTGCAATTCACCTTTGACCTGAGCGGAATATGACAAAATCGGCAAAATCTGAAAAAAAAAACAGAACAGAATCTGACAACTTCAGGCAAATATGCCACAGCCAGCACAGTGCAGAAGTCCTTATTTTGACTCCGAAAAGAGGGCCCCTTCGCAGTTAAAAAGTGTCTTTAGACACCTGTGACCATTGTGGCAGTGACATATGGGAACTTAGCAATAGATGTCCATGGGCAACGCGGCATTAGAAATAACTGTTAAAAAGAAACCGTTGGTAATGACACACGGTGGAGCAAAATGTACATAGTACGGGAAAATGACAGTTTTTATTCAACATTTTTCAAACTCTGAACATACTGAAAGTTGCAACATTTTCATTCCATAAATAATCTGAAGGCCCCAAGTTAGTGATTACCTTGGTGAATATTGCCGATTGACAGCCTATTGGCAAAGCGAAACACAGTATTTCTGATGCCAGATTTCTGACAACAGAATTACTGGGCTTATGTAGGAACTGAGTGTACATGGAGTATTCATCTACCCATCTCCAGACTGGTTATGTACAATCAATGGCAAGGATGACTCATGGCCCCCCCCCAAACCTTGCAACAGGTATTATGTTTGTTACTTGGCTAATCCCTGGGACCTGTATATGGTTTTCCAGGTATTAGTGTTTATTGCCTTGGAAGGTGATAAGGAGTTGGGGGCTTACAGGGAGCTAACAGATAAGGCAGGAAGTCTTGGATAATGTGTTACCGGGCAATTTGAATATTTTATGAATGGTTGGCTTTGAAGTTGTTGAAATGGGATAAACATTGCCCTTTCAGCTAAAAAAGAAAGTAGAAAAAAAGCCAAATTCATACATTGGTGAATAAAATAAATAATTCCAGAACATATGTAATACAAAACTGCTACAAACTGCTCTGCTGGCTTCAGTGACCTAGAATACATGTACAAATCACAAAATGAGGCCCTGGCATTTCGATCCCAGCAAAATCTTTCTCACAGGCAAAATGACAAGTGGACAGGAAAAAATAAGCAAGCGGGGAATCAACCAAGCATGGACGAATGCAGGAGAACAAAAAGGAAAAGTCAAGAAAGCCGCAGGCTGGATAATGGGGAAAGGGGACTGCATGAAGGGTATGGTTGAACAACAAAGGGATGTAAGGTGGGAAGAGATCGCAAAATAAATACAGTGGAAGGGGTAGTGGACCCCAAGTTGGGGGTAATCTGCAAACAAAAGGGAGAGAAAGGGGTACTATGAATTAGTGTCCCTCTTGGATATTCGGGCCATGGAGTTACATGTATATGGCGCTGAGTCATTTGATTCACAGCTTCTCCCTGTTGAAGTGAACAGCTTCTTTAGGGTGCCCAAGTGATTCTATGCCCTGTGAGATCATGTCAGAAATGGAATGGTTAGGAAGGTTGAAGTGATGGCCAATGGGGTATCTATCTTTTGTTGGCTGCAGACGAGCGGCCTCCTTATTTTGTGAAACAAATAATTGATAAATTAGAGCTGAAGTTGTTTAGTTGGAAAAAAAATTAAAAGTTCAGGATCAATCAGAAGCCTAGTTTACATGGTGGAACAGTACTTTTTTGATATGCTAATTTATTTTTACATCTTCTGTAGACTTTGCAAGATGTGCAGGATAAGCGTATTGAACAAGTTACACTACTGTATCCATGGTCGATGAATGTCTCCTTTACATCGTTAGCATTTGTTTGTGCAGCAAGTTCCAAGATATTCCAAGAAAGTTGCTGCCTGTGAATTAGGGTTGATAACAAGGGAAGGAAAATGAAAGTGTCTAATCTGCATTACTCAGCAGGGGCAGTTCCTCATTCGTGTCTTTCTACAGGATCTTAGACACTGTCAGGGATGAAAGGCTCTGCACATTGATTTTTCTTTTAATTCCTTTTTCTTGCAGCCAGTGTGTAGAGAAGGTTTCAGTTGATTTTAGACTGAATTTACTGGTGAGGATGTGCATAATTGGCTTCCTAGAATGTGTTTGTGACTTTGTTTCCCTCTGTTTTTTTCTCGGGAGGGGGGGAGGGTGTCACATGCAGCTAAGATGTATACCTGCCCACCTGTTTTTCTATTTTGTGTTTGGAAAGCAGCGAATTATTTTCCGTGCCTTTCTTCTACATCATCGCGGAATCTTTTTCAAATGCAAAATGACAGGTGGACAAAACAAATAAGGAAGCGGGGAATCAACCAAGCGTGGACGAATGCAGGAAGACAAAAGGGAAGGTCAAGAAAGCCGCAGGCTGGATAAAGGGGCAAAGGATAAAGGGGCAAGGGGTGATTCAGTCCCCTTTACCCCTTTACCCCTTTGCCCCTTTATCCAGCCTGCAGCTTTCTTAACCTCTCCTTTTGTCGTCTTGCATCCGTCCACGCTTGGTTGATTCCCCATGTGCTTGTTTGTCCAGTCCACCTGTCAGTTTGCCTTTGAGAAAGATTCTGCTTGGATCGAAACGTCAGGCCGCTCCATATTTTGTGATGTGTGTTTTAGGTCACTGTAGTCAGCAAGCAGTTTACTGCAGTTTTAAATTACTTGTCTTTTACATTAACATCAGTCATCATTTGTTCAATCCTCACTTCACTTTGGAAGTGAATGTGATTTCAGTTCGCAGTCCAAGAGAAGACTGCTAGTTGTACTCTTCCAATTTTTGGAAATACTTACTCCTAGCAGAATGTCTCCCTGTCAAAGATAAAGATTCTGCTGCCTGAGTAATCAAGTGCCAGACCTTTTCTGTCAGCATTACATGTACATCCAAAAATTTTCCTTAATTTTCCAGAGCTTGGAGTTGTTTCGCAAGATCTTTTGTTCATCATGGCGTACCCAAACGAGTTTGCGTTCCCCAGCATGAGCGACTGTGACCCGGACCAGTTGTTCGTCTGCCCTTTTGACAAAGTCCACCGGATCTTGGCCAAGAGATATCCCTACCACATCATGAAATGCAGGAAGGTAAAGATTTAAAAAACAAAAATTTGTTCGTTAACCCTAACTGCCCAAAACCTGCCATACTCCAACAGCAGGTTTTGTGAGGTTTTGGTAGGTTTGGTACCGTACCTGAGGAACTTGTTGAATTTTGTGAGCCTTGGGATGAAAGGCCCAGGGAGATGGTGTTGGATTCTGTGTGAGTTGGGACACACACGGGTCACTGTGTGCAGTGTCTGGCTTGCTTGCTTGTTGGACTATGCTTGATTTTGTCAGGTTTGGTACTGTTCAGTGCAAGTCATCCTATACTGCATAGACCCATCCATACCATATCACTCAAACAACGGGCTCATTTTGTTGGAGTTTATCAGGTTTGGTACAGTAACCTGCATGTACAAGTACGTAGACGAGTGCATGAACCTGTTGGATTTTGTGAGGTTCAGTGTGCTTTCTAGTACAGGAGCCTAGGGGGTTAGGGTTAAAGAAAACAGTTGCCAGGCGAAGTCAAGACACAATCATGCTTAGCGCCCCTGTTTGCTTCCTTGGATGGGGGTGGGAGCAGCATGGATTTTTGTTAGTTTCATCACAGGAAAAAACATGAAGTGGGATAAAAACATTTACGCTTAAGAGTCCATCCAAAAATAAAAATACCTTAAGCTTAGACAGTCTTACTTTAAGACAATCTATGTCACTTTCCACATAATTCACTTAACAGTGTGTTCTCCAAACAGACCTTGAATAGCAATGTCTAAAATTTAATGGTTGAAGAATTTCACTTGCCTCCAATGGAAGTACAGTAAGTGTGTTCCCCAGTACTTGTGAAACTACCGTCAGTATACTCAATAAAAACTTCAATCGAAACATCTGTAACTATATTGCTCTTATCCAAAGTGTCTCTTTTCGTATTTGTGTCTTGGAACAGTGGAGAAATTACCGACTCTTGGGGAAAAAAGAGACTGCTAGGCTAGCCTTCTTGAAAATGAAGGAAAAATCTGGCCTCTCTGTTTTTTTTCTAAAGCCCAGACGCTTAACATGCGTGTTTTATACAAAACTGATTTCAGCCTCACCTCCCTTTTCCCTGAGGGTTACAGGTTGAATGGTTACAGGCTAAGGGATAAGACGTGTGGCCTTTCACATGTATCACTGTCTGGGTTAATAAATGTCTGTTCTGAAGCATTCCCAAACGATTTTTGTCTCTTCTCTCACAGAATCACCGGACCGCTAAGGTGCATTTCTGTCCGTTCAACGCCAGACACATTGTGCCGGTCTCCGAGCTGCGTCACCATGTGGCCAGCTGCCCAGACAGAAGCACAATCGAGCCTGACCTAGCCTATGGTGAGTGAAATCTTGCCAAATTAGAGTCTGCAGTCCAAAGATGGCTGGGGATCGTGATCGTAGGAGTCTACATTTGAAGCTGCACTTTCTGTAGTTAGTTGTCATGTTAGCACCAAGAGTATTCTGGAGAAGTTAGATGTAGAAGATTCAGTGATACAGAACATTCTTAGCTTCAGTTGGCAAAAAGTGGTTTAGAACCTGTACACAATGCATCCATCTTCATTTGAAGTCAGCCTGCCAAATTTGTTGGTATATCTGTACCCCAAAGTGTCTTCATACCGTAGGAGTGTATCTCCGAAGAACTTGCATCGACACCATTCTCATACCTGCCAATCTGTCATACTCCTTCCTGAGGTCAGGCATCACCACATAATAGATTAGAATTTTAAATGAACTGAGGGCTCATTTTAAATACCTTTTAATCTATTGTGTGATATTGCCTGACCTCACGAAGGAGTACGACAGGTTGGGAGGTCTGCATTCTACCGTAGAGTACGACCAGTACAGTACATTGTGTGCATAGACTGCAGATTATTGCAGATCCTATAGACAATTCATTTTACAGAGTAAACCCACAACCCACATGACCTGATGTACATCAGTTATCGTCATTTAGGCAAAGAGCTCGGTGCCATAAGTCCTGTCTAGTTTACCGTTAGACCATAGGATGATCATGTAAAAGGCATTCAG
This sequence comes from Acanthaster planci, assembly GCF_001949145.1. The sequence continues at coordinate 1,290,928 of NW_019091374.1, forward strand.
AAATCAAATTCTGTGATCTACCCGCAAGAAACTACCTGAAATTGTGCTCAGTGTAAAGTTTCGAAACCCCAAAGCAAGAATATCTATTTCACCAGTGTTGAGAAATGCACACTAATCAGTAAAATTCAATTAAAAATTCACGTCTGGAAAATAGCGCCCTCTATTGTTCGTGTTTGGAGAGTTGTATACAATTCCTGTGGAAGCCACAAGTGTACACAAACCCATGGGGAAATTTGCCTGCGTTTTTTTTTCCAACTGACAGGTGATTCGGGGTCTTTGTTACTGTGTTTGAGATGCATTCTTTCTTTCTCTGCTTTCTCAGTCGTTTCTGAAGAAAGACATTTGCAATAAGTTATATGGAAGCTTCCTTTTTTATGATGTTCTCAGTTACGTCTAATACATGTACGTGTATTTATGGTTTGAAATCATTCCAGCATCCCTGCCTCCCCTTACTTTTGCTTAAATACATGTACATGTACTTAAATGTCATTTGTTCATTCATCAATTATATTTCTGTTGGGAGATTATTATCAGGCATGTACTATTGAATGCAAATTTTCCGAGTTTTTACAAACAGGTTTTATTTTGTACTCCTCGTCCATTCTGAATTGTAATTTCATAGCCAGCCTCTACAGGTTAACCAACACTTCGTGCAAAGTATCATGAACAATGTAACTTGGCTCACATGACACCAGGTGTATGTGACGCTCTTTGTCAAATAACTGAACATGACTTACATCAGTAATGTACATGTATGCATATGCTTACATGTAACAAGCCCTTCAATTAATTATCTCAAGTCTTCATTACAGCTGCAAGATAAGGACTTGTGTTCAGTTCCTTTCCTCACAAGTACATGTACTGCACACTAGAACCCTTTTTTAAGACGATGGAAAAACAAATGTTGTCTCCCTTCAAACATGCATCATGTACTGTACATCACATAACATGTAAGGTATTTTATGGAGTTAAGAAAATTAAGAAATTTAACTTGAACCCAAATAATATTTTGTGATACAAGAACCTTCCTTTTAAAAAGTACATGTACGGTGGGGTACTTAGGTTAATCTAGGTTTTCCCTGCTAATTTCGAAAAATGTGCAATCTAATTTGTAGAATAAAAATTCAACTTGGCGTAGGTTTTAAAAATAACTTAAAACCTGGTTCCATTTTGGCAATAACAAGCATTCGACTACATTTTGCAGCCTTCAAATAAATGAATGTACAGTACGTTTCATTAGAGAAGTTACAAATACGTGACTGGGATTTTGGATTGGCGTATCCGTTTTCAGTTACAACAAATGTGCATTTTTATTCGCTAAAAATCTGTCTTGTACTGTGACCCTTCAGAAATGAGTATTCATTTGCTGTAATTTAAAATCACAAAATGTACATTTAATTTGATGATAATATATATACAAGGTTACACAAATAATGACTTTCATAATAAATGTCATGTTACCTATCAATGTTTATAGTGTGTCTGTTATCAAACTTTAAAAAAAAGTTAGGTTTTTATGATGAAACCTAGCACAAGAAGGAAGGTTCCCTCGGTGCCAGTATTGATAGGTTTCTTAGTTGGTATGTTTCCAAAGAGAACATGAATGGTTTATTTCAATCATGAATATTCAAACATTTAACCATTTAACTAAATACTTCCAAGAATGTAACTTCTGTTAGCACACAAATAAATTCCAATTCTTGACCGGCATACCTTAAATAACATTACGCACGGAATTGCCTGCACATTTTCCTAAATAGAGGTGCATTCAATTTCAGGAAAAAATAAATGTCCGTATACTGTACTAACCAGTGCAATATTGTGATATTGAACGCTGACCTTACGTGTACATGTATGTATACAACTGAATGCACCCTCATTGAAATAGAATTTGTATTTGTTAAATAGGAATTTGAATGGTAGTTCTATTTTGCTCGAAAACAAATGCTGCTATTACTAATTCATTTACACATTCTTTAAAATTGGCCAGGAGAACCCATCTGAACTGGTCGCTATCATACAACAGCATTTACCTGTATCTGTCAAACATAATATTGGAAGTACATATTCATTTAGTCCATCTAATATTTTCAATGTCTACACTGTTACAAAATAAAAATCAATTTTATTTTAGCCTTCGTTTGGTATGGAAGTAAAAAAGACCTGTTGAATTAAACATCACATGTGTAACTCTTACTGTACAAGTGTCAGTGTAAGCAGTGCTGGGACTTCTTGAAGATGTTCACCTGTAAATCTTTACCTTCTCAAAAACTATACATGTAATGGAAGTTGACTGAAAAACCTGTTCATTTTTAGCTTACATGTAAAATAAAAAGCATTAAGTTTGCATGTACCCAAACATTTATTGCTATCAATTATTGCAATATAAACCTTTCCATAGAGTTATCTTATAAATCGCCACTGGTATGTTGTTCCATTATTTACTTTTTATATAAACGCTGTTATTGTGTACACTAAGCCCTGGTTGGGCTGGATTAGTGGGAAAATGGGACAGCCAGGGTAAAAAGTGAAAGGAATGATGGGGAGGGGGCAGAGTAGGAGATGGACAGGATGATGGGGAGGGGGCGGAGTAGGAAATGGATGGGATGATGGGGAGGGGGCGAA
>NW_019091374.1:1293773-1304824 GCF_001949145.1 Acanthaster planci
GGATAGGATGATGGGGAAGGGGCGGAGTAGGAGATGGATAGGATGATGGGGAGGGGGTGGAGTAAGAGATGGATGGAAAGATAAGGTGGATGTGGGACTGGAGATTGATACGATTAGGGGTGGAGTCAAAGTAGACATGGTAGATATGGGATGATGGGGTATGGATGATGGGGGTAGAATTGTAGAGGATAGGATGATGGGATACAAAGTGCAGGTCTAGTCTGGCTGTAGGTCTAGTCTGACTGTACTGGACCCACATTCTATAGACCTTTTTCTAGTTATGTCACGATCGTGCTGGACCTCTGATGTGTTGTGATGGTAATGAGTGCGTAGTGTTGTGATGGTAATCTACTTATTCAAGATAAACTAGTCAAGCATGCAGCATTCGCACATGTGGTTGCACGTGGTTGAAGCTGCCCGTAGGAATATATATGATCACCGTGGCCAAGGCGGTCCATGTGTGGTGGTATTGTTTACATTTAGTCACATGGGTTAAAAAGGTCTATAGGCATTCCTCTCTCCTGTAAAGAACTGTGAAGCCTTTGTACCTTTATCTCCCTTGTTGATGGTCTTTGTTGTTGATTTACTTTAAACCACAGGCACCTTTCAACACACAGTCTGCACACAGCACTAACTAAGATTTTTCTCATAGAGTACAATGAATTTTATTGCTAAGGTCGATAAAATATCTTGTACATCTGTATTGCAGTCATATGTCAACCAATCTTGTAGAAAAAATTTGATAAAGCTTCATTGGTATTTTCTTGTTTAATTTAGTAACCATATCTGTATAATTTGGATGTCTCTTTCGTTTGTGTTATTACAGGAAAGAAATTCAAATTCATAACAAGCAGCGAGCCATGGCGGCTTTGTCGTTCTAGTTTTACAACCACATCGGGTCAGTTCAAGCAAACTGTCTGGTGCAGGTGGCTGATCTCCCCAGACAGTTTCCAGATTTGTATCAACAACCTGCCACCCATGGCCGTCAGGACTGGGAACATGAACAGTGTGCTCAAAACATCTGTGTTGAATGGCAGCCGGGTACTTAGCCTGCAACACATGATGCTTTAAGGAATCTTGTGTGGGTGGCATGCAAGATTCAGCCTTTGTTGCCATCAAAAACATGTTATACCTTGCTTCATTTACTGAAGAGCAATCTTGGCTGTACATTGCACAGATGGATTTCTCAACAACGTCAAAGTTATTGTCGGTTAGGGAGAAAACTGCCCCTGCCTGCTCAAAAGCAGACTGGTACTCGACACTGGCCATCATCAACTTGATAGCCTTGTTCTTTCCCTTTCCATAGAATGCCCATACAGAATCCCAACCTGTGAAGCAGTGAACACCTGTCAAAAGCATCAGCAACCTGCTCTCCAACATGAGAGCAGTACGTTTGTTCCCTCGTCCAATGTGAAGAAGCAACGTCGCGCCAATTTTATCAGCTTTTGATACACCAGTGACAGAGACCTCATTGTCTAGACTCTTCACCGCTGTATGTTATACTGGCTGAGATGAGATCAAACGATATGTGTCAATCCCCAAGTGAATAATATGACTGTGCATCCCTCTGGCCGTAGTTACAAGTTGCCTCAACAGTTGATCAGCCAGCAAACCAAAGGTGGTAGGCACACTTCTCTGGGGAAGCTCCTGTCGCATGGCCATCCTATCTACTATCTGTACACTGCCATTTGGGACATTATCCATGGCTCCACAAGGGACTCGACAGACTACTGGAGCTTTTGTGGTCTTGCTAAGGAAACCATCGAAGCTTGTCAAGGACAATGGCGCTTGACCCAAATTGTAAGATAATATTTTGGCCATGTCCAACTTCCGTACGTTGGCAATGATGAGAAGTCTCTGGAGGAGAATTTCTTCTGCCTTCCCCTTACCTTTTGACCTTGTTTTTTTATTCATGGAACTAAAGGTGTTTGTCTTCTGCTTCCTGATAGTCGCAAGCATACATTGTATCCATATCACCCTACGGCCAATCTGTACAGTAGTCAATTACCTCCACATACCCTATCACCTGGGCATCAGTGTAAGCTCTGGTAACCCCCTCTGAAGCCACAATTCCAGATGCAATGTGAACGAGAAGGTCATTTGTTTCCTCAGAGGGATTAATCATTGCTTCAGTGCTGGTCACAACTGCACGAACACCTTCCTCATCTCTCTTGACTCTGGTTTTTGTCGAGATCGTTTCTCCCTCTCGTCTTCTCTCCCTGACCTGCCGTCTCCTCACATTGCTTTGATATCGCCGTGCGTTCATGTTGAGAAAGAATCCACCTCTGAACCGCACCTTTGTGAGTTGTGACACCGGCCATGCCACCCTTCATCTTTGTGTCTCGGTTACAGGTTTGTTCTATTGCCTGGTGCATGCTACTTCAGAAAACCCATAATTACTGTGGCGCTGCGCAGCAAACTCTCCTTGCATGAAGGCGTCATAAACTGAAGGATGGACTTATGGCATTTGGCACATTTCAAGCCAATATGCGGGTCGTAGGCAAAAAACCATGGCAGGAAACTACAGATGCTGGACAAATGAAGCTCTTCCCTGTCTTGTTCCCCTTATGAAAAGTAGCAGCACTTCTACAATGTACCATCTCAGTGTAAGATGACCACACACCAAAAGTTGAGTCTCTGGATATGAACTCACCACACCAGTTGACCACTGCATTGAACTGGTCAGATTTCACAACCTCTTCAAATGCTGAATTGGGAAATGAAGTCTGAAGCACACCAGAGCCTCATGGGTTGACTCTCTCTCTCTCTCTTCATCGGGAAGTGTGTCAATGAATGACTGCCTCCGTAAATGCTGGAATGCCTCCATGGACCCTCACACTGAGAGTTGTCGGATCTCTTGGTGTCATGGGGCGTTGGATGATGATGCTGTTGATATTATGGGTCATACCCTTGCCTGACATGGTTTCCTCACTGAAATCATCATTGTCTCAGACAAAGGTAGTGAAGATGGGCTGTGTGGCGGCTGGAAGTAAAGCCTTACCCAAGGCAAGTTGGCTACTTAGTGAGGGCAGTGTCATGCTCAAGCACTGTGGAGTTTGACACACAATGACCTAAGCCATTTAACAAACCGATGAGCCGCGCCGATCCGATGAAGTGCCTCACTGCCATGGCTAGGGGCATGACAGTCCTCCCCTTATGTCTTGAGGTAGACGATGTCCTGCGCCAATGCTCGTCATTCTTCATCCTCTGTCACTGCCGCCCTGCTTGTGTCGACAGGTTCGCTGCTGATGCCTGTGGTCTATGCCAAGAAATTGAATAACTAGTGAGGGATTACCTTTCTCGCAATCTCAAGTGTCACATCGGATGAAAGTGAAGGCCAAGGTGAAGCCGAAGGTGATCCATCCATTGGAGCTTTGACGAGCTGAGCAGCTGAGTACAGATGTTGAAGTTCTCCAGGCAGTCTCGGTGGTTTGGGATCTGTGTCGGAACAGCCTCTACTTATGGTCTCACTTTTGCTGGATGATGTCTCATCACCTGCATCTTCAAGGGCATCTTGCATTTCAAGGCTGCCTGCAAGTGCAATGTCGCTTTCAAAAAAGCGAGAAGGCCTCAAAGAAATTTCAGGGTGAGATTTTTTCATCCTACTTTTTAGACTCGCTGTTTTGTATCCTTCAACCTCTATACCTTCAACTTCCTTTGTCGTCTTTATAAATACCTTGTTCAGCTTATCTCCATATGTCTTTGTCTTGAATGAGCTTCTCCTTTAATAACCTGACTTAATTACAAGTGTGGTTGCTGTGCTAGGTCTTTCGATGGATAGTCTCCGAGCAATCTTTGTATCCTTAAGGTAGCAAGTCAAGTGGTACCTGACCTCGATAGCAACCAGATCTCTACCTGCTATGTCGAGTAAAAGCCGCTCGTCTTGCCTAATTTTAGCAGCTTTCATCCTTTTTTCCACCTTGTTTTCTTACACAGTTTACGAGCCTCTCAACCTTTCATTTTTTGTGGCTCGTTCCTTGGTGTAATTTACACTCCTACATGTGATGCATTGAACGGGGAGAGCATGACGTCTTCCAGGTAGAGGTTTTGACTGGTCGCTGGATGTTAACAGAGCGAAGTACATGTCGTTGCTTAGTTCCACTGAACTCTCTACAGGATTAACTGAGGACACCGCCGTGCTTTCTGCAAAATAACACAATAATATTACAAATCAGAGAATCTGCAAAACAGACTGGTTTTCAATGCAGAAATATTGATTTGTGACAAATACTGTAGACTGTATCATATTTTGAATGTATTAGGACATGAACCTACCGCATCACTGCAGACCTGTATGATATCGTTCCTTCCTCATAATAATTTAAAGGAAATTGTTTTTTGGAAGTACATGTACAGCTGTCTAATTTGCAAGGTAAACTCAATTGCTCAATTCACTGCCTTAAAAACATTGTTTCCAAAAGAGGACAAGTAGGTTTTTTGAGTTCGGGGCAGCCACACATCCCTGTCACACACCAGAAGTGGTGGGACATGGGTCTGATAGAGCTCCCTCTGGCGTGACTTGGCACATGGTATTGCAGTACAGTGCCTGGGGATGGAACACTACGTTATTCTGCTCTAAGAAAGGCCTATTAGAAATTTTGTGTTACCTTGTCGTTTCTTTTTCTCTCTTCTCTGCCTTCCTTTTTCTGTCCTCTGCCCGTTTGATTTTTGATGTACACATGATGTTTACATGTACACAAGCATGACAAGCTATACATGTACCCTCCTCCAGGGCATGGCCTTGCCACACATGTACCTTCATCATGTTAGCCTGCAGTTCTCATGCTACCGGTACATGTATGGTTCTGGAAATGGGGTTCATTACCTATAGCCTCCTGTTCCTATAATAAGGAAACAAAGACTATGTTTTTGAAACAACTTACATGTACCTACAAATGTTCTTGGTAATTTCCTCTTTCATATTAGAAAGAAAAGAGAACCGGGCTTTTGTGTTTGAGGGAAAATTTGGGGGAAAACAGCAGCATACATGCGATCTGCATGGCACCTCAAACTATGGGCAAACCCACTCCTCAGTATAGCGCATAGTTGAAGAATTCAAGCCATAAAAATTAGATGAAGTCATATTTCTGTGATATTAAAAGATCATCTCTTTACTTAATCTGTAGATTCAAAACAGTGCATTTGCGAAAAAGTGAACATAATTTGAGAGCCCATATACCTGTGTAGAAGTACAGGCAATATTAGTGTGTTACACACTATACACACTGAATGGACTTCCATCCATCATTTTGCCCACTGTTTGCCCATACTTTTCAAAATCATGGTTATACAGTACAAGACTGGTGGTCTATGCATTTATGTCTGTTTTCTGGGATCACACTGGCAAGCTCATTGTCACAGTCAGGGGTGAGATTTCTCAGCTTTTTACCTGATTTCAGCTTTTTTTGTTTTGGATTTCGGCTTTTTTTCCTCACTGACTGTGTACAAAAGTATAGGAGATTTTCACAGTTCAGCTTCTTTATGCCTTTTTTCAGCTGTTTTTATCTTTGGTCAATCTCATCCCTGCATAGTCATATGGAATGTGCAGATCTTCAGTTCGTTACCATGGATGATTCCAGTTCTCTTTCTTTGATAAACAGCTCAGTCACAAAACGGAGCAGATGGCAGCTACATGAAGGGAGATACATCTGTCCCCAGCTACCGCCATAGCTACGAGCCCACCTCTTCCGAAAACTGGGACATAGGTAAATATCACCTTTGAGGTTCAGTGCATGCGATCCGCTCTGTACCAGAATAAGAGGTCGACGTGCTTTTACTTGAGAACAACTTCCTTTTTGCCCTAAAATACTGCATGTGCAAAGGGGTCCACACACTTCTCACACAGGATGCACCGAGCTCAAGCAACCAGTTTGTACTGCGTGGTCATCTCATGTGTGCTGCGCGCTAACTTGAATTGTTAGACTATAACCTGGAAAAATGGCATGCTGTGACAAATGCAGCTAAAGCAAAGCCAAAGCCAAGCTCTGAACGAGGGATCTTCGGAGGGAGATGCCACGAGAAAATTGAACTAATAGGAACATAGGACATAAGCTTCTAAATTTCACTCTAGAAAAGGGACAAAAGGAGTGTATTAAGGATATGTCAAACCAGACTCGGGAAAAAGAAACCACTGTGTGTGGATTGTGAAACAAATTGTACAACCCAGTAAAAACATCTGTAAATCAAGAACAAAAAAATCACATATAAAACAATCGAAATGAAATGCGAACTGAGTATTATGAACAGCTCTTGTAAGAAAAGCAGGGACGACCTAGTCATTCGTATGTGTATGTTTAGAAACGTGTACCAGTACTAATCCGAATGCAAGAAGGTTATAGTAAATAATTTAGGTAAGATGTGGCTACTCCCCGGGAACCAGGTAGGGACTGTTCCCCAAGGGCTAATTTCCACATACTTTGTCAGTGAACTTGTACAAGTGTTACCACCGTCATGTACTGGTTGTGAGAGGGTGACTTGAGGAAGGCAATTTAAAAGCTGGCAGCAACAGTGTAATGTTCGACACTTTATCCTAACTCGGCTCATGTCTCAAATTAGAATTACCAACCATAACGTTGTGTTTTTACTCACTTACTTTTGTTTGTTTGTTTGTTTTCATAGAAGAGAGTGAACCAAGAAGAGCGTACTGTGAAGCTGAAGAACCAGAAAAGATCCACTCACTAGTGGGGTAAGAAATTCATGGCCAATTTGCATATCCCGGGCCAGTTGGCGTAACATTGACTATTTACAATGGCTAATTTGCATATTTTTGACAACTATTATACATGCACATCGAAAAATGCTGCACACCAAATCATTGGCCCACTTCCCTGTGATTTGCCTACACATATGTTAACTAAATGAGAAACAGCAGGTCAGTGGAGTTAACCCAAAGGGAAGCCAATGCTCAGTAGCATAGCGCCCTCCTCTGATCATGCACAGATAGATCAGTGGAGTAAACATAATGTTGGTCGGCCATTGTTTATTCCGTTTGGAGCGAAGTTGTTCTCGGATTTGCACCAAGACTCAGATACTTTTCCCTTCTTTTTTTGACCTGCAGAATGACAAAGGCCCAGAGGAGGGAATTCAACCGCAAACTCTTGGAAGTACACAAAACCAACAATGCAGAGATGGGGTAAGCTATTCTTCGTGTTACATATTATCTACATGTACTAGATTACTTAGCAGCTTAATCATGGGTTGGAACCTTTTAAGTGTAAAACAAAGAATACACATCCTCGGTACTCATGTGAGGGCTTGACTGTGAATTGTCTCATTTCAGAATTAGCTGAATTAACAGAATTTTAAATTGGTTTAGTCAATATCCAAATTGATTTCCAAGGAATGATGGATTTTCTCCACAGAGAAAGAAATGGGTGTATAATATTCAGTAGATTTGGTTTGGCTGATAAAGAGGCTGCACTTGCAGATTTCACCCATTTGGACAGGTTTTTACCTTGAGAGTTTTGGCTTTGTCAGAAAGTCATGGCTGTGGCTAAAAACACCAAAGCACTTGTGGAAGCCACTGGCTAACAGCTGCAGCTTCTTTCTATATGTGCGTATTATTCCAAGCCACAACCAATGGATTTGGACAGCGTCCCATCAAAATGTGATCTCCAAGGGCAGCCTCCCTTGTGTTGAACATGTCAGGTCCAAGCAAAGAGTAACAGGGAATGTGATTTGTCTGTTTCCAATTTTTGCTGGGGGGGGTCTGTTAATGCCCTATCAGCAACGGTGAGGAACCCACAGAACCAGACTTTTGTGAGGAAGAGGTGAGACGGCCTAAGCAGCTCCCCAAAGCAGTGCCCCGCAGTTCCCTGGACCAGCAGTATCTTCCGCCGCAAAGTGGTAAGAAGTATTACCAAGGATTTTGACCGCTCTGCTAATCATTGTTACTTGCAGCCACAAGGCTGCCTTACGGATGAAGCTAGGCATTTCAAGATGCCTCGGACAGCTGTAAAAAGACTTTTTGACCACAGAGAACCTTAGCCCACTTGTGTTGATTTTTGCGGTGGGAGGAAAACTGGAAAGCCTGTAGAATCCCTCCCCTGACCCCCAGCACAGGGGAGAATCTGACATTTGTCCATGGACCATCAAATGCCCATATGCCTCAGCTTTGTTCTCTTGGTACTCCAAAAGTACTCAACTTCAACATTGGTCCACAGTGTAGAGTGATTACATGCCTGGGCATGTCTGTAATTGGGGCGGCACGTGTTGGCCTCTCAGCTGTGTGGACTGGCTTCGATTCCCGATCTGGGCCATACATGAAGTACAGTCATTAATTACAAAGTAAAATGATGCCTTCAGACTATCACTGTTTAATAAAAATTAATTTTTTAGGACAAAAGTATTCAAAAAGTACTCGGCCGAGTAATTTCTGAGTACTTTTCTCCTTAAAATGTTAATTTTACCAAACTGGGAGTGTCTGAAGTCTTACATTTAGTTTGTTATCTTACCTTTGTGCATTTACCATCAAACGTCTGTGTACTCCAGCTTTATTCCATCTTACCTAGTCCAATATTTTGCTGAGAACCTTGGTACAGTCGACTCTCGGTAATACGAGCTCGGGTAAGACGAGACTCCGGTTAAGACGAGTATATTTGCCGGTCCTGACTGAATTATGCACATTCCTATGAGGAAAAAAAATCCATAATATGAACTCGCGTGTTACGAGATTCCATTTAAGACGAGCATTTTGGGGGCCCCAGCTGCGTGCAAATGTATTGTTATCCGTCCAATTAGCACAAGGGTTTTTGAAGGCAACTTGTCAATCAGTCAATCCATTGAATTTGGAAAGGCTCTTCCGTAATTGATTGTGTACAGCAGTAAAGCGCTGCGGTTTTCACTCACCAAGTGAAGCCCTCTATTGGCCGATCCACACCACCAATTACTGGTTCCCGCCCTTTTTTGTGCAACAAGCACAGCACTGATGTTGGTTACCACCTAAAATGTTAATGTACTTACATGCGTGCGTTATATGACGATCTCATCGCAGCATGCTGGAGACGTAAAACGGCACCACTCCAACAATGCATCCTCCAACTCGACTTGACCGGTTTCTCCGTTCTTGTATTATGTTATTGTTCTTTATTTCAAGTCTTTATTCATAAAAAGTACCTTTACTTCTCACTTTCATAAACATAAACTGTTTTCAAATCAAATTCCAAACCACACGTACGTGCATACAAAGTACATGTAGGCCTACATGTATACGTGTACAGGAAGTTGTACATGATTTACTCTTAACGATGCAGTCGATCTGTTACGCATGCAACAAGCGGGACAGTAGCTTTTTGCGTAAAACAAGGTCCGGATAATACGAGCTAATTTAGAAAGTCCCAAGGCCCTCGTATTAACGAGAGTCGACTGTACACGGAAAGAACTCAACAACAACAACACTGCTTACGACTCGACCTCCAGTAATGGCTAAACCATTGTGTCATTTATTGTCCCCAGCCTTATATCTTGATAAAATGCCTTGATATGCTCTTGATTTGTGGGAAATGTGACATGAATCAAGACTATACATTTGGGTTTTGTAAGTTAAAAATTGGTTGCAATCTCCATGGAGACATAGGGCTTCAAAAGTTGTTTATAAAAATCTCTTAGTGTGGTTTCTACTACTACCAATACCAACTACCAATAGTCTGCCAAACTAGCTCTATGTAATTGAGAGTTTTGGTCAAAGTTGGTCATTGGCATTGTCAACTTACATGTACGTAGAACATAACAGGTGCTTTCTGTTTGCACTGAAAATCTTGGCAACACCAAGCTGGAGTTTCATATGCTTAAAGTCCTCCATTAATGCTGTTGAAATTCCAGGAGCGAAGCTCCCTGTGGAAAGGGGCATTCCACATGGACCCATCGGGGTGGGAAGATCCATGCTTATGTCAGGCCAGAACAGCATGCCCCGACCAGGAACAAGTGAGTGAAGTTTTCTATTCCAATCTATTTTCTGTTTTCTTTTCTATTCTGTTTAGTATAGAATTCAAAGGAATGAGCGAGGATAAAATCATTTGCAGTTTTAGCCGGAATCTTCTGTCCCTTTTCTTTCAGAATTTTGCTGATGAAAGACTGAAATGATTTTGTTTCATAAGGGAAATGAAAAAAAAATTCTTATAAACAAGTGTACGCATCCTCTGTGGAACAAATTTATGAAAGTTGTGTGTTAATGGATCATCTGACATCAAATTGTTAATTTGTTAGTTATTTACATTTTCTCTGTATGGTCAGACATAAATTCTGTGACTGAATTACCCAAATCTCAAATGCTCCGAGTGCAAAATCCATTCGATAGAATGCATTTATGCAGATGGGCCTTCTTGGTTCATGGAAATCTAATGTCACTTGAACTCACAGATGCCGTTGTTTCTCAGCTGCTAAATTTCCGTGTAATGATAGTCAAGTGCAGCAGATGTGCATAGCAACAGGGCCTCAATAGTCTGGTGCTGACATACGTTTTGTGTCTGTAATGTAATAGTTATTAGGATACAACTCCAGACCAGTTCCTTAAAGATTATATGACACAGATTACATATTTACATGGCAGGTTCCAGAGGGACTTATTGGTGTTACCAGAAAATAACAGTTCAGTTCAGTAACTGACCTGAACTGAGCATTTCAGCTTTTAGGACTTGTTTATTTTTCATGTAAAAAAATTAATGTTTTGTCCTGTTATGTCTATACAGTCTTGAAGTGGATGTCATGTTGACTGATGAAATTTTTGTCAGTTACAACAGCATTGTTGAACCAACCCAAAGAAGGCTGAAAAATCCTGAGAATCACCAAATTCTGTGGGAACTTTGCTCAATGCCTGCTCAATGCCATCTCTTGATCAATTAAAGATGTTGAGACGACTTGAGACCTTCACAAGACCACACAAGACCAACACAAGACATTCAGTCTGAATCCAAGGCCATGTCCGAAACGGGCTTCCAGAGCTACGGCTACGTCTATTGTCTGCATGTCTCCACACATTTCCAATGGAGTGAAGACCTAGACCTAGCTCTAGACAACAGATTCAGATGCAGCCCAAGTCACTAGCTACATGTACA
>NW_019091374.1:1305453-1336339 GCF_001949145.1 Acanthaster planci
TGGTCTTGTGTGTGGTCTTGTGCCTGGTCTTGTGCCTGGTTTTGTAAAGGTCTCGACTACAACACTGCCAATTAAAACTGCAGAGATTCTTCAGAAGTTTGATTTCCTTTTTAATGTAACCCCACATTTGAGAACCAGGAGGTGAAATCCACCCTATCCCCTAACAGATTTTTTTTTTGTTATTTTGTTGCCAAGCATTGCTTTTTTCAAACTAAGTTTTCCTAGTTATTGTATGTCTTTCAATCATTTTGGCATCAATTTTATGAAATCATACTGTTCTCTTCGGACATATCCTTCTGACAAAGTGCCCATTTGTCCAGGCAGGTCAGTCAAAAATTGTTTGCTCCCCCATTGACGCGCTCAATTCACGTGAACACGTGAAGCCATGAGTTATAAATGACCATAAAAACACTGCATGCCAGATTGAGTACGGCCGTTTCACAATAGTGCGCCACAAAGAGTTTGCAACGCGTTGGCCTATCACAATGCGAGAGATTTGTCGACCCAATGCGCGTTTGGATAGGGTCAACAACTTCGCGCGTTATGATTGGCCAACGTGTTGCAAACTCTCGGTGGCGCACTATTGTGAAACGCCCGTATTGATGCATCACATGTATATACATGTATTCATAGTAATATATTCATGTATTCATGTCTTTGGATGTATGCTACATTTCAAAACGATTAGACATGGGACGGCAAAGATGAGGTATGTGGAAACAGTCCCACTTGTATCGGCTGGCCCTAACAGTCCCAAATCCTCCAATTTCAATATGATTTTACATGGGAGCCTACATCCTAGGGGGTTAGGGTTAAGTGTATAGAATCTCCGGACGCACCCACAGAATGATGAAAGTCAAACGGTTCTTGAAACCTCCTTGATGTCTGGAAAATGTCTTGTTGAACTTGTTCAAAGACATATTTCAAAAACGAGTCGTAAAGTTGGAGTGTTTTGTTAAATCTAGTTCATTGGTGTATAATTGACGACTAAAATATTTGGTCTGTTTTCCCCTTCATTCAGAGTGTTCCAGACGGCTTTTTCTTCTGTGATTTTCTTAATTATACTTACCTGCCAACCTGTTTACCGATACCTCCTCTAGTTTATACCCAAGTTACACTCCAGCAAGTTTCTAAAGGTGTTGTTCAATAGTGGGAAACTCTTTAATGTAAGAGAAACAGGTACCAATAACCCCCTCTCAGCAGGAGATAGGCTTGTTTAAATGCTTCAAAGAAGAACTCTTATACTAATGGCTATGTGTCTAATCAAAATGTGATTTCAGGATTCTTGTCAGCATTCGTCCTTTCTCGCTCTTTTCCTACTGCTGGTTCTTTTGTCCCCAGACAAAATAACCCACTCCTCAGGGCCAAACCCATAAAAGTTGTGAATTAAACCCGTTAATAATATGACAAATCACTTCAGATCTAGCAGTGCCCAGACAAGAAAGACTAAGCGACCAAAGTGGCAGTCGGCATGTCCTCTGCGGTAGGGTTGCATTTAGATCAAATGACCAACCAACCTCCACCCTTCAGCACCCCCCCCCTCAGCACCCTCCTCCAACTGGTCCTTGATAGAAGTAGCACCTGATTTTATGCCCTATCAATTCCTAATGCCTGTTTATCTCCTAGGTCTCAATTCTGTAGGATCAGGCTTGTGTGATGTACGAGAGCAGACCGTATCACAGACTTTGACTTCAAGAGTCAAGGAAAGTAAAGCTCTCCTGAACCCACCTCCAACCCCAGTTTCCCAAATAAACCATTTTTATTCAAATAGAAACTTGAAATGTTGTGTCATTCAAGGATCAATTTGTAATGTGTGTATTTCTGGAACAACCAGTGAGTGAAAATTGCACATGTACGTGTGTGTACATCTACCCATGCTTCCTTATGAACCGATGGCTAAATGATTGGGACAGCTGATGGAAGCAAGGTTTCCAGAAAAAAGCCTTTATTTCTGGCTTTTATTCATTAAATGTTTGGCTAACATCAGGCCTTAACAAAAAAGATACCTCTTGGCAAGAATCTGAAAAGGGAAAGATAGTGTCCTCCTGTTAGCATCCTTCCTCCCCCAGGATTGTAATTCCCTGGCTAGACCATGTGCATTCCCAAGCTATTGGATAATGTAATACCCCCCCCCATGGTGAGTCTCCTTCATCTCTCATTCACCTCTTCGTAAATTTATTCCATTACAACATGTTTTTGAAATCCATGTCTTGAGTGGTTTGGACTGTCACTGAGAATGGTGGTTGGAATTCATTTCTCCCTTCATGCAGTAGAATCGTGATCAACATAAGCAAGCTGCATCATCACACCGGACACCAAATGTGACCACTGAATCGTCTGTCTGGTGTCTGAAACGTTCAAAGTGACATCACAAACATCACTTAACACATTTGGACTGGAAAAAAACTGGCTTTCCTTTCCTAAAGGAGGCTTTGTGCTAAAGCTCTGAAATCCTCAGTCTTTTTTTGTCTGTCTGTCACAGCATCTGAAAGCCACATGTCGCCTGCAATTCATTCAACCTCTACCCCAGTCAAAAGATCAACATTACCACCACTTTACCTTAAAGCCAAATTGGGAGGTAATTAGAAAAAAAAGAAATAACTCTGAATACTTACTAAGATCAGTTTGGATGGAATTGCTCAAAGAGGAAGAGTTCTAAAGGTCAATTTTTTTTGTTTTCCTGAGGCAACGTGCCTGAACAAGAAAGTCACCAGGATGGGGAAAGCTGGTTGTTTTGTTGAATGATAGTCTTCATTCTTCCCTGGGGAGACATTCTCGAGGGGACAGGTGGAACAATGGTCCGCCAAGGCCCCCTGTCACTTTGAAGGGTTTTAATCCCAGTAGGCTGTATTATCGGGCTGGTGTGTCCGGGCTGTTGTATCACTTGGTGTGTTAATTTGTATGGGTATGTACATGGTCTGGTGGGCCTATTGGCAGCCTGTCTTCCCTGGAAGGCCAAATTAACAGCTCTGAGGATTTTGAAATCCCTGGCTGAGGTTCTGGAAAGGAGAGGAAACAGTATGAAAAAGCAATTGTGTGACGCTTGCCTTGATGAGCAGCAAAGGGCCCACTGTTACTGCATTTGTATTCATAGCTGCACGTGTAATGCAGGTGCACTAACAAGCATGCTTATGCCGATGCATCTACATGTACTTGCAATAAGTTTTTTCTCATAGTACCATGATTTCCCTGTCCATTCAAGTGTGAGGCGGCCCACCTCATTGATTTTTAGCGACCACCTCTGGCTTTTCTGTTGAATTTTACCACCTCGCACTTAAAATAGACCATAATGGAGGGAAAAGGCAAAATAACTTAGATATTTTGAAATAGATCAGTTTTAAATCGTTCAGAATGGTAAAGGAGACAGATAAGAATACAAGATCAATTTATTTTCGTGTGGAAATTTGGAGTGAATACAAAATTTGTTTCAGGCCTTTCAAAAACACTCGCATTGAATTATGCACTCTGAATGCAATGAGCACCGGGTGCTGATAAAATCTGATTTTAAAAAATTTATATGCCGCACATATGTGCATATATTTGCATTGTTTGGGCAGAACTTATTTCCTGTAAGTTTTTTGCATATCAGCTTTGTTGACGCAGTGTTTAAGAATACAGACGCAGATATGAAAAAGGAGTACAAAATTCGGGTTTCCCATAAAAGATTTCAAGTAAGCTTGTGATTCTTTCACAAGCTCGCGGACAAGCACCGAGTATACAGTGTTTATGAATGTATGTCGGGTAATTTAAAATTGACATCTCCCCAATGCAA
The DNA here is from genome assembly GCF_001949145.1 of Acanthaster planci. The sequence continues at coordinate 1,309,226 of NW_019091374.1, forward strand.
AGTATGTATATCTTGAAAGAGTTTTTCCATAGGTTTGTGCACAAACATGGATGCGCCCAGCAGGCATCACTTTGTACATAGGCCAGCGCTCTAGTTTTATGTATACATTGTAGCTCTATGGGTGAAGTATTTCAATCCCTGGTGTGATTAATACAGAAATTGAGAGTGTTACAGGCAAAGTAAGCACACAAAGTCTACTTTGATATAAGTATTAAAAACTTCCAATGTAAAAGGAATCTCGGTGATGAATTTCTCTCTTTGCTTTCATTGATTCAGCTGTGCAGGGCCGGTCAATCGCTGCGAACATCTTCAACTCGAGAGATACTGACGAGGAGTCAACCTCAGACAGACAGGAAGGAGGACCCAGACGAGCTCCCACTGTTGCTTTGGTAATGCAGTCAGTGACGTTACTGACATTTTTGCTGTTGGCCGCAACTCTCATTGCATTCATGCTTTGTGACATGTCATACAGTTATTTTCATGGGGATGGTTTCTTCCACACTGTTGGTCTTTGAACTGGAGTTACCGAAAAGACGATTTTGTACTTCTGAATGAATCTGATTTCCTGGCATTAATACTGGTTTATTATTTGACCATCTCCGATATAGTTTGGCAACCCCACGGTTGAATTCTTTTTCTTTCCATATTTCCAGGCTGCTTCAAGCATTGCTCCCCTTGTTCACACAACCACAGTCCCCCAGAGTGAGTTCAACAATTCCCCCCTGCCTACTAACAGCGGGCACAACCTGGCTGGGCTGGGCAGGGGGCTTGGGGTACCCCGTGGGAGCAAACGACCTGGACTAGGAATGCCTGCCGTTGGTGAGTTTCAAAGTATTCTTGCCAAGTTATTGATGCCTTTTGTTTGCACTGAGAGGTTTCCCATTATCAACTCTCTGTTTTGAAGAAAGGATTGTGCTTTGACTGAAAATTTGAATTTTTGAATCTTGTGGGCAGGGTGGTATGGTGGCTCTCAAGGGACATTGCCAATAATCAATATTCACATCCAAAATTCAGGACTTGCCCATGGTCGCACATATTGACGGCAGTATTCAAGTCCGCAATCTATGGCTCACTCGAGATTTTTCTCCCAGTAAGCCAGGTAAAGCATGTCCATGCTAAGTTCAGATTCCAAGTAAGGGTCAAGGGTTACTAGCTTGATATGCCACACACAGTGTGTGTGTTCAGGCTGCCGTGATCATGTCAACCTCACGTCACGCCTACCTCATTGGAAATGAATACATGACAATATTAGCAACCTGGAGAGTGAGTCATGAATTTTGGAAATAAATATTGACGCCAGTTAAGGGTGGGACGTTTACACATTTAAACAGAAATTCCAGATCAGTTTACAGATTTTATCCGAATATTTAACGGAACCGCCCCTTTTAGAAGTTTGACGTTTTGACGCAATCTGGCATTCATTTTTATTGTAAACGATGCCTTTACATACTGTTTTTTCCCCTTTTGGCATCCATGTTCTTTTTGAGAAAAAAAGGGGATTTTAAAACAATGAACATTACTTGTTTTATATGTCCCAACATCAATCTACATTTTACATAGTCTGGACCATGTGCATTATTGAACTGTATAATTATGCATATGAAAACACCGAGGTAGGCAGCGGTGGCCTCTTTAACGTTTTGGCCAAATGTTTGAATAAAACAGTATGGGAAAATTTTTGTAAACTTACAAAATAAAACAACTTACACAAATTAAACATAAATCCCCACCCTTATTTAACACAAATATTTGTATTAAACTGAGGGCAGGTCGTGAATTTTGGAGATGGTTGTTATTATTAATGCCAATATTTGCAACTTGGGGCGATAATATTGGATGTGAATGTTGACGTCAGTATTGACAATGGGTGATGTTGCTTCAGAGCCACCATAGGATGGTTTATGTGGATCAAGCAGGAATTTCTCTACATTTTTGTTTAAAAATTTTTTTGTTCAGCCAGCAAATTCATTACAAATTTGGACAAACTAATAATTAGTTTCCAAGTACAGTGGAACATCGCTATACCAAACACTGCTATACCGAACATTCAGCTGTGCCGAACATCGTCCTTGGCTCTCAATATTTTGTGCACAAAACCTACCGAACATTATGCTGTTGGAAATCAACCAAGATTCGCCACAGCATGCATCAGAGATCGATCCTGAGTGGTAGCTTCACGACTTTTAGGATAAACTAAATATCAATTTTGTAACTCAAGATTTAATAAAAAACAAAAAGAATTAACAGATCCATTTCTAGACACCTCAAACATGAATGCAATGACAAAACATCACAAAAACAGCAAACTCAGAGTATCACAAGAGAGTGCACTTCAGTTAGACAAGAGAGGGCGCTATCCAACCTGGCAACAAATTGTTCAGCAATTAATTTCGCTATACCAAACGACCGCTGTACCGAACATTTAGCGTGGATCCAGTTGTGTTCGTTATAGCGGCGTTCCACTGTATTTCTCCTTCCGATGGATTTCTTAATGTGTAGTTATTGCACACTTGAATATCAATTCAAATTAATCGTGTGTTTACACTCGTTTTACTTGATTCCCCCCCCCCTTCCAGGCCTGCAGTCTAGCACCCAGACACCAGGCTACCCTTGGACCCAACCATGACGCAAAGGAACCCTGACTATAAGAACAAGATCTGCTCAAAGGAGAGCTGATTTGTGTTCTTACTTGAAGATTTTCTCAGAGCAACATTAAGCAGAATGGAGTGCGGGAAGAGGTGGTCAGGATTGACTGTTAAAATAAGCAGGGAACAGTCGCAGTCAACCAGAGACAAAAAAGAGGAAACTATCACATGTGGTGTTCCTTTCTTCAAATATAAGAATGGACTGAGATGGGAGAACAGAATCATCCGTTGATGTAGCAAGGGATGTACATTATCTTTGAATGGATATTTATTTCATTGTAACTGGGCATTTCATTGCAGAGACAGGCATTTTCAAAGTCAGGTTTGAGGGTAAGTGCATATTAAAAGGAAGCTTGTTTTGGTCGTATTTAATTTTGACAGTCATCGACAGCCATTTTTAGAATTTACTGGTGATTTCCAGAAAGGCTTGCCTTGTCTTGTGTAGTTTATTTCAGATTTGTCAGAGTTATGGAATATTATAAGAGAAATCTTCATTTGACTTTAGGCTTGAGTGACTCGGAACTGGATTCAACTATGGAATTCAGGATAGGGATTTCTTGAGTCGTCAGTGGTCGAGTCATGGTTGCTGGTTAGTAGGGTTCAGTTCAAGACTGCTCAAAGCAAACTTTGTTTTGCGTGTTACGACACTTAAGGGTGTAGGTCACATCTGTTAATGACCCAACATTGACAACTTTATTCTGTCATTTATTTGGGACTTAAGACTTGGAGCCTGTTTTCCCAAAGAAGTTTGAAGTCAATTTCGAAATCTGATTCCGAAGTAGAATTTAAAGTGAATTTCAAAAAAAAGGAGTCACCTAAGCCTACTTAGTAGCCAAACCATGTCCTGTTAGCAGGACACAGAAAATCACTAAGAATTATTTGCTTCCGCCAGAATATACAACAATTCTCATGTAGTCTCTCCCCTAAATCAGTGATCAACACTAGCATGCTTGGTCCATGGTCTGTAGTTATTATTGATTTTTTTTTTCACTGGAGTTGAAAAAACAACCTGAGAGGAAGTTTCCCAGGGGATTAGCTCGGACTTATGCTAAATGTTGAATAATATAATTTTCAGACTGTACAGGCAATTTTGACTGTTTCAAGTTTTATGTTTGATTTTTAATTGTTTTACACGCTTACATTTATAGCACTTTTTTGCCTTAGTTTAGCCAATACTCACGAAACGTTAAGATATCAAGTCTGTCATTTAAAAGGTGGGCTACGAGTAAAGGAATTCGGATGTAAATGTATTGAAAAAAAGAACAGAGGTGTTAACCAGAAACGTGCACAAAACAATAACAGAGATTGGACACAATACAGCACAATTTCAGTGTTGTAAATGATTCAAAAAGTGAACTTCAGTTCTATTTATAAACTGGAGGGACGGTTTTTAATTTTTACCTCGTTCGAGCCTTTGTCTCAGCGCAGACTTTCAAGAAAATCCCACTTGCGTTTGATCTTTCATTTGTTCCTGGACTCGTTGAGCCCAGACTCCCAAGGTATGGATGTGGGTCATGAAAACATGATGATCAGGAAGGATCAAAGTTCAAGATAGAGAATGGATCATGTCAGAACAATAAATCCAGTACGACCTTCAACCTAGTTTTCCAGTTTTCGATTGAAATACACATTTGCTGAACTGTCTTAACCCAGATTTATTTTAGTTCTACAAAATCATTACCAACATTTTGAGAGGAAGAATAAAAAGTTTGAGAAAAGTATTCTGTATTTAAGATAACCCAGCTTTTTAAGGAGTTAATGCATTTTCATGTTGAATTTTTTCTTTGTTCTTTATACAGTGTGGCATGTTAATTTTATAAAGACATGGAAAATTTGAAATGTTGGCAGATTTAAGCCTTGGAAATGTCAGCTCAATACTTGAGGAATTCAGGGCAAAAGAGTTTCTTCACTTTGTTTAGAACACAAGCTAGAACATACCCAAGACGAGAGAATATTTTCTTTATCAAATTGCGTGCAGATTTGAATTTTAAACCGTTTCCAGAGGGATTTGTCCTCTCTTTGGACCTCCAAGATTCCTTTTAAAACACATGCAAGAAATTTGTTAATGGTACCGAGCAGACAAAATGGAAATAAGATCTCTGCAGATTGTTCAAGTTGAATGATACCGATTCATTGTTTTCATGCATGGAGAATGGCGTAAAATAATTATTTTCTGAAACATTTCATAGTGTGGCATTTTTAAATGTTGGCATCATAATCTAGCAGGTTTAAATTGTTTTGTGTGTTTGTAATAATAGGAAGGCTGATAAGGATATATATATGTCTTGTGTTGTAATCGCTCATCTCTCATACTGTGTTAAAATTTGTCTCTTCCTCTGTGTTATTTTGCAGTGCTGAAGTCCAGTCCGTCACAAGTCCCTTCAATTCCAGCACAAGTTCCCCGATCTTAAGCGAAGTCGCAAAACAGTTAGATAAACTGTGACGAAAGCATTCATTTATCATTCATAATGACTGGTCTTGTAAGAGACTTGTGGCGGACTCGATACAGTGCTTGTGTGAGAGTGTTGTCGGTTTCATCTGTTGTTTATAAGTATTTTTAGAAGCATATTTTTGTAATTCTGATTAAAATGTCTTCGCTTTATTCATAATAAAGTGAAGTCTTACGTTGCTTTAACTTGTTGTAAATTATTTTCTAATTGTTGACAATCCTGCTGCGTTAAATCTACTCAGGTGCCAGTGAACTATTCAGGTATTTCAAAACGGCAAGGTTATTCGAGAACACAGCACGCGTCCGAGTTGGCGTATGGCCGCGCTGATGATAAGGCTGCACATGCGCGCGCGTGCACAGTTCCGTATGACCACGGATGCGTTTCGTTTGGGGCATGCGCTGTCTGAATTTCGCTTGTCAAATTAACGCGCCAAACATAAATCAGCTTGTGACCACTCTCTAGCAATGCGGATCGTAGGCTTATGACATTTTTACAGGCAACCTGAATTTGCGCAGGAAATATTTTTGTACGCAGCAATTCACCTGCTGATCCAGAGCCAGGGGGGGGGCGAAATGGTTACATAATAGTTTGGGGCCAAAAGTGGTAAGAATAATAGTGCAGTTTGGACCACCGTATAAGTACCGCTCCATGTTTTCTTGAAGGACCTTCCTGTTGCGATTCACGGGTCTTGGATGTCTCGTTGCTTGCGTTTGATCAACACCTGTTATGAAAGACCACGTCTGTCAAAGGAAACGTGACAGATGAACACAGAAGTAGCATTTGGAGGAGTTTTCTCAGGGTTTGTGAAAGGATCGTGTACAGTCAAACCATGGTCAAACTAGATGATGGATTTGACATTTCCTGCTGAATATCAGTCCGTTAGGTCTCTTGTTTTGTGACGTGGGGTGGTGACATACGGTAAAACACGAAAAGTTGAGAGTATGAATGACACCAGCAAGATATAATTGGTATTAAAACGGACGTGTTTCTTTGTTAGCCCAAAGTATCTTGGCGAATTTCAAAGGTTGTTGGTATCAAAATTTAGCATGCTGTCAGACAGAAAAGGAAGTGATCTGTGAAATAAAGTCGTAATGGCCTCCAGACCTAAAGCCAACATCAAATTTTACAAACTGAGCATCATTTGTATTTTTTCTAATTAAGAGGCTTGTAGACTTTGCTAAAAATGTGACCAGGACCCGCGCCACCCCCTGTGAAAGTGTACGACTGGCACACCGTAATAGCCTGGCATCTCGGCAAAGTGTGCATTTCAGCAATGACCGCTTCGATTTACGTCGCCGTGGGGTCGATACACACGTTGGAAATTGGTACATCGGAGAGCTTTGTCAATGAGGCCAGGGATATTTGGCAGCTATTAATTAACATTATTTGCTGGCGATAGATAGATAGGTTCATGATTTTTGTGCACACGTGTAATTATAAAACACGAATTCCACATTTTTCGTCCAAGATCTCGGCAGTTTTCACTTTGCACGTCAAACGAGGCATTCGTGAGACTTTGGCATCCCCACTCTTTGTTTCTCCATCTTTATCTTTTCAATGCATGCTTTTGCTTTCAACATGGACAAGTGCCTTAGAAAAAAAAAACAAAAAAACGAAGGCCTACTTCTACGCACGCGGGTGCTCAGGGGGACTTTCAGGTTCCCCAAAGTGGCATAATGCTGGCTCCAAGATGGCAGTTATGGCCGTGGGGTGCATCTGCCCTTGGAGAGGTGACCGAAACTGGGAAGGTGTGAGACAGCAGAGGTTGTGGGATCTCCTCCTACGTTATTTGGGGGGGATCAATAGCTATTTGTTTCTGTAACAGGTCCTCACAGAGTGTCGCCAACGGCAGGTATGCCTAAGTATCAAAGAACCAAATGACGTCAAGACGGCTAACGTGTAAAGGCGTTCCCAAAGGATAGCCAGTGCAATCTCTTAATTATATCATACGGCTTACTGACGCTTCGAGCTGTGTTTGTTCCTGGAAATGCTTCAAAGGAGGGGTGCCAAAGTCGAGGGAAAAAGAGCAAAGGAAAAACATAGGTTATGGAAGTTTACAGTGTCTTGGAACAAAGGCTACGAACTTCCTTTTTACTTTGGTGACTTCTATAGTTCCTTGTACTTTTTTGTGTAATCCTGATGCTGCGTTGTTATACTGCGGCATTGTGTCGAGAAATCGTTCAACACTAACACACTTTCAAAAACTTGGCTTCGTTTCGGTTGCTGCTCGAGGTTTCTAGGCACTAGACATTGCTACATAATTATTTTGTATATATTGTAACGGGCCGGGCCATTGGGTCATTAAGATACAACCAGAGAAGGCACACTGACTTCGGGGGTGCCTCCCTGATTTTGTTTGAAAATACACAAATAGCAAATAACTATTTACATGAATAATCAAAGGCAAAAATTAATAAAAGCGGATAAACTACAAATTGGGTACCACTTGCAAGAAATATCAGACTGGTGCAGGCGCGAGGCTGCAGGAGAAAACCAATCCCCCAACGTAATGGTGACTACAAAAAGAAAGAAAACGAAAGAACGGGGAACGCCCCAATGCGCACACCTGCACCTGCACAGTGCACCCGACCAGAAAAGGAACCAAATGAATTTAAGCAGAGTAAGAACATCACAGACCTTTTTTTCTCTTCCAGGTCTATGGAAATATGCTGCAGGTGGCGAATAGATAAATCAATGGCATTGTTTCAAATTTTGGCCTCCACATTGAAGATTTGATGCTCTTGCAAGAAAAGAGACATTATAATGGAATCTCTGAAAGGGAGAATATATCGAGCTGGAACTTGTGGCTCAAGCTAAACAGAAGACAAATGGCTTACCACTGAGCCCAACAGGGGCTGTACAATTAAGAATTACGCGTGACAGAAATGTTTGACTTCGCTCAAAGACAAATCTGGCTAGGCTAGAATTAGGAGGAAAGTCTGCACCTCGCTGCACTTTGCTTTGTCAGCTGAATAATGCTGCAGTAATTCTGGCATCTAAACGCGTTAGACTGGTGCTGAACTTCGCTTTAGGCATGTAAAACTTTCTAATCGACGTCTTGTAAGAATCCCTGTCAACTGAAAGTCAAAATGGAGCTGCTAGACTGAAAGACATTGTGAGCGAGTTAACATGTTTTAGTCATTAGCACAAAGTAACACGCACAGTTTCACACAATCAAAAATATACATATGCATTACGGTATTGTTCTTTGGGGGTAGAAATTGCGCATGGACACTCATGTTTGTCTCTGTCTCCTTAGACCGCAAACAAGAAAGGACTCCAACCTGAATCCAACAGTCCATGCCTGGATGCACTGACAGACACTCTTAAGCATTGTCTCGGGCATTGGACAGACTTCCTTTGATAGCTCCGACAATCCGTGCCAACCGGCGGTGGCGTGTACTCACAGGTGCCACCGCCCGGGGCAAGGCTGCTACGGGCGGTTGAAGCATCCTCCGAAAGAGCATGCCCAATATAAACTCGTCGAATGCGACAGTGCAAGGCGCATATTGTCTTGGGGTTGGGAGAGGGACAAAGTGGAAGTTTTCCCTCCAAAAACATTTGAAGCAAGATATGGGACGGAGAGAACTCCCCGCCTTTGTGTAAGTCATTGTTTGATCGGAATCTCAGGAATTCTTTACAGACTTCTGGGGGGGGGATGTGTTAGGTAACAATAGTCTAGAGTGTGTATAGGGATTGGACAGGTAAGGGGGGTACCCCTCCGTCCCATATCTTGCCAGGTATATCCAAAAGCAACTTTTGTCCCCCATGTAAAGGCCAGTTCACACCAACGCAAAATTGTGAGGATGAGAAAGTTAAACCATATTTCAACTCGAGCCAAATCTCTCTTCGAACTTTTCGTGACGTCAATATCGCTTCGCCATCGCATTCGCCTGAAATACGAACCGACCGTCAGAATCCTCTAATCCCCCTGGAGTATGTCGGGGGAAAGCCCCCTAGCCCTCTGGATACCCCCTCTGAAAACCGGCCTTGTTTTATCATGCTTGTTAATTTATCACCCAGTGCAATAAAATAAAATAAAAAAGAATGAGTAAAAGGGTATTTCAATAAATTCCATCAGCTGATTAAAAAGAAATCTAGTATTTCTTCAGAGGACAAGTGAGTTCGATGGTTAGATTGGCATACTATTTAATAGTACTAATGTTAATATGTTTTTATAAGGATGATGTCTCAACATTCTGATTTTCGTCCATTTCAGTTACATGTAGTATCGATTTGATGAGCCAAACATACTACCATACGTCCTTTATTATACTCGTTATAAGTTTTGTTGGAAATCCGGTTGGCCTCACCAGTGTACAGGCCTGCATAGCAAAAACACCAGCGAATTTCGTAGCATCAGAAAATATGCACGGATCTTACGAAACCCAGTAACTCCGTCTCTGGGTGGATGATGGACACCAATATGGCATTGTCAGGTGGTTTCCGGCTGCCTCCCTCAACCTTCACCGGTCATTCCCTTCCCCAACTTGCTTACGCAGATTTACGCCACTGCGCAGCCATAATTTGTGTAAAAATGTCTGCCGTTGGATACAGTGGCTGCGACAAGGAATGTGTTGGAACAATGAAGCGGTAAGGCACCCCTGGTAAATGCTAGTCATATCAACATAAACAAGCAAAAAAAGACAAATGTTTCCAAGACGGAAGCAGGAAACGAATAGCGAACAACCCAAAGTGTCAGAATTAGACGGAAAGGACGGTTTTCGTTCAAGTCTCATTTATATATGTATTTTTTACATAAAATTAACATAACATAAAAACATTGTCTGGAATATTTTCTTTCTGAGAAAGGCTACAATGCCTGCCAACGTTTAACAGCCTTCCGCAACAAAATCTCAGCTAAATAAACGGAGTGATTGAATGCAGCCAGGAACTTTGCCATGGGCTCTCAAGACTTCTCTCGTACCCAACAAAAAACTTCGAGAGCTCTTTTCTGCGGCCCATTGTTCAATGCAAGCGTCTACTAATTCCGTGTTCAAACAGCTTTGTTAATTGCTCGGTAAATTCTTGCGTGGCACGACAATAACCCTTGGCGATTTTATGCGTACACACTCCACCACGTAACTCCACTATAGGCAAATCACACACACTTGGGAAACCCTTAGAGAGTTCTTGTGGAGTCGCTCAGGCGTTTTTGTTTATAGTACCACTGACAACTCTTCAAACATTCCTTCAGAAGAATTTGACAGGTTGGCCAACAGAAAATGAATGACACGGCAGGAATGACGTCGAGTAGCGGGGAACAGTAATATGCATAATTACTAACACCTCGCGGGAAAAAAACACAGGGGAACCTGCATCATTCTAACCTCCTGTTAGTGAACTGATTGTACATGTATGTACGTTAATCTCTTCCTTAGTAAAAGATGTTTATATCATATCCATCTTCGGGACGTACATGTATATACAAGTACAACCCAGTTCTCTCTATCTTTGGCATGGAAAGATGGCGGAACTAGGGCCATATGGGAGGGGGGCGGGGGCAATGTTGTTAATTTTTAACGCAAGCTTTTCTTCCTTTTCCAGTACGTGAGTTTAAATTTTGAATCTTTTAGTGCTCTGGGGGGAGGGAAATCCCTGCTTTGTCTAAAGAACCAAGCACATGGTCTACTTTTACCCTGGTCTAGTCATTTTCAACCCGAGTGTCCCAAATGATATGATGTGAACATTAAAACAAATATCCTCAGACTGTTTTTGTGAGCAAAATACTGAAAAACAAACATCCAAAAAAGACGTACCGTAACGAAACTACTAAAACAATACGCACAGCACACAAGACGGAATGAAAGCACATACACACGTGCCCACACACACAGACTGGTTCCCGTCCCGGCCCTACGTTCAGCAGGAGACTACGTAGGGAACGGGAACCAGTCTAGTGTGCGAATTCCGCTACTCACAACCTTATCTCCATGGTGTCAAGCAGTATGGCTACTCTGGATTGGAAATAAAGTAACAACTTGGAACTAGGTTGTATCATAGAGCTACAACCCAGCTCTATGGTTGTATCATGCTACATTGACTAGTCTTCATTCCAGCATCGATTTCATTGTTTATTGCCAAAAATCTCAACATTACTGTGTTGTATTTATATCAGTGGTTGAAGATTTGACCGAGAATATGGCATCCAAGACAAAGACCGGTGCTTTCGAGACCGAGACCGGCCCTCCCAAGACCGAGACTTCGACAGGGCGAGACCGAGCCCGCAAAAAAGGTCTCGAGACCGAGACCAGGTCTCGAGACCTATAACTCGTATGTACACACGTTAGTCGTGAACTTTTCGAAGTACATGTAGTTTGAACGCATCCTGGTGAATTTTGTCGATCTCCGATGCTGAAGACTCTTGCCCATGGTGTCATCTTCGTATCAAGAAACATAGTATCTCCCCTTTAGATGCGCCAGTGTTGACGTGAAACCTTGTGTTTTGGCGGTTCATTATACATGTACGTTGTATTGGAAGTTGCATCGCCCAAATACGCCACGGCCTACTGAACTGGATACTCTTTGACAACCAGTTGGAACCACCGAGATACAAACGTGTACATCGACCCACTCTGCATTGGAATGTGTCAAGATTGTCAATTTCTGGACCTGTCAAAAAAATTCCTTGAAATCCTCGAGTCACTTCACAGTGCCAAACTTTGCTGTTTAGCCACATCTATTGTGGTTCTAACAATAGCAACTGTGTATGGCTCAAATTACCCTAGCGCCCTGAAATCCGATTTGGAAACGAATCCAAATTTTCCGGTCTCAAATCGTTGCACGCACGGCGCCTGGAATCTTTTTTTCCGCGGAAAAGAGCGTTACAGGAATCGCCAGTGTCCAGTTTCAATGGCACCGCGGTCGATGCCTATTTTTATCCACTGTCCACAAAAGAATCGGGGCCATTGTTGATTCTAGCAGGGTCTAGTGTTTGTGGATTAGACAATGGGAGGGCTGGACGGCCTTCTGTAATTTACAGGGAGTGTTCGAAAGCACCAAGCACACCGTGAACTCGGCTACTGGTATATTTCAAAGATGAAAGACTGCCCAAAAATTCGTTGCTTGATCTAAGAATTAAAGAGGCGTGCTTAAACATATACCATTGTTGCTTTTCAATGTAGATAAGGCTTGAAGCTTAGTGGCACTTTCATCATCAATCTTGAAAATACTGTGGTGGGGCCAAGACTCATTTACCAAGCACGCAGTTAGGGATTATGTATTTTCATCATTTCAAAAATCTCACGACAGAAATGCTCAACTTCAATTACTCTATATGGAAAGATGTGTCAAAACACCTTGTTAACAGTCAAGAAAACAAAACAAATGTTTGCACCAAGAACCTTTGTAACATCTTTTTATCGTAAGACAAAGAAATGTATATTTCGACATCAACTCTTTCAGCTCAAATTCCAGGTTTAATTAACTTATGGGCAAGGACACTTGACGCTAACAAACTTCCATACCTGAGTCACGTGACAAGTCTCGTTTCTCTGCGGGTTTCTCCCCTCCAGTCAAGGAAATTTTCCTTAAGCTCTTAACGAATGGGAATGTGGAGTGTGCTTCATCACTATGTTCACAAATTGGAGGTCCTAGCGACGCCTTATACTTAACGACAAGTGTCTTTCAGAGACCCATACACCGCCCCTGCCCCCCAAAGCCATTGAGGACGCGCTCTCTGAATTCGCCAAGCGAGAAGGCTGGGAGCAGTTGTATGTTTTCCATGGTAGTTCATGAAAGAATAGACATGTAGGCCTATGGACTTCATTTCAGCTCGGTGTCTTTTGAATGTAAGAGTGGATTTGTTAATTGCGGCGTAAATTCTCTAACAACCGTGCTAAACACTTCAGAGGTGGAGTTGTATGTTCGTTGCCTGGTTGGTGCTTCGCGGCGTACCACTTCAGATCAATCGCTGCCGCGATAAGTTCCATTTCGCAGAAAATCTGGACGTAAGAAAATGGAAGATAGTCACTTGACCACCCATACTGGACTAAATTAAAGTGTGCGGGAGCTAGACATGGAAAAAGGTGCATGTAGGCCTTATACCATTTATTGCGAGATTAACGGACGATGCACTTGTAAGACTGGGTTTCATCAAATGGCGAGCGTAGAAAGTGGAAGTGAGAAGCCATATTCTAGGAACTACTACGTGCTGATTGATTCACTGTAAAAGAATGAAGGATCCGAAACTGGACTTAAACGAGTGAACGTTAGAAGAGAACTGCCAGGCCTGGTCTGGTGCTGATTTGTTAAAATGCATGTGATTTTTTCTCGTGGATTTTACGCCACATTTTGGAAAATTAGTGATTGAAGAGAAGACAGAAAACATTTCTCCAGCCATAGGCCTACCACAAAATTTCGGAAACAACTTTGGATAAGAATCCACGAACTGTCAAGCTATAGTGCCGAGGCCTCAACGTGAGCTTATTAACTTCAAGGCGTTTTCTACAATGTATTCAAAGACATCAACCTTTCTGTTTGTGAAAATGTATCTAAAACCTGCCGGTGGCTGAACCCAAGGATCGCATTTAGTACGTGTGTAGCTTTCCACATTCAAAGGCTATCTGCTGTTCATCAAAACGCAATCAGTCACGCGTCTCAAGTTGAATAACTTTGAACTCGACAATAAAGAACAGCAAACAAAGCACTTCAGACTCTGATATCAAGAAATACCGTGGCCAACCTAGACCTCCAGCCTTATCTCAAGTGGCAAACAAAACGCCAGAAGAGAGGGAATTTTTATTATTGTATTGTCCGAACTTCGGCTGCGTTGACTCTATTGCCGCTCAGTTTTAATGCTGAAATATTTGATGGGAATCCAGCACTTCGCCGTTTCAATTCACGTTTAAAGTCTGTGCGCGTTGGAGACGGGTAATCCAATGGAGGCTACACGTTGCCAGACATTATGATTGGCGATCTGTTTGCCTGTGTTGTTTACGTGGAAATCATTAGTTGGTGTTGCAAGCAAACATCTTACCAATTATACCTTATAAGAGAGACGGACTTTAAGATGATTGGACGATTATCGGCAAGGAATTTATTCAAGCCTGGCGATCTTCGTAAGTAGAAATTGTGGTGACCTCAGTTGACTGATACAACACGATCGCAGGTGCTTAATATAAAGCACTAATGTTCCACTGGCAAATCACTGAAGTTTGAACCCAATATATCATACCAGCTGATGCCAGCTTGGCGGCAGATGATATGCATAGCACAGGCGAGTGGTTGAATTGTGGTTTAACGTTTAGCTCCCCAACACCTGTGGATACTGCTATAGAAAAAAAAACAACAGTATAATATTTGACTTTTTTGAACACGCTGCATTAGATTACCAGCTTTTTTGCTTTACTTTGACCGTTCGACAGCGCATTCTATCGAGCTTGTCCCCCTGCAACTTCGTGGCACCTAAACTGTATTGGGCGTTCTGCTTAATGTTCACACCTCCCCCAGATGTCATGTTTACAGAATAGTGGCTTTCGTTCGCAGGAAAATGGTGACTCGTGTGCAATTTGGGACAAAGCCAGGTCGAGATGAGAGGCATCCTAATGGCGGCAGGCAAGCTGTATAAACCCCGACTGGGCTTATTTGCGCAGACTGATATCGCCTTTAACTCGCCTCACCGGTCTACCAAAACTGGAGAGGTGAAAGCGAAACCCTTCGCAACAAAAGAGCACCCGTGGAGCGAACAAAGCAGCCCCTGCAATCTACCTTAGTGCGAGATCGAAGAGAAAGGAGAGGGGATATAGGAACACCAGTTGCCGTACAACGCTGCCAGCGTACCCCATGATTCTCAATGGTTGCCTTATGTGCATCGGCATCATTAGGCTTCATGACGGCCGCGCTTGGCCGATTATAGCGTGACTTCACACGCATGGATTCCACCCGAGCATTCGGTCGGAATGAAAGTTCCGAGAGGAAAACATCTTCCCAAAGCCAGTGATGTTGGACAAATCGAGGATACATATGCATGAGATGAAGTCGAGAAGTATTTAATTGTACTAAGTCGAAAGATGCGACTAATTTGAACCGCGGATGAGGACAAGTTTTGGGGATCGGAAACGCCCGCCCGACCTTGATTCTGAGCGTATACATGTCAACTGTACGTTGGCTTTTTGAAATCATGAACGGAATTAAAATAGTCAATAGAATTCACTGATTAGCAGAGCCAACTGGTCCATCATACACCAGTTATTCTTCCAATTTCAAGTGGAATTGTGTTTAACACTGTTGTCGTCGCCTTCCCGAAGGAGGTAAAGGCCTGCGTGTTTGTGAATTCTTAAAAGCCCAGGCATTTTGATTGTTTTTTAAAAGTTCTAGGTAGGTATTGCATTTCTGCGAACTTTGCTAATGAAAAGGTCCTTCGATGATCGATGGAAGTTTTCGAGAATTTTTAATTAGTTTTAGGAATGTGACGATGCAACATAAGACTAGGCTCTGTATTGTGTATTCAGCATGCATGGAGGGTTAATGAAAGTCGATACGTCGACCAGTGACCTCGACATGGCAATGACGTCAGAAACAAATAGCCAATCAGAAGGAAGTGAACCCACAGCTATTAACACTATGAGCCAGACCGGTGGTGGTGGGGCTGTAGAGATTGAATTAATTGTATCAATAGACAGCGATTGCGAGGGAACAAACACACCCCAGGTATTGACACGAGGAAAACATGATGAACACTCGCCGAACGCCAGTCCCAGGCAAGGGAGCCTCCCGGACATGATGCGTCTGCTACCGCCGATACGGGACCACGACTCGGACTCGGCCGTCCATCAGCAGGGACTAACAGTGGGTGCTGGCAGCCTCAGCCTGCGGTCCACCCGCTCCAACAGCCCGTTGCTGGTTCTCGATCGAAGTGGTGGGCCCGGACTCTGCTTCCGCGCCTCGGACTCTGAGAAGATGCTCCCGGTGTTGCTCCCGGCTGATGCCGGCCTGCACCCACGCTCGCACGGCCTGCTCGGTAACGGCAGCCAAGGCGGATCGCTGTCGGCGCTTTCCCGGCCGCTGTCCCCACGACATCTGTCATCGTCCTTCCCCCATCATCCCTTAAAGGACAAACCTGCCGGAATTACCCATCACCTCCACAGGCGACTTAGTGAGGATAAACACAGACTTCCTCAGACTTCAGAACCGCTTGGGAGGACTGTAGACATGCTGAACGAAACCACTGATGCCCACCCAACTATGCTACGAAGACGCTCTTGCCAGTCCCCCAACCGGATCACGTTCAAAGAGAGACGACGTGCCAGCGAGGGAGTGCTGGCAGTGTCACCGTCTCAACTGGGACAATACTCCCAAACAAAAACCCCGATCGAACTCCGTAGCCCGCAGTCGAAGACCAGCCCCTCCACTCGTGGTCACCGAGAGATCGGGGAGCTGATGTCCACCGTCCCTGGCCGGAAAGCGAAGGGGCAGAAGACGCCTCGCGGCCCGGGCCTCAATCGAATGTCGCGGCTGAGCAGCGCCTCGTTGGAGGCGGTGAACAAGCGTGGGGACCCGGACGAGAATGATTCGGAGCAGCAGCGAATTCTGCAGTGGCTGGAGGGGGTCCGACGGGGCTCGGACGGATTAACAGATAATGTGGACTTAGGGGTCGGCCAGTTTGAGCCTTTGAGCAGAAGCAGCACTGAAACGGCCATCCGGGTAATCCACAAAGATCGGAACTAATTATAGGATCACACCCACGAGTTACCATCAAAACAAGGATTACCGTTCGGATGACTGGAAATTGCACTCACAGCTGGGCCAACGCAACCATGGCATTGTCTCCTTGTAATGAAAGTGAACAAATGAATGACTTTAACGGTTCGGAGCATTGGCCCAAACTTTCTGGAAAAAAAGAAGTTCCTTTAGTCCTAATGCATATCACGTGAGCAGCAATTACCTGCAGTCGTTCTAACTATCCCCAGCTTATCTCTTCCTACAAGCATGTAATCAACTCTATGCATGCTCTGAGTGACTCACCAGCAACTTAGCATTCGAGCGCAGTGAGCCCTTTCAAAGGTTTGACTGGGGAACTGCAATCCAAAATCAATGTTATTAAGTGGTATGAACACCGAATTGTTCAGCGATTCGATTCTTGAATCCATTCAGGATAAAGAGAACCCATGGGTAGGCTAATGTCAAGAGCTCGTGAAATTCAGCCGGAACCAGGAGAAATATGTTTTAATCGAACCTCGTAGCATGAAATCCATATAGTTTTATGCATAATAGCAAATTAGTTCTCGAACATTTTAGTCTTTTTTCAGAGGCAGACATAGCAGTTGCAGTCGGGTCCGTCACATTTTCCCCCTCTCAGATGTTCAGATATAAGTCATTTCCACCAGACCACTTGTTACATTGCATAGTAGTGACCCAGGAAAGTGTTTGCTAAAGTTAATGCGAATTGCATAATATTTCAAAATTACAACGCTTTAAGACTTGACTTGACCTGGATGACTTTTGACAAACTTGCAGGGATTTGTGATGGACTCAAAACAACACTGAATTAAGGGGAAAAGGGTTGGAAATTTTCCAGTTTTGTTGCCTGCGAAAATGTTAGCTGTATCAAACACTGCAGTTTGTGATGCATGTGCACGAAACGTCTGCATGCCTTTCCATTTCTACAATTTCTAAAAGCTTACCGGTACATTCAGTTTGGAGGAACTAATTTACTTGAAATAAATGTTTACTTACACACAGATTTAAAAAACGAAATTGCTCTATTTGGCATTTTCGTTAAATACTTTTTGTAATTTTACTTAATTTTGTAAAGTTTCTTGATATGACAGATCTCTTTATGTACAACCTTTGACGGGAAACTGTCTCAACATCGAGCTCGCCAGTGTCAAGTTGTGCTTGCATCAACTGGTTGCGGCTAAAATATCATGCACGTCTATGGGAAGCGGCTGAAGCCGCTATGCATTGAGTTTCATGGACGCACGTATTGTATCCAGCCGCAGCCGTAGCATTCGGAAAGTCGTAGACTTATGCTGAAATTTTTGTGGTAACCGCCGAACCCGGACCGAATAAGCCATTTGCGACTTAAATTTGAATAAACTCCGGTACACTGTGTTATCTGATTGCATAGAAACGTAACAATTTGAATTTCCCAGACTAAAGACACTGTTGCTAAACCTCCTGATTCGGGGCAAGCTTTTGCATAGCGACCACCATCTCTAGAATGGACTGGTTCCTTTGTGCCGTTCCTATCCATTGAGAACAGTGTATTGTTGCAAGGCGTCTCTTTATGTAACTAAGCAAAGTGATAGTACGGAGAATTCAAGTTGTTACGTTCACGTGAATTTAAAGAACTCAGTGTACCAGATTTTATTCAAATTTAACTCGCAAATGGCTTATTGAGCAACCACGTTGAGTGGGGTTGGGCCAAGTTGACCTTGCTTGTCGTCATTCGTATGCCACCCCACAAAAGTAGGCCTGCGCCAATTAATTCAACTGCACATTGGACATACTAGTGTCAACACCCTGTTTCAATTTTCGAGTAAAGTAGAATAAAATTTGTGGGCATTAGAATCATTTTTGTTGGGCATCTCTCTCATGCTATGAACTGGCTGCACCACTCTGTCAGTACATGTATATGGCGAGGCCGTTGCCTGCTTATTTGAGTATGAGACACGATGGCCGTGGGTGGCTCATGAGAATCAATATTTTCTCATTAGTTGGAATTTAAACATAACACAGCATGTTTTCTCTCACTTCTGGGTGGGATTAGGTGCATTAACAGATAACTTAATACTGGAATAAAAAAAGACCGTTGATTGGCCAGGAAGACGCCTTTTGTTTTAGTTTAGAATCGTAAGTGATCTCGATGGAAGGAAATTCGTTGCGGGAAAACTTGCGGCGAAACACTTAAACCAATTTGATTTATTCTGTGTTCCCGTGTAAAAGTAGAGCGGGCGTCGGTCGTCAGATGGTCAGACGTACTGGAGTGCATGCAGAGGACAAAAGCAGCACCACGTCGGGCATGATCAACATTAAAGAAAAGGGTGTTATTAATGAGGCAGCGGTCGATCTTACGTTGCGTTTAATGGGACAAAATCCCCGGCAGAGTCTTCTTTCAAACTCGGCAGAAGAATGACAGGGGTGATACCTGGAGGCTTAATAGCCCGTGAGGCTTTTTTGACCCACGGACCAAATTTCCAGCACCGAGGCATACTTCCCAAATCACACTTAATCGGCCTGTCTGGTGTTTTTGATGCTTATTGCTTTGAACAGAGCGATCCTAGTGTCCTTTGCATCTGCAAATCAATAGAAGGAGACACCTTTTGCCTCAGACGAGGAATATTCGTTTTGCCTTACCTTTGCCTCATCAGTGGCTGGACAATAATGCACTCCGGTTTGTATGGTGATCAGGGTTCGATCCTAACGGGTCTGTCACCAGGGAGCCAATTTTCCCGTCGCAGACAATAGTGACATTTTCACAGACAGTTGCGATACAATTGTATTTTACAGGAACATGATTTCAACGTGCAGTAACTATTTGGAGACTGGAAAGGCAGTAAAAAAGTTATTCAGGGACGAGAGGGACTGTCGTTTAGAGAAGTTCAGCCTATGGGGGGGGGGCTGGATTCATGAAGGGGATTAATCTGCGTTTATTGAGCCATTCCCTGCACTTATGACCCAATTTCGTCAGAAAATGAAGATTTTATTCCAAACATAATTGACCATTGATGACTATCAGGCATTTTGCTCACGTATGAGCAAACCAGCAAACGAACAACTGATGCAGGGAAAAAAACCAATAGCTCCCGAAATAAATATTGTAAAACCGTGGATGATAAAGTGGCTGGGAATGACCTTTGGCCTTTATTAATCCTCGTTTGATTTTAGGCCTATATCTATCCAAATTAATGAATTACAGTTAGTCAACATTGAGCTATTGCCAACACAGTAATGCTGTCGCCTTGATGTCGAGTCAAACGGCAAATTTATTTGCCTCAATTAATTTCTACGATTTGACCCCTGTCCTTTTGATCGAGAAATCAATCATTTTTGATAAAAGCTCTTTTGGCCAGTTCAACACTTGACCTACAATCAAACGCATAGGCTGATCAGGTTTTTAGCCACTGTGACTGTGACCTACAGTGGGCCTACCGTAAAAACGATTGCTGTCACGGTACTTAAAAAGCCTGTCGGGTGATTGGAAATCGGAGGATGTTATTTCCTATCTCGAGAAAATCAAACTGGCTGATTGGACAATAAGCTGCTCAGCGCACACTTGGTCTCTGACCTTGATTCCTGAAGGCATGGACACAAAATAATGCCGAGGGATGTGGGAATATCCATTCACTGTGCCAAGCAAAACAATGCTTTAGTATCACTCCCATTCAATCAATTATTAAGAGGTAACTCGATTAAGGCATCACTGTAAAATTTGTATTGGTTTCAGGCAAGATAGCCGGCTTACAAGATCAGCTTAACAAGATGTAATTGATTCTGTTCTTGATTTAGATAACTTTTCGACAATCCTAACTACCTTGGTAATTTCAAGAATTTAGTGTCGATTTGAGGAGCCAATAGGCCTGCCTTCAGTTCTAACGTTATGTTTTAGGCTTATTGTTTGATTGTAATTTCATTGGGGAAAATAGAAAAAATGAAAAAAAAAAAGACATTCATCAATCAACCATATTATGATACACCAGATAATACCAAGGAATTTCTTAGCATTGGAAAAATGCAAGGATCATACAAAACCCTATTTTATGGGGGTGGGGCTTAGGGACACTAAGGGCAGTGCACGGTTTCCAGCTTCCCACTCACTGGTCATCCCCCGTCCCACTCGCCAACACAAATTTTCCCACTCAGTGGGAAAATTTGTGTACTTGTGGGTTGTTAGGAAAAGCCTGCCCCCCTTCGTCCCTTGGAATGACTCCCTTGCAAATTGCGCTTAGATGTGGCAACCGGGTGAATCAAGTACATGTACTATCTAAGGGGTGAGTGTCAGTGAGGAAAATGTTGGGAATTAGTGCTTTGAGACTGGAAAATGGGATATAAACAGTTCAGAAAATCTAGCGGCTCTTATTAGCTTTAAACAACCAGAAAATGTCTCAAGGACATTGCCCAAGCCTGTCCTCCCTCCCTAATGGCGAATGGCATGGTGGCAGCCTGCACGTGACTTGTTTGATGCAGCGCCACCAGGCCAAAATGTGCACAAACTTCTTAACAAACGTTGTCTATTGAGGGCGCTGATCAACATGCTTCTACCTTCGGGCTTCATATACGTCGTGATGCATATATGCCTCTTCTACCTTGTACCGTTAAATACCGTCGACGTGCACGGACGACCATCTTCATGCTTTTTCTAATTCTGTATCTGTGATGGTCAAATCAGTTTGGTAAGAAACAATTGAGTAACAAAGAAAGAACAAGTTGCGTTGATCAAGACGCCCTTGCCTTTAGTCCCGACATGAGAGATAACACTTCAACGAGCTACATGCATACTATAGCCTGTAAATCAAGCCACGTTTGCATGGTTTGTAGGCTTAGCGCCTACATGTAGTACCACTGCCCCGAGTCCTTAGGTTGGCCCGGAGACTCTTCTTACACTGCAGTGTGTCTGCGGCTCCTTGGCCTACCTAGCCCTAGAAATCGGGGGTAGGCCTAGCTAAGGTCGTGAAGGTTGGACGACTGCAAGAAGTCCACATGGCCTATGGATGTTTTGAATTTTTCTCTGCAGTGCAGTGATCTGAACATGCTGAAATCTAGCCCCAGACTGGCAAAGTCGGTGATGTGAAGTTAGTAAGGCCCTACCGATTCCTCGTTTGACATTTATTGTTCAACAAATAACCATTTGATATTTAACTTTGAATAACAGTTGGACATTCTGCAAGCGCTCAGGATGCACACCCCCAACAGAGCCCTTGCTGATAATCTAGTTGTAACAGAAAAGATGGAGTGGATAAGTAACAAAAAACAATAACTATATTGGTTTAAAAGTCTGTCACCTACATTTGAGGGCTTGTTTGACCCTGGAAAACCTCATGCCCTGGATTGCAAGGAGTCCTCGGTGATTAAGGAGAACAATGAGATCAGATTTTACGTAATCTTGAGGTGGGGCATGGGGTTTGAGTAGGCCTATTTTATATTGATTTGAGAAAAGTGTGGTGTGATGTATTCACGTCACTTTCCTACTCTGGTTTGCAAGCAAAGACAGTTGATAAAACTTTAGTCAAAGCCATTTTGACCGTGAAAAAATGTGTTGCCCTGGTTGAATTGGAGGCAGGGAGGTCACTAATGAGTCCAGAAACACTTTGAAAGTAAGTTTATGGATTGAAATAGTTTAGATGAAAACACTAGGTATAACTGACCATTTTGCCCACAGATAATTGTGTTGCTGTAAAAAACGTCACTTACATTCGAGGGCTTATGACATGGCCCGCGTTGCCTCTGTGGGAGAGAGTTGTGTGTGTATACCTCATGGTAAAATGGCGTGTACAATGGATGTGCATCGTGGCACATCCTGTTTTTGTCTCTTTTGCACTCCATCATTAATGTCGCAACCAGACTACCAGCAAGGACTTTGTTAGGGGTGGGCATCCTGATCGCACGCCGAATATCAAGCTGTTACTTATTCAGTGTTGGATATCAAACCAGGTTCTTGTTAAACATTGAATGTTAAATGGGGAACGAGTAACTAACTTCACATCAATTAAAAAGTCAAAGTTAGTAGTGCAAACATTGAGGTTTATCAAGCCCGAATACTTCAGTCCAGTCTCATATGGTTACCAGTGAAAACATTGAGGTATTCCTCAAACCAGAATATTTCAGTCCAGTCTCATATGGTTACCAGTGAAAACATTGAGGTATTCATCAAACCAGAATATTTCGGAACCAGTCTCATATGGTTACCAGTGAAAACATTGAGGTATTCCTCAAACCAGAATATTTCAGACCAGTCTCATATGGTTACCAGTGAAAACATTGAGGTATTCATCAAACCAGAATATTTCGGAACCAGTCTCATATGGCTTGTGCATGGTGTGCAATGGTGTCAAGTGATGTCTGTAATGGCATTCTTTCCTTGACAATGTCTTCATCACATTACATTGCGGCATCAATTCATCCTGCCATGGCAAAATTTTTACGTCATTTTTTTACACTTTTACTAGATAAAGCAGAAAGGCAAGAGTTCCATATATGAACATCACTAATTTTTTCTGAAGTGTTGTATATCAGCCAAATTTAGCCAGGAAAATATTGGAGTGTTTACTTACAAAACCCGTTTTAAGGCCGGTCTCATAGGGTTTGTACTCAAGAGTGTCAAGTACCACTCCTCCTGCTGAAATTTAGTTCTCAAGATGTATTTGTGCGTTGGGGAGATGTTAATTATATATAACGGTTTTTAATATATGTTGGGTAAGGGCAAAACCGTTATATATAATGAAATTTAGTTCGTTACACATGTTCCTTGTGTCTCACTTCCAGAGAATGTAAAGCGTGACCTAGTGTGTGGGGTTGAACCTTACAGTTTCTGGAAAGTAATGACCCAAGGTCTGGATGAATAATAGGCTTATATTCTTGGACAGTGTATTTTTAGAAAATAGTCATCTGCTTCTTAAACTGCCGATTTTGGTAAGAATAAGAAAAAAATTGACATTTTTTGGGTGATAGCCTCCACAAAGGACTCCTCAGTTGCTCAATTGTGTAAACAGAAGGCTTACAGAAGTTTTGAGGGTAATCGTGGATAGGCATTCACCGCAGTCAGGGGACAAAGTTCTTTTATTAGGGAAATTTGAACCGAGTTGTGGAGACATTTCTGAGTCCCCACAACCTTTTTCTCTACAAAATAGGTGAAATGTTGAGTGTATGTCCCCATAACTACGATGTGGGAGTGGGTGGACTTGTTATACGCATTTTAAAAATGAATATTCAAAAGAAACAAAATGTCTTGAAAGTAAGGATTGCCGTCAGCGCGGTCAAGGTAATAATGCACAAATTGTTCTATAAATGATGGCATCTTCTGTAGATGGACAAGATCAACTTTAAACAGTTCAAGCTTTGCCGTACTGTATGGTTCCATTGACCTTCTAGTTCATTTGAGCAAGTTAGTGTAGATCTTAAAATTTTGTGTGTTTGTGCTTGTTAGACGGATAGTTAAACCTATTGTGATGTCGGCACTGAAACCACCAAGACGTAAGCGTCGTGTCTACCAACAGCTAGACTCGCCATTTCCTGTCCCCATTGAGTCCATAACCAAGAAGCCGGCATCTAACAGTCGTTGGTTCTACTACACGGGAGTGCTCAAAGAGAACTGCGTGCTGGTGCAACAGCAAGGCGATGTGATATTCTTGTATAAGTTGGTAAGATATCTTGCATGCCGCCCAACAGCGTCTGTGCCGCTTGTGTTATGGGTCCCTTGACTGTGTGTGCCCACAGGCAACATGTCAGACACCCTCAAGCCTCCTTTTGCAGATTGATTTTTGGGTGCCTGATGGCAACCACAGACAGCAATGATCAGTTAAGCCCCCAAAAGTTGGCCAAATTTATGTCTTGAACCGGAAAATTGTACAAAACGATTGGAGACTGGACCCAAAGATTGAGCTGTAAGCTGCCTGAAGCACTGTGGAGTTTCAAAGTGTGTGTCTCATCTAACCGGCATGACCTCTGTTTCTGTGTGGCAGGGTTTCTTTGGCAAGGGAATGCTATCTAAGAGCAAGCCAGAGCATAGTGTCTTCCTGAACTCTTATCAAGGCCTACGCAAGAAGAACTGTAAGTCGCCGTCCTTTGAGGGAGGGAAGATGGACAGGGGGTCGAAGGAGCATGGTTATGGATTAAGCATACAGAAATTTGACCAATGACTCTAAGTATTGGGGTAATCTCAGAAAAAGGAGTCCAAAAGTGTGACATCTTCATGTCCCTGTTCTTTGTGATTTGACATGGAAATATCACCGGCATTGTTTTCAAACTATTACTTTTTGCTTTGCAGGTAATTTGCATTAATTCATCACTCTTGGAAATTAGAAAATGTGTTCTGAACTTACAAAATCATATGTCAGATGTGACAGGGACATGAAAAAATTTCTGGAATTACCCATTGGTATTTACTCAAGGAGAGTTAACGGTTGAAAATTTACACACTTTTTGACTGACAATGTCTAATTCCAACTTTGAAGACTATCCATTCCTGGCAACCACTCCTCCTCCCTGAGTGATCAATCAGAATATCTGCTCTATAGTTCAGATAAATGAATTGGATGTGCTGACTAATTACCTACACAATTGGAATTAAACACTTTGAGTTCAAGAGAACCACACAGTCAGTGGGTCATCTTTATAAACCAGTGAAAATGCCACTGAATGTGTCAGTAGTCTGGCAAAAAGAATGTTAAAAGTTACAGTTGTCTTTTAAACTTATTTTGGGGTGGAAGTCAAGGGAATGCTTTTCATGTTTGGGATTCATGATTTAATAAATCTTAGATATATTTTCAAAGAATCATTTTTTACTAGAAGTAAACTGTGCCATTCTCTTCACTTTTACCAGAAGGTTGTACAAAAGTTATATTTTTTTTGAGAAAGCAAACCTTAAATGTTAATATTATTTTCTTCAAATATTTTGTAAATGGTTTCCGCATCTTTAATGTGCATGTTTATATTTTGCTAAGTTTTTGTCTGCTGGATAGGAAAAGATTTGAAACACTTGCTTCACTTTAAACACCTTGGGTACTTGACAGTATTGCAAGAAATCAATGCAAATATTAATGCACTTTTTAAGCAGAAAATGTGGGCATAAACGTGCAAAGTAAACCTCCCGTGCTTCCCAGGAATAATCTTTGCCTCTCAAAATATTTTGAAGATTGTTGGGTAACAAGAAGAACAAGAGGAGATTGAAATTCTTAGAAACATTTTGCCGACCTGTTTTTTCAGTGGTACTGCTCCAGGTTTGGAAGGTTGCTGGAGGTATTCCCTGGCTCTGGATTGGTTTTTTTTGTTTTTTTTACTTTGTTTTTTGTTGCTTTTACCCTCTTTGCCATTAGTACCGCCAAAAGAAAGAAGGTTTCAGCAACAGAGATTTCAACAAGTCCGGAAACACAGGTACAGATGGGTAAACCTAGTTTGGGGAAGAGTAAATAGCAGCTTAGGGGGTCTTCTTTTCTGCAAGTCCCTGGCCACCCACAAAATATTCTGGAGAAAACCCACCGAATCAGGTGCATATTACTGGGACTAAAAACCCAATCCGCATGAAGGCTTTGATGGGGTTTGAAGCCGAGGTTGCAGATGTGGTAGGTAAGGAAAGTACAACTAAACCAATCTTGCATGACACGATGATGGGTGCACAGCTCCTGAGTGTCCCCTCTCATCAAAGAAATTTGAAGGTGAAGAGTTATTTAAAAATTTGCACGTTTGTGATATTTCTGGTGAGGAAAGGCAGCCAAAAGGCCTGACATAGTAGCAAGAGACCTTCTTGAAGTTAAAAAGGTAACAGTCTTTCCAAGTTGAAAACAAATGGACTTATGTCCAAGAAATATTTGACTTTGGCCTTCTATTAGCTGCATAATTGGTCCCCTGAACCCTAATAGTTCTCACTCCTTCACTTGTTGGAATGTTGAGGGCTGTTTGGATTAACAGAGCTAGATGAAAATCAGGTCATCACAATTTGATTCCCCTATACACTGGCAAAATTATTCAGTCATGGTCTGCTTTTATCATGATTAACATTCCCACTTAACTCATCGTTATTCTGCGTTTAAGGTACGAGCGACATCTGAGCTGGTCCAGACAGTTTGTCCGACAGGCCCAAAATTTGGCCGCAGACGATGGTAAAAATGACGGGTCAGCATCTGTCCATGACCAGCCTGCCTCTCCGGAGGTCACTGGAGGTCAAAGGCAAAGCTGTCCAACTCAAGGACGGAACAAGAGGGAGAGCACACCAAGTGATGATGTCACAACAGGTATCGATGAGGTCAGCCCCGTAACGGCTGATGTTGTACCAGCGACGGATGACATTACATTTGATGTCACTGTCAGAGCCACTGCAAAAAATGCTGATGTCAGTTCCAGTACCAGAAGTGTTGATGTGTTAA